>CM062296.1:765391938-765752131 GCA_031216915.1 Pictodentalium vernedei
ATTTTGGGGTACGAGAATGTCGGAAGAGCTTCAAGAGATTTAGTTCTCGATCTTCCCTCTTGCAACAATACAAGCCCACCTGTCGAGTTAACCTTCCAGGTCTGTCACCCACTGCTCCGAAAAAATTATTAAAAGATACTCGCAGATAATTATTTCGCAAATCGCAGACTAAACGAGACACTTGCAGCTCAGAAAGATCGCCTATTTTTAAGAATTTTTCTTTGAGAAATAGAGGGTCAGTGTGAGAGTTGTATTCGCGTTAATTATGGGACGTTTCTGCTGAATAAATAATTTTTATTACTTTCCAAAGTGTGATTTACTGGGATTTCCGGGTATCATTATAAACGATAACTTCACAAGTGAATTATGCAATCAACATTTGGGTTATATATCCGTACGCGCAAACAAAGACGCTTTGCCGTGTAATGGGGACTTCATTGTTTTTTGTTTTTTAACCCTTTACCAAACATGAAAAGCAGACGACACTTGCAAAAGAAATTCTTCAATAACTATTATTTACCATTTTTGTCTCAAAAACATAGCTTATGACCCCTCATTGGAACGAGCTCGTCGAGCTTGTTCCAATTAGGGGTCATAACCTATGTTTTAGAGTCAGAAAATGAAAAAATAATGAAAATTAATTGGCGATTTTTGAGAATAACGCTGGCCGGTTTTGCTCGTTACGTTAGGTAAAGGGTTAAATAATATAATTATCGTTAATAATGAAAAGTAATAAACAGAGTAATCGCTTGACTGGACTGGTTACGTGAAATAATTCATTCGAGGCGAGGGACTATATTATAAAACACTCGAGCGCATTCGCGCACTCGTGTTTGTACAACGTCCCTCACCTCTCATGAATTATTTCACGTAACCAATCCAGTCAAGCGATTACTATCTATATTTATGACTCTACTATTGCCCCATACCTGAATCCCATACATCAATGGCTTTGTACAAGTGTAAAATACAGAATTCTCATGCAGCCATGTGGTAGAATATTCTTTACCTTATTTAAGATATAATTTGCTCGAGATATTTTTGAGCAGATGTTTGATATGTGGGCCTTGTATGAAAGATTCTCATCGATAGTAATGCCAAAGAATTTTAGTGAGGTTTCAGCCAAATCTGATGCGACTCGAGATATTTTTTTGTTATTTTTAATTACATCATTGTATGGAGGAATTTTTCTTTTATTACTCAGATTAATAATGATAAATTTTGTTTTGATGTATTGAGTAGAAGCTGGTTTGCTGAACACCACAAGAAGATCTTTTCAAGTTCTGAGTTGGTATGATTTACAAGTACATTTGTGTCGGAGCCAGATGAATACACTGTTTCATCTGCAAATGATACGAGATTCAAAGATGTGACGTTGCAGAGGTCGTTAACATACAATAGAAACAGAATCTCTCCCAAGGTGCGAGCCTTGTGGCACGCCGGACGTGATTAGCGCATGCCCAGACACGTGATCATTGAACGCAACATATTGTGACCTATCAGATAGATAACTTTTGAACCAATTCAGACCAACTCTACGTATTCCTTGGTGTTCTAACTTCTGTAATAAGATAAAGCATTAGAATGGTCGAGAAAGACTGCCAGTATGTTCTTTTTGCTTTCTTTATTATTTTCTTCGGCGACGTGCCGTAATAACTGAAGGACAGGATGATTTGTAGAGTGTTTCTTACGGAAGCCATATTGTTGGGGAGTTAAAACATTATATTTGTCTAAAAAATTATAAAGGCCAGCACTTTGTTATATCCCTTTCCCGCAGAGGGGATAATAATTTTGTAAATAAAAATACACAGCTTAGTTTGTTTAGATTAAACATATTTGTTCTAATTAACAAAAAGGGTTGGATGACAAGTGCCCAGCAATTAGTTTATATCCTTTCCTTGATATAAATTTAAAGTTATAAATTATGTTTACATATTTTCAATGATAGTTACATAAATGTGTATTAATGGCGAAACAAACGTAAAAATATCTTTTAAAAAAATGTGTATGTACACTGTTAGAGAAAAAGGTAGGGTAATCAACTTTGCGAGAGTCGGAACAGATATTTCCCATGCTCCAACACAACCGATTTGAGTCAGTAAGCCTACTGGTCATTTTCCACGTCCCACGTTTCTGACAGAACCCCATACCACTGCAAAACCAAGACAAGCAGAACAAGCAATCGAAAAGCAGAAAACCATGAATGAAGTAAACAGACGTGGAAACTGATTTGGAAAGTCAGCAGAATGCAAATGACAAGCTAGGAGATTTTTTCGCTGTGCAGGTTTAGTCTTAGAATCGTTTCGTGGCTTTTATAAAGTTGTGTACGGTATGAAATAGGTGAAAGCTGACTGAATAGGGTAAGTTGGGAATTCCATATAGAAGATCATTGACCGATCTTATTGTCAGGTGCGCAATATTCCCCCACAGGATTAGTCTTTCGTCTATATGGTTACTACACTACAGTCAAAGAAGTAATGGTTAGCATCTTCAGTCCCGCAGTCACATGAACAGTTTGGTGTGTCACAAATATAGTTGGAGAACTTATCAAAATTTAGGTCACTGCAGGAATTTCGCAGTTAGCAATTTATTATTTTAGTCGCCCTATCCCCAGTGTTGAAGTATTAGGTGGCCTACACACGCCTCTGTTGAAATGTTTAATAAAATTATTCAGAGAACTCGACTGTCTGACTCCCAGAGACAAAGCGTTCCATTTCGAAATACACGGGGGATAAATGACTGCTTGAATACTTCCGTGTGTACAAGTGGTAGTTGGAAGTTGGAGTGGGATCTGGTTCCATACGGGGAGATGTCCTCAAATGTTCGGGGTAATAGGTCAGAGAGATAGGCGGGGGCCTGATTATTTACAATTTTGAAGAACGTAATCATTTTGTGAAGATGACGTCTTTGTTCAAGGGATTTCCATCCCAGTTCTGCGAGTAAAATAGCTGTAGGGGTAGACCTTGTTAAACCGAATATTATTCTAGCTGCGTCGACGTGGATTCTATCCAATTTTGAAAGTAGGCAGTCTGGCGCGCCGGCCCACAGCACATCTATATATTCTATGACGGGGAGTGTGAATGACTTGTATAAAGCTTCCAGACTTTTCCTACTAAGGATATACTTAAGTTTTCTCAGCTGAATTAGCCTTTTTGCACAATTTGTTAATTTGGGTATGCCAATTTTAGTTCCCCTGCAAGGACAGGCCGAGGTGAGTGGGTGACTTTGTGAGTTCAACTGGTGTATCACCAAACATTACAGCAGTATTTAGGTTAACATTTTTCTTGGTGAATAAAATGACCTCTGTTTTTTAGGGGTTAAACGTAACTAGCCAGCCCATTCTGAAATGGCCTCAAGGTTTTCATTACACTTCATAGCAACGTCATCTAGTTCATATCCACTTTCTGTTACAGTATGTAGTAGCATCTGCAAATAATCTGCACACGTCTGGAGAGTCTAAATTTTCAGCTTAGTTTGGACGAACCATTCGCACAGAATGTGTTGAAGACAGTTCTTGAATAATCGTAACCTCACGTCGAGATAATATTATTCATTAGAGTCATACTTGAGCTGGTATTATTTAATCTACGTCACATAAATCGGCTCATCTCGCAGTCCTTGCCTTTCTATTGAATGTTGACTAGAAACGTAAGTATGTGCGTACAATGCATGTATTTGTTTTATAAGGACTAATAAACACATTGTTTGACACAATGTTAATCCATACACTCCCTTGGATGCATAATCGAGGAACCTTTGGCCAATGATGGTTGTCAATGTCGGCGACAATGGTGTTAGTTGTTATCAATAAAAATGAATCTACTTGAAAATAGTGAACAGCTTGTCTGGCTGTCAACTGACATACAGAAAATAATTGATCACACACTTGTAGTAACAGAGATGTTTAGTGAGTACCATGGTATTTATTGTGATGTGTCTATGTAGTTTAATTATTTATTGGAGTTTAACGACACTTTCGTCAGCCAGGGTAACCTCGCGTCCGACAGTTTTACGGTTGGGGGAAGCCGGAGTACCCGGAGAGAACCACCTAGCGACGGCGAGCAACTGTCAGACTCCCCAACGTACTGACTCCAAACAAGCGGGATTAGTATAAGCTGAAGACAAGTGCACCATCGATGTGCAGTACGCCTTAGTACACAGTATTACCGTGCCTCCCACGTGGGTAATCGGGATGAAGTGCCGTGCCCAAGAATACAACGCAGTTATCCCTTGCGGGGATCGAACCGTGAACCTTTCGGTTTGAAGTTCAATGCCCTAACCACTGAGCCACCGCGCTCCCAATGTGTCGATGTATACTTGGAGACTAATCTCAGAGGTGTGTGGGGCGCGTGTATGTTCGTCATCGTTCCAGTTATTATGTAACAGATGGAAAGAACGGAGGTTTTATCTGGAGCCTGTAGACAAAAAGCCAAATAAAAAAATACATTTGGTTCTCGAGCAATTGACTTCACAAATCAACGAGGGATGCGTGCGTGCGTGCGTGCGTGCGTGCGTGCGTGCGTGCGTGCGTGCGTGCGTGCGTGCGTGCGTGCGTGCGTGATAATTATTAGAATGCTTAAATTGTTTTTGCTCAAAAAACAATTTTCACATGTTCTTGTCTTGTTAAAATTTATGGGAGAGTGCGGCACTCTCCCATTAATTTTAACAAGACAAGAACATGTGAAAAAACATTTTTGACCAAAAACAATTTTGGGCAAATCGATACAAGCTAAATAATTTCACTTCACAGATTTAATGGAGCACATCCACAGGCTACGAAGACTTTATGTTGTGACACTTGAACTTCAGAAAAATCCCCAAATGTGGTCTTCCAGCACTTTACCAGTTCATAAAGAAATATGAAATACATTTGTGTTCAGTTGTATTTATCTATCTTTTTCGAAAAATAAATAACATCTACATAACATTTGGGATATTTTCTGTAGAACAATGCAAAATGGATATTTACAAAACAAATAGAATTAATAGACACTGCAATTTCATCATCCTTTGTTGAAAACATGTGCAAGTGAATATACATCAATCAAAAAAGGTAAAACTTTAAAATCTCATGGTTTCTTAATAACATGGGAATACCCTGCAAGCCAAAAAACTGTTCAACAAGGGGGTTCATTTTCAGTGAGGGTGGTGTCTGAGAACCAAATACGTTTTTAGCCCAAACCTGTTTAACTCCAGCAGCGACAGACTGAGATTTATATCATTTTCGTACAAGTATTCTTTACGAAGATTCATGCATACATGTAGAGACGATATCGAAAATGTTACAATTTCTTCTGTTATATGCTTTCCTGAGAAATATCATAAACATGCCTATAATATCAGTGAGATAACAATCATATCCACACTTTGGAGAATATGAGGACTTATCTTCGCTGCAGATAGAAATGTTATCTATTTTAACGTTGAGACATAGCAGGAAGAATCTGTGGATGTTATAACTCATAATACTAAAAGTGACACAGTTAAAACATTTTTACTAACACGAATAGCAGACGATACGGATACTGGAAAACATTTTTAGAATAACAAAAAAAATCTCATTTTTGTATCCAAAACACACGTTATGACCCCTCACTGGAACGAGCTCAAAGAGCTCGTCCCAATGAGTGGCTTATAAGCTATGTGTTGGAGGTAAAAAATAGAACAAAGAAATAAATTCGAAACGCGATCTCTGTGAATAGCACTGAGTGGATATGGCCGTTATGTTGGATAAAGTGCTAGAAACGAAATGCTCACAAATAACAATGCACGGTCAACTTTACTATCAGATTTTTTTACACCAAATACTCTCGGAAAGAACCGTGTCAAACGCGTATTATAAATAAAAAATATCTCCTCTTTGACTGAATAGCAAACTTATTAATTTTTTGTTGTGTGTGTGAGGAGGAAAAACAGCCCATTTTCGCGCGTGGCTTAGCAACGTGTAAAACTATCTTATTTTTCATCTTCACTTGTGAGGTAATATCCGTTTGAACTCAAAAAGTGAACATTTCCTCATGGTACTGAATACATGTTAAAAGTATAGAAATCGCAGAATGTCGATCCTCGCTGTTACTAACAAACACACAGAGTGCCCTTTTCTTAGGGGTTCGTTCCTGTTCCGAGACACCCGCCCACTCCGACCCCGAGTGTCCGTTCGCAGAATCATAAAATAACCGAGATTATTCTATCAGAAAATAAAATACCTGTGGTAGAAAAATGTTCCAATAGTATTTCTATTGTTTATTTGCAAGCTGGTACAAGGGGTCGTGCTAATTCTGTACTACTTGTTTAACTCTTCTGGCGCGGAATAATCTGAGAAATAGAATTCTTAGCGCCTAATATTCATCAGGAATTTTACAGAAAGTATAGGTTGTTAGACTAAAGCGTTATTATTTTAAAAGATGTTCTAATGATCTCATTGACAGTTTTTCAAATGATTTTCTGTATATATTTAAATGGCACCTTTATACTTTCAAGGGACGATATCGTTGTTCATGGATAGGACATAAATGGTGCATGAAGCTTAGGAATACGTATCTTTGTTTAACCCTTTACCCAACGAATCGGCCGCATCCGCTGTTGAAAAAACATTATTTTTCAAAAAAGTTCAACAAAACCATATCATGTGACCCCTCGTTGGGACGAGCTCGTCGAGCTCGTTCCAACGAGGGGTAACATGATATGGTTTTGTTGAAATTTTTTGAAAAGTGTGAAAAAATGGTATTTAAAATAATAAATTTTGATATCGTCTGCAATGGGTAAAGAGTTAAAAGCACCTAGAAATGGACACACACAGTTGGCTAAAATGACTACTGCAGTACCTTTGTGCTGTCTGACGCCTGTCGACTTTAGTCGCCTGTCGCGCCAAAAGAGTTAAATCGTACAGACTTGGAACGTCTGGGCGAAGTTTCTGAACATACAAAAACGTTATTGAGACTTGTCTAAAAGTTGTTTCTCCTTCAGTATCGAATGCATAGTCAGGCAGAAGACACCGGGCTGGAAATGAAAGTTCAGGCAAAACGACTTTTCTCCTCATTATTAACAAAGCTGTCAGAGCACCCGCGCCACTAGCGGCGAGAGGGTTGGGATGGGGTAAGGGGGCAACTGCCCCTGGATTTTTGGTGTTTTAAGAAGCTGAAAGTTTTGGGAAGGCTTTTGGTACGGGCCTCCAACACTGGTAGAGGCGACAAGAGCACGCAGTTGCATTACTGGTCAGGTTTCATTCATAAGAAAAAACGACTTGTTCCAGTTTGTTTTCACCGGTCGTTCCTGCATCGTGATGGTCACGATTATCTTTGTGAAAAATGCACCATACACACAGAAATACGGATAATAAATTACCCAAATTGTAAGGAAATAATTCAAAAGATATTGTCAAGAAAATGCAGGAGAATGCCTCCAAGCACTAATTTTTATAAAAAGTATGAGGGACGAACCACCCGGTTATCTCTTCGCGCCTTCGGCGCTCGCGGGGCCCATAATCACCTGAGACGCGGGGCCCATAATCACCTGAGACCCGACTTCCGGCGTCTAAGTGTTATAAATCTCTTAACCCTTTACCTAATAGGAAAAACAAACTACACTTGCAAATAAAATTCTTAAATAACTATTTTTTTTTACTTTTTGCGCCAAAACCATAGCTTATTACCCCTCATTGAAACGAGCTCAACGAGCTCGTTCCAATGAGGGGTCATAAGCGATGGTTTTGATACAAAAAATGAAAAAAATAATGAAAATTGAATGGTGATTTGTGTGAATAGCGCTGGCCGGTTTTGGTCGTTACGTTGGTTAAAGGGTTAAGAACAAACGACAGTTTATCTTATCTTTATTCATAAAGTTACACATTATACCAATGAAGTTGTTTTGCTTATACTGGAATCCAACTTTGTAGGCTGAATTGTTGGAATGATTCATGCATAATGTTTTTTGTTATCAACAGAAAATTAGAAGACCATCAATTTGTGAGAGGAGAAATCTTTATATCTATTCAGCTATCGACATGAGGCTAATTAGCAGCCTCGGGGGAGTTGCAGAGGCTAAATTGTTCTCCATTTATTGGTCTAGTTGGTCATTCTGGAGCAACAATGGTGGAAGATTTGATCACCCTCTGTTGAAAATTTGTGCACTTTCAAAACTGGTGACAATCCTTGGTCACTAACTTCCATCACCAGTATGCATTAACCCTTTACTTAACATGAAAAACAGACGACACTTTCAAAATTATTGAATAACAACTTTTTTTTCATTTTTGCGTCAAAAACATAACTTATGGCCCTCATTGGAACGAGCTTAACGTCATAAGCTACGTTTTTGGGGCAAAAAAACGAAAAAAATAATGAAAATTGAATGGCAATTTTTGTTAATAGCCCTGGCTGATTTTTGTCGATATGTTGGGTAAAGGGATAACTCAGGAATAAAAAGTTGACGACATTGCTGTGGTAATATACCAATAATATATGATTAGGCAGTGTGAAATTCATTTATAGGATGTAAGTCAGTGACAAGCAGTCCAAAAGTCATTAGCAGATCGCTGCTTTGTATAAGGCAGCAAGGGATGGTTCGGTTGCCAATCATTGAAGGATGCCTGAAAATGAAGTGTTACGTAAGCGTGTTTCCACTTTGATTATCAAAATCCAAGAACAGAAGCTGGTCTTTGGTCCTATTTTCTTCACTGTGGGTCTTTGCGCTTGCTGGCAAATGCGTCGTATTGTATATTTTCCAATTCATCATTGTTTATTTCTGAAGAATATGACATCTTCCTGTCGGTTCTGCAGACGGTCTGCATAACTGACGTCTGACAAATAGAGAGGGCATTGACGTGACGATCTTTCGCACCGGTTCACGTGGTTTTATGGTACATTAGCGTCCTGTATAGATTTCCTTTGACCCTTTACCTAACGTAACGACCATATTCGGACATTATTATTCACAAAAGTCTTCATTTAGATTTGAATAAGTTTTCAATTATTACGACCTGAACAAAATTCGGTTGGGCTTGATGTCGAAATGCTCAAACAAACTCATTGCTGACAATTTTCGTCATTGGAAGAGATTTACAGGAAAGTTATATCCCCCTTAATTTCCTAAAGCTATCAGTTCGTTTAACACTAAGGGTATGGGGATTTCAGATAAAAATTAAAATTTCGAAATTTTAGCGAATTTGTATCATCGATGTACGCATCATTTCACAAACTTCAGCCATTTTACTGTAGAGTAGTATAAAAATACAGAAGCTGTCTTTTACAATGTTTTCGCAATCAGTTTGGCCGTTTGACTTATTTTCTGTTGAAAACCATTCAAAAATAAGAAAACGGCGTTTTCACCATCTTTTGATATTCTGTTACTTTTTATCTGTTCATTATATCAGCTGTGCGCGCTTCGTGACATATAATACGGACCGTGTCCTTTTCATTAATATAAAAGTCCAGAAGGTGAGATTTGCTGTTTTTTTCGTGGGAAAACGTCGTTGCTCGGTGGTTCTCTCCGGGTACTCCGGTTTCCTCCACCCGTAAAACTGTCACGGTCATGATTAACCATTGTGCATAAGTATGTGACCTTAAACACCAATAAATAATAATAATAATAAATAATTCGTGGGAAAAACAAAAACTTGAAAATTACTGGAAAAGCACATTCAGAAACAAACAGCCAAAGTGGACTTAACCCTTCACCCAACGTAATGGAAAAAAACAGCCAGCGCTATTCACAAAAATCGCCAATTAATTTTCATTATTTTTTCATTTTTGTCTCAAAAACATAGGTTATGACCCCTCTCTGGAACGAGCTCGTTGAGCTCGTTCCAATGAGGGGTCATAACCTATGTTTTTGAGACATAAAATGAGTTATTCAAGACTTTTGTTTGCAAGTGTCGTCTGCTTTTCGTGTTAGGTTAAAGGGTTAAGTGATGGTAGGTGTGATACTTATATATATATTCTTAATGGTGAAGTAGTTACTTCTAATTAGCTTGCCATAAAATGCCAAGTTTCCTTTTGTTACTTTTAGTAAACGAAAACAACAGACAGCTCCTAGACATGTGAGTTGTTTTCGTTTATTAAAAACAAAAGGAAACTTGGCTTTATTTTCTACTCATGTAGTAAGTGTTTTCTCAACAATTACTTAATTGGACCTCCCTCGTGCGTCTAATAACGTCAAGGGAGATAACTTTAATGATTTTTATGACGATATGAGTCGGGAATGATGGCAATATCAGCTATGGAGTTGGTGCCTTTATATCGTCTCTCTCAGTCTGGAGATGGGTAGGGCAGTTTTCCTTTATCCGGTGGAAAGCGCACCTGCACACTTATAACCCTTTACCGAACGTAAAGTTGATATCCGACGAACGTCATTAAAAATTACAAATATTACGTGTCAAGTTTTATTATTTTTTCGATTTTTTCTGCAAAACATAGATTGTGGTCGTGATCTTCCACCTCGTCACAGTGAGGGTCACAAGCTATGTTTAGTGCAAAATAAGAAAATATTTATTTATTCTTGAACAAGTGCAAGTACCGTCTCTAGTTGTGTAAGCTAAAAGGTTAGCAATAGTCGTTCATATTTGGGCGACATTTGCCAAAATACGGTTGATGCCGGGCAGCAGACAACAGCCCTTCTCCGTGATATCACAGGTAACGCCTTTTCTCTTCGACCCTCACAGACTGGTTTGTGCTGCGCGATGAATTGCTGTGAAGAGGGATCATCAACTGAACCCTCGTGATATTTAATCCCAAGAACATGTTGGAAGTCTGGAAAGTTTTCTTCCTCTTCCTTTTCCGCCCCAGCGGTCAACAGCCTATCTCTGTGATATGACTGACTTAGCCACCTCGCATCGTTCTCACGAACTGTTGTTTCTGTTGTACGGTGAACTGCTGTGTTGCGGGTACTAATTAAAGCCTCGGTAGCTCGGTGACTCAGTGGTGACGGCATTGAACTTCAAACCGAAAGGTCCCGGTTCGATTCCCGCCAGGGGATACTGCATTGTGTCATTAGGCAAGGCACTTAGTCCCGATTTCCCACGTGGGATCACGGTGGAGCTGTGTACTAAGGCGTACTGCACGTCGATGCTGCTCTTGTCTTCAACCAATGCTAACCCTCCTTGTGTGGAGTTAGTACATTGGCGAGTCTGACAGTTGCTTGCCACTGCTCGCTTGTTCTCTCCGGGTACTCCAGCTTCCCCCACCCCTGAAACTGTCCGACACGAGGTGACCCTGAGTGTCGAGGTTTCGTTAAACATAAATAAAAATAAATAAATAAATAAATAAAAATAAATAAATAAATACATGAAACCTCATGATATTTAATCCTGAGAACATTTTGGAAGATTGGAAAGTTTTCTTGGTCTTACTCCTCCTCCCCTTCTAATCGATATTTCTTTTAGTTGAATCATGTTTTGCAAACAGATTTTTTTTTTCTGAACAGACCAAGCTTATGTATACATGGTGACGACCCTTTGGGTACAAAGTGAAGAGTTATTATAAATTAATCCATTTGAAAATATCGCACATGCGCTCATTATGAAATTGTACAATATCAACATTGGCAAAGTCGACTGCGGTTTTATTTCTTTTCTGAAGTGTTTAATAACCTCAAGCATATGTACATATTTTCTCATAATTTGCTTCCTCGCTCGGGTATACCCGAGGATATTTACACAGTATTTCATCGACCTTTTATCGTTTCCAATGTTCTATGTTGTAAGGCCATTTTCTTCAACCTCATTGCTCATCAAACACTGAAAATGCCGCATTGATCTTTAATTCTGTTACAAAGTGATGCAGACTGACAAAAGTGCGGTTTGAAATTGTATTTCTCTTGTGTAATAAACAGATAAAAATTAAATGAGCGATCAGCGGATAAAAACCTGATGAAATATCTGTAAGTTGAACATTTTCGATTTTTTTATTGAGTTCACTGAATAATTCCTTTTCTTAGCTCTGAAAGCTAAGTTCAAAAGTTAGTAGAGTGGTCCAGCGTTTATGACTTTGTGACTTCATGTGCGAACCATAATTTTTAAATCCTCCCTTGACGGGAACAAGGCGCCATCTGCAATGCTAAAGCATTGTAGATGGCGTCTTGTTCCACTCAAGGGGCGAAATCCTGTTTGGTCAGTCTTTATATATAAGCCATTTTTAAATTGTATATAGCCATTTCCGACAGAGTAATGATTCAGGAAGATCTGGACTTGTCTTTTACTGTACCTGCTTGATTTGCTAAAACTGGTAAGAACTGTGTTAAATGCAATATGATGCCAGTCGAGGCTGCATTTTTGTTTTGCTTGAAGATTTGAAACACGACGAGTCTCTTTTCTCATGTATGTTAGTAGGAGGGGAGATACTATGAAATTTGAATTTTCAGCTAACGAATGTCTAATCACTGAATTAGATTCAGGCTAAGAGGTTTTAATACATATACTAGCGGAAAAAAGAAACGCAAGTTTTCTCTGTGGTCAATATTTCAAATGTGTTATTGATAATTGTTTCATTGTTTAGATTTTGATGTTATTTCTTCATTACTGATTAAATTTTGACGAGTTTTGATGTCTTAATATAGACGGAGTTTGCATGGATAACGCTCTAACGTGGGTACCCTACGCCATTTCCTAATCCAAATCATTAGCGGGTGTGCCAACCCCGGGCTTCAGTCGCAGCTCTAACTCTCCTTACCATTGACCCCATCAAGTTGTTTTTGGTCCTTGGTGTGATGTTATTTCACTCCTGAAGAAGGGCCTGCGCGAGCAAACCGACGTTGTTTGGGACGTTGACGCGCTTACTGGCCCTCCTGCCCAGCTCGTCACGCAAATGCTCGATCGGCGACAAACCCAGCTAATTGAATAATTTTCATTGGAAAAGTGGCTATTCAGTTAACAAGGTTCCACTATAGTACGCGGATGCTAGAACCAACACTTCAAACTCAAAGACATTGTGGTAAGAAACTGCAGTCCGAACTGTATTACAAAACCACTAGACGAACATTGAGCCACGGGCCTTTAACGCTCAACATGCCATAATATTTCGCTCGTAACCTTTTATGTTTCACAAGCAGAATAGAATTTCAATAATTCCTCATAAATATATGTTTTTCTAACCCGTTGAACCCTGGTGGTATATACCAAGTCGGTTCAATGGCAGCAATTGGAAGGGTCCATTTTCAGAATTTGGGGGTAAACCAATTAATATTTTCAACGTGCAGCCATTGGCTGCACGTTGAAAATATTGATGGGTCTGCCCATACATTCACTCAGCAGACACCCCGCTTAATGAATTATGACGCGTCATGTTCCCAGGCCTGTACAGCGGCCCCTCGGACTCAAAGGGTTAACCTTGTTAAAATAACCATCTCAGTTGTAATGTTGTGAAGATGTGCTTCACGGAAAGAAGGCGGTCAGTTTTTTTAAATTTTCTGCTAACGAATGTCTCATCACTGGAAGAGATACAGGCTAAGAGGTTTCAATACAAATATGAGGCGTCATGGTGAACCAGGTGCTCGTCAAACGAGGCTGGACAAAAAGTGTTTCGTCACAGGAAGTTCAAAGCTAATGCAATAAACGTCCTATATGTTACCAGTGATCGGATACTAAATATTACTTCATGCAGTTAGGATATACCAAACAGTTTTAACCGTTGAAATTCCATCGTCCGGAATGTTATCGTTCCATGCTTGATTATCCGCATCAAACAGGGACTTTTATTTTTTTATTGGTATTGACAAGAAAGAATAACTAGGGAGTTAGTTAGGGAGACGACCCAAATAAGCTCTAAGCTTTCTGTCGAATCCCTCATTTAAAATGTATCTTCTCTATTCTAATGCTGTGCAATATTGTATAATACTAAGTTTTGTACAAGTATTCCATTCTGTATACAGCCAATGTAATATGTTCCAATAAATATTGTTTAAACTAAAGGATAACTAACCCTGCAGCCTTATTCAGCCATATGACTAAATTATCTATGATCTTCTATGCCAAGCTCTTGATCAGCCTGTTTTCCTCTTGTCGATTTCCATATCTCCTCGAACGCACAAAATGTTAAACTCTTCGCCTCATAAAAGTCACAAGCCCATCCAGTCTTATAAACGAGAACTTTATTCAAATATTATTTTTTCAGTTTTCCTTCCAAACCATGGTTCATGAAATCCAAATGAAACGTGCTCACCGGCTTTGTTCAAATGAGGGGTCATAGATTATGTTTCATTGCAAAAGTTAAACATTTTTTTATTGGGGGGAGGACTACGGAAGTGTATTCAGTGTGCTACCCCCTCTCTCTCTCTCTCTCTCTCTCTCTCTCTCTCTCTCTCTCTCTCTCTCTCTCTCTCTCTCTCTCTTCCCCAGCGGTGTTCATCAACTGTTTAAATATAACGTTTTCTACTATTTCATTCAACCCCCTGTCCAACTGAACTTTCTTCGCCTCTCGAGCAAGGCCGATGATCCTTCGTTAGTCCCAGCTGAATGGCCGGTCCCAATGAGAGGGTCCTGCTAGGGGGCTGAAATTGAGCATATAAGAACATTTGCGACATCGCGACCCGACTCGATTAGGCAAAGTATCAAGAGAAGATGGTTTACAACTGGCGGTCCTGCCCTGCGACAGATATAAACAAGGGCCATACTTAATTATCCCCTTCCAAACCAGGCCCCAAATTTGGCGGTACGCGGTGCGGCTAAATGGCTGAGGCAGACGCCGGGCTGTGCGCTGTGACTTCCTCACTCCTTCAACCGTACCAACTATCAGCGGTAAATCACCTGCTCCGCCTCTAAAAGGGTTAGAGCTGGGATAATTTATCATAATTTCAATAACATGTAAAAGAGACGAAGTGCAGTCGAATTTATGTGTGGACTGTGGGTGTGCTCTGTATATTATTGTGGCGATCAGGACAATATGAAAGAGTATTATATTTCACATATTTGTATTATTTGCCAGACGAGTCGTGTCGAAGCATTATGTACCTGTGAGTGAGACTAACCGACTAAAATCAATACGATCACTGAAGCCTGTATTAAAATATTATCGTCATTTCGAGTTGCTACGGTGCGACACTGGAAAATCTCAAGCATATAGGCTGACTGGCAATATTATACTTGGCACAAGTGATTGAGCTGATTTTGTTTTAAGTACTCGTAAAGAAGATTATATCCATAGTTTTTGTTCCGGCGCTGGTTTTAAAACACAAGGAAGGCTTTTTACGTAGTGCTGACCTATACAACTCACACCACTGTATTTGACACTGTTGTTGCGTGATAATGGATATATTGTTTGAATGCAAACTGTTGTCCTGTGTTCCGAACGCATTTTTGGATTTTTTGACAGGGTGACAGGAGAACATGAAACGGTAACTTTTATTCGTTGTCGTGTTTTTTCTCATTATTTCTGTTCATATAGTGAAGAGATCATGTGTATTAACCCTTTACCTAACATGAAAAGCAGACGACACTTGCAAAAACAATTCTTGATAACTAATTTTTTTCATTTTTTGTCTCAAAAACATAGGTTTAGACCCCTCGTTGGAACGAGCTCGACGAGCTCGTTCCAACGAGGGGTCATAACCTATGTTTTGAGACAAAAAATGAAAATTAATTGGCGATTTTTGAGAATAGCGCTGGCCGTTTTTGGCCGTTACGTTGGGTAAAGGGTTAAGTATCGTTGATAAAGCTTGTATCAACTGATGTCTCTGGTAGTGGAGTTTTCTGAAATAATGAAGTTAAGGAACGGGGCTCGTCATTTCAGAAACCATCGACATTTTGCCGGGGGTCTTACCTTGATAATTTTGAATGAATTTCATTACTTTGATAGTCATAAAATCTGGACGATTGTCTCTCTCTCCGATTTCCCTCTCTCCAGAGCAACGTGGAAATGTCACTCTGGTGAGATATGATTGAGATGAAATCCAAAACAAACGCGCGTGCAACTTAAAAGGAACCCACTTTGTATATTTATATCAGACCTATAAATATGTTATATTATAGTTTGGAAAGCGATTGACCAACCCAAAAATGAAGTATTGAATGCAGCGAACAAGATGAAGGAGTCCTCGCTGTGTTGAACACAGCGACCGGGGCGGACTGGCCGTATGGTCCACATGGATAATTCCCGGTGGGCCCCCTTATTGATTGCCCCTCAGGGTCCCCAAAATTAATGCTGCCCATCACCAGCTGGTGCTTGTGATTTCACTAAAATGACCAAGAGGCGAAATGGATATCTGACTGCACAGACTGCCGCTGTATCGAAATATTTTCCGTGTGTACTGCCAATAGCAGTCCACGTAGAGGACATTTCGATATACCAGCCGTTTAGTCTACAAGTGATCGTTCTGATACATGGAGCCAGCCTTCTTTTAGTCTGAAAACCAAATTTTCTCTTATTGGGCCAAACTATGGTCTTCCCGATGGGTACCCCCCTCCCCTGTGCCGGATGAGCGATGAAGATAATACAAACATTCCATCGAAATGTCCTCTATGTGGACTGCCATTGATCGCTCAGATGCAAGGAAGCGGCGTTCGTTCAATTCGAACGATCGAAAAATTCTCCGGATCCGAGCCCCCTTGGTACATTTTCTGGTAACCTTTCCCTGCCCAGTTCGCCCCTGCACAACGATCACCCATTCGTCTTGCTAGCTGCACAGTGTGTTGGATATTCGTGAAGATCAAGCAATTCCAGGTCTGGCACCACCTCCACCCAGAAAACGGCTTTCCCTCAGGAAAGCAACACGATTAGAGGCTCAGAGCAGCCAGTCATGAAAAAGTTGGAAACTTCACCTTCACGCATCATTCACATTCAATTTTCTATTTCATATCCAAGAAGCAGATTCAAATAAGCTTCGAGAATTCATATTCTTGCGAAAAGAACGAGGAAAGAGCCAAAAATCTTAAACTTGTCCGCGCAGAATTCTCGCTAATACACCACACCTCTTCGAAGCTGTATCTCCCACCTCTGTCGCTGTCAAACCTTCTCAGTGTCGGAACTACTTTTATGCTTTGTATATTTACTACTGGGATACTTCTATTTATATTTTATTTAACCCTTTACCTAACATGAAAAGCAGACGACACTTTCAAAAAAAATTCTTGAATAACAATTTTTTTTAATTTTTTGTCTCAAAAACATAGGTTATGACCCCTCGTTGGAACGAGCTCGTCGATTTTTGAGAATAGCGCCGGCAGGTTTTTGGCGTTACGTTGGGTAAAGGGTTAAATCTCTAAAGCGATACTCAAGCATTTTAATATGGAGGGCAGGTGGAAATCAATATGCCGACGATACAATAGCGAGAATGAATTGGCATAAAATTTAAGAGATAATTGAATTTGCCAAAATATTAACCTTTACACAAAAACTAATAGGAGACGACGTATATATAAGGGTGGAATTTTTTGAGTAACTAAAATTTGACTCCCCCCCCCCCCCCCCCCCCCCCCCCCCCCAAATATAATGCACTTGTTGAAGGCATGAGCTATGTTTTGGAATCAAAAATTGAAAGAATACCAAAATTTTTATTTTTTTTTTTTTTTGGGGGGGGGGGGTAGATTTGTCCATTTTATAAAGTGAACGGTAAAACTCATAGAGATTTGGCACTCTCTCTCTCTCTCTCTCTCTCTCTCTCTCTCTCTCTCTCTCTCTCTCTCTCTCTCTCTCCGTTTCCTATGCACTCATTGAACCACACAGTTTACATACGGTGCGGCCGTCGTCGACTGGTCACTTTTCTCGGGTGGGCAATATTTCCATGAACGCAATAATATTAGATTCCAAACACAAATTATAGGAATAATCATCAAAGATTTAATTAGTGATTATGGTATATATGATTATTTAATACATATGATTATTTAATTAATAATGGTACAACCCGATACTTCATTAATTAAAATTTGGCTGATGATGATTTTTGTTTCCTAGCAAACGCATGCGTGGACATCACTGCCCACGCGTGGATTATGACCAGTGGTTCAGTGCAGCAACCGCAGTATATACCAACTGTCTTACGTTCTTGTTGTTTTTGTGTCTTCAAGAAACTGATTCAAAAAACTGTACCCTTCTTTGTTTGGGCAACGTTATACACAAATTCTGCATAGGCAAAGAAATTAAATTGGGTCTTACGATGATGATGATGAGCAATAGAGGGAGTACAGTCTCATCTCATATGTTTTTGTTAACCTTTTACCTCACGAAACGGACGCATACGCCGGCGCAATTTACAAATTGAGCAGTTGAAAACAAAACCTTCATAAATTTCAACAAAATATATCATGTGACCCCCTCCCTGGGACGATCTCGTTCCAATGAAGGGCTACATGATATGGTTTTGTTGATGTTTATAGAAATATTTTGACCCTCTTCATCCTCAACAACAATTTTCTCGTGTAACCTTTTTCATTGAAAAGGTCATCGAGTAAATACTATTAATAATCTAGAAAAATGTAAGAAACCATATTTTATTAACCCTTTACCCAAAGTAACGGTAAAAATCGGTCAGCGCGATTCTCAAAAATCGCCAATTAATTTTCATTATTTTTTCATTTTTTGTCTCAAAAAATATACTCGCCCAAAAAAGAAAGTGTGCATTGCAGAAATTGATCAAACTCCAAAAAAATAATTTCGTAGGTGTAAAGAGTGTTAACCTGTTCATGAATAAGTTATATTGAACACAGAAACAGCTTTCCCCGTTAAAATTGCATTAACGTTAAATGGCGTGCTACACGTTTGTGAAAAGGCATGTTTTGCACGTGGAGAGTCTGAAAATTCATGCAGCAGTGTGAATCCTTGGGTATTTAAACACTAAAGTAAGGCCTTCCTATCGTTCACATTCAAACTTGCGCTGCTGTTTAAATGACTCCACATTAGCATGCCAAGATTGACAATGAATCAACGTCTCCTTGCCCTGGGTATGATTAGAGCTGGCAGAACACACAGAGAGGTTGCCCAGCATTTGAACTGCCACCGTAACACTGTAGACAGGCTAGTCCACAGACATGCAGAACATGATGACGTTCGAGACCGACCCCGCTCCGGGAGGCCCCCGAGTTACCACCCCTGCACAAGATCGGTATATCCGTGTCATCCATCTCCGGAACCGGCAACAAACGGCAATGCCAACAGCCAGGAACATCCCTAACCTGAGATGGATACATCCTCAAACAGTAATCAACCGGCTGAGAGAATACGGCTTACGTCCTCGAAGACCTGCAATTCGTCCGATTTTGACGTTACGTCATCGTCGTGCTCGACTGCAGTGGTGTAGAGTAGGGTTAGGGTTAGGGTTGGCCTAACCTAACCCTAACCCTACCCTAACCCTAAACCTAACCCTAACCTAACCCTAACCTAACCCTAACCCTACCTAACCTAACCCTAACCCTACTTAACCCTACCCTAACCCACTTCCATGCTAACTTGTTCGCTTCCATGAGGCGTAGATGCACAGCAGTAGTCGATGCAGATGGAGGTCATACCAGATATTGAGTGTGTGACTTTTGTGTTTGACCCTTAGTGTCTTTGACTCTCCATGGCACCAAGAGTATTCACCGTAGCGTAATGAAATTTCTCGTGTTGATCACAAATTGATTCATCTGTGATTGAATAAAATTTCCATGAATGAAAATGATATATATCTTTTTTTAGTGTTATTTTTTAGCATGCACACTTTCTTTTTTGGGAGAGTATATAAAATAAAAATAGTTTGCAAGTGACGTCTCTTATTCATGTTAGGTAAAGGGTTAACTGGTAGAGTAGTGAAAGCCCATATTTAGACTTTAATCTGAAGTGCAGGTAACCCATCTTAAAGACTTCATATTCAGTGCTGGAACTCAGTGCCGTATTAACCCATGGCCGGACCTCAAGGCTTTTAGGTACTTCGGCCTCAGTGAAGCCTCCGGCACTTCATTCTTCCACCCCACTACAGCTGACAGTCTGACCCTGGTACGGTAGGCACTGTGCCGCAGTACATAGCCCTATATCCATTCTGCGGGTCTCCTGAAGAATTCTACTCACAACATGACATATTATTTAAATAAGCATTGAAATATTGTACTGTATATAAATATATATATATACAGTACGTTGAGAGTTTATTACCACTAAATCACCCGCGGAGTTGAGATTCTCCCCAAGTAATAATTGCAAATTTGTTGCAAAGCATAACAATTACAAGCAAAGTTCCAGCCAATGGACCTCCGGGTTAAACCCGGAGGTCCATTGGCTGAAACATTGCTAGTGTTTTTTGCCCATATGTACAGAATTTGAAAGTGATACTTTGGGTGATAACTCCACTCCACGGGTGATTTTGGTACAATCCACTCTACATATACTGTAGTATACTTACGAGAGTATAGATATGGATAAATGCATATGTACATGTATCGCTGCGGCGCAGAGTGCAAAGTGCCTTTAACCATTGGAGCCCTAAGGCGCTGGTAACAGTGCCTCAGCAAAAAAAATAATTGGCGGGCCTCCTGTCCCTGCCGGCCCCTAGGCTTCAGCCTAGTCATTCTTATAAATAATACGGCCCTGTCGGTACTTCATATTATCCTTGAAGTGAAGTTATTTGGGCTTTAAGGGTTTGCCTTGTTACAATTTATGGGAGAGTGCGTGCACTCTCCCATAAATTTTAACAAAGCCAAAATATATCAACAAATTTTGATGACCGAGAATAATTTAGCACTCTACCAGTTAAGCACCAAAGAGCACAGTAGAGAAAAATATTAAGTTTTCAGTCTGCTGGAAAAATACCATGGATGGAGATGTGAAAGGGCAACAAATTTTTAGTGACCAACTTTAAGATTTGGTTTTAATAAAATATATTAGTGATTCTGTTCAAATCACGAACAAACAGTATATCTGGTTTAGTATTCAAAGGTCGGGAAATTAAGACTGATACCGCACTGTGGTCTCCACGTTGTACCTTTCTAGCACAATAGGGGATTAACAGCTTAAAAACCTTTCACCGGTTTCTTAAGATCATATGCATAATTGTGCGTAGGGACGTAGAGAGAGAAGGGGTGTTGCTTGTCAACTGTCTAAAACGTATAAAATGGATTTGAAGCAACTTTAGGAAATACTGGCCAAGACTGAGAAGGTATCACCTCCCCCACCCACACCCCCCAATCCTGGCCAAAATTTCCGATAGTTGAAAATTCAGAGGGCAGAAAATCCTCAAAATGCACTTCAAGAAAATCACATCATGTAAAATCGTTATCCCGAGTTAATTCTGTCATTCACAGTTACAAAATGATGAAACATCGACAATTGATCATTCCTGCAAAAGATCTGATTTAATATTAGGACAGTGTGAATTGCTCAAAGCTCTCAGCTTGAGCATTTGTTTAGCACATAATCAATTCCCAGAATAATAACAAATAATAATAACCTGATAATTCTATCATAAATGTGTTGACATTTCAGTTACTAGAATTAATTTTATGTCCCCTTTCATGGATTCATTTTCAAAAGTTTTCTCGGTAGTGAATTTCTAACTAGGGGGAGGGACCGGGAGGGGTTCTCCCTCCTGGTCCTCTCTCGTTGGAAATTCACTTTCCTACCCCCCCCCCCCCCACCACACCCCAAAAAAAATCGGAGCACAATAAGGCATTAACAGCTCAATTCCCTTTCACCAGGTTCTTAAGATCAACTATGCATAATTGTGCGTTATTATTATAGCTTTCCCGAGTCAGTTCTTAATGAACAATTGGTGTCACAAAATTTTACAGCTAATATTATTTAAACTGATGGATCTTAACATGATTGTTTAACCTGTTTAGCAGTGAGATAATTTGTCATTGTTTGTAGAGAGTAAAAGTGCAAAGCCTGCCATGTATGTTTGCGCATGTGAATTATTTCTTTGTGTAAGTATTGCAAAGATTAGTTGAGCACTCCAATGTTAACTGTTGTAGAAATGAGGAAGTGGTCCCCGAAAGGGGCCGTTGTTTTCTTCCACGATCGAACGATAACATCAAGTGCTATCCTGAAATCCGACACAGCTTCAACTACCACGAACCACCTGAGGCAGACTATACTTGCCAATGATGGCCCTCTACCCCATCTGACTACACGCATAAGTGGCAGACTCTACTTGACCGAAAATCACCATCAAAGTGCCCCCCGGGGAGAGGTAGCACCATCCTCTCACTCTGGTCCTCACCCGAGGATTGGGTCAACTACCATCAAAAAGACAATCCAACAACATCATTTGACCATCTCACCAGAGACACATGGCGAGTACCCGATCCTTTTCCACATTCACCACGCCCAGACATACAGCTTCCAAATCTTCAACTGTTACCGAGGGTCGAAAGGGGCTTGTCCCATAAGGTCCCTGCGCGCCTTCTGTGCGCGAAACCATTCAACCTGAAAATGAGGAAGTTTTTGGTGTTCCAACTTCAGGTAAACTCGACCACAGTACAGAATATCCGACAGAGGTTTGAGTTGAATTTGAGCGTAAACTGGAATGCAGAAGATTTACGAACAAATATTACCTTGTACAATATTCGCTACAGTTAGTTAGTTCTAAGACAAACCCTTTTCAAAGGCGCCGTATGACATTGAAAACAACAGAAAAACACAAAATACAAATTCTATGGAATATGCGAGCAGCAAAGTAGGCGCACGGATTGAGTGACGGAGCTTTTCTTGTGATGCAATCGAAACGAAGTGGGAACACGGTGGCACTGTTTACAAAGGTACGACGACAGTATATTTGTTTTCAACCGATGGACTCCGACTTCTTTCACTCGCAAAACTGTCCAACACTATATGACCATGGCTGTTGAAAGTGTCGCTAAAACCCAATACAGAAACAAACAATCCATTCCTGACCTATGTCGTCATGAAAGTCGACTCTCGATAAAGTTATCTCCCTTGAAATTATTGGCGGCTCGAAAAAAATCCAATAAAGAAGCAAGCATGTAATTGTTGAGAAAACACCTACATGTTTGACTGGCTTTTTATGACAAGTTAATTAGAAGTAACTGATTCAGTGGTTATCACCATTAACTGGTTGAGGGCTGGATTATTTTGGGTGTTTTGAATTTGTTATTCAAAATCTGTTTATTACAGATTATTGGAGAGTGCCCACAGGCACTCTCCAATAATTTGTAATAAAACAAAAAATTTATATAAACAAAATATTATTTGCGTTTGACTCAATGTGAAATATAACAAAGGAAAATGTTGGCTTTTGCTCTGGTATCCTCCTTTTTGAAAGCCCTGATAGTGGCTTCTAGCACTCAGCCAGTTAAGACTATCTACCAGTATTACACCTACCGACATTAAAAGATCATTTGGGCTCTTTGTTTACAATAATCTGCAAGTATTTACAGTAATCCGCAAGTTTTTATTCTTCCCAGGAAAAAACAAATAGCAAATCTCATCTCCTGGACCTTGATATTAATGGGATGGACAGTGTCTGTATTATATATCATCATGCGAACACTGTTGATATAACGGACAGAAAAAAATATTACAGAACACCAAAAGATGATGAAAACGGCGTTTTCCTATTTCTAAATGGGTTTCAGTATAGAATAATAGTGAAACGTTCAAACTGATCGGGACAAAAATTGTAAAAAGCCATTTTTTATTCTACTTTACAGGAAATACCTTATGTTTGTGAAATGATGCGCAAATCGATGATAAAAATTCGCTAATATTTCGAAATTTCAATTTTAGTGTTAAATTTACTGACATTTTCAAGACTTTCCCGTAAATTTCTTCCAATGACGAAAATTGTCAGTCATGCGATACGAAAGAATGGCCTTTGATCACAATGAAAAGCAATTGAACTGAAACCCGTCTTTAGAACTAAAGAGCACAGTAAAAGGAAAAAAGAAAAGAATCAATACACAGAACGACACGCGCGTTACGGCCTCGAGTTTTATTCTTCCGCGATGGCACAGGTGTCATATCGATATTAACTCACCCACACGCTCGTGTCGATCTGTGTTTATTACACGCCTTCCCGTCTATAAAACAATCATTAGAAGGACACTCATCAATTCCTTTGACAACTCGTCGCCTGAGTGCTAGAATGTTCTATGTCCCCTATGGGACATAGAACATTCTAGCACTCAGCCGACGAACTATCAACAAAAGAACACATTTTATCGCCAACCAAATTTTTGGCGATAAAATGTTATCGCCAACCAAATTTTCGAGGGGAACCCGTGTTACTATTTCGCTCCCTGAGTTCCAACGGTTTATACACGTTGGAACTCATGGGACGACTTTTAGCTATCGCTAGCGATTCAAACTGAAATTGCGGTGCACGATTTCTTGAAAATTCCAGTGAAATTTCGCTTCTATTTAAAAATAGTCCGTCAACGATTTCCGCTCCGCACACCTGTGCGGAACGGATTTTCATTTTCCGCATGGTTTAGTGTTCGTGTAGATGGGGATTTCAAAGAACAGGTGTGTAATAAAAAGAAAGAATTATTAACCCCTGCACACTGATGTCAAAATATCAAACGTCCAAGCAGAAAAGTTGTCCTATAGTGCAACTTGGAATTTTATTAATTCAGTCATTTTTGTTTGACAGAGTTCACCGAGCTCTGTCAAACAAGAAGACTGAATGGGATAAATTCCTAGGTGCATTATGGGATAAATTTGCGGCTTGAAATTCCGGTATTTTGACATCAGTGTACAAGGGTTAATAGTTCTTTCGCCACCATTGTGACTTTAATAATATGAACGACATATATACATACTTTGCTTGTCAATATTTTACTTTTGTTTGATGGCGATTGTCTGCTTACAGACGAAAATATTCCTATCTGTTAAGAGACAGTTAGTCAATACTTCTAGTCGTAGAAGTGAGGAGACACGTCAGATATCTTCCGCCCAGTACAGAACATCTCGAATATTATTAAGGTAACCATCCTGGCTTATACCGTCATGAAAATCAATATCAGACCTATCAACACTAAACATCCATTTGTGGCTCTTTGTTGTTGTTTTGTTTTTTTTTCGGGGGAAGTGGGGGGGGGGGGGGGGGGTTCTTTGTAGTTTTACAGTGATATGCAAGTTTTTAGTCTTCCCTGGAAAAAATAGCAAATCTGATCTCATCATCTCGAATATTATTAAGGAAACCATTCCTGGCTGATACCATCATGAAAATCAATATCAGACTTACCAACATTAAACGTCCATTTGTGGCGCTTTGTTGTTTTGGGGGTTTTTTTTGTTTTGTTTTTTGGGTGTTTTATTGGGTGGGGGGGGGGGCGGTTCTTTGTAGTTTTACAGTGATTTGCAAGTTTTTAGTCTTCCCTGGACAAAAATAGCAAATCTGATCTCATCATCTCGAATATTATTAGGGAAACCATTCCTGGCTAATACCGTCATGATAATCGACTCTAAAGTTATCACCCTTGAAATTATTAGACGAGCGAAGAAGCTCCAATTAAGAAGCAAGTAACTGATGAGAACACACCAATGGTACAAGCAGAAAATAAAACCAAGTTACCTTTGGTTACTTTTAATAAACGAAAACAACAGACAGCTCTCTGAGCTGTCTGTTGTTTTCGTATATTAAAAGTAACAAAAAGAAACGAGTTTTTTATGGCACGCTGATTAGAAGCAAATAGTTCAGAGATAATCCGCCATTAAGAATATCTATCAGTGTTACACCTACCAACACTAAATGTCCACTTTGGCTCTTTGTTTAAAGAATGTATTTCCCAGGAGGGGGCGCGGTGGCGTTGCGGTACCCGGTTCTCGTCAGATCACCGAAGTTGAGCAACGTCGAGCCCGGTTAGTCCTTGGATGGGTGACCGTCTGAGCGATCGATTCGGACTCCCGCGTTGTGTACTTGGGCAAGGCACTTAACCCCGATTGTCCACACGGGGGCATGATGACGCCGTGTACTAAGGCGTACTGCACGTCGATGGTGTGCATGTCTTCAACCAATCTAACCCTGCGTGTGCTGCAATGCGGAGTTACGATCTTGGGGAGCTGGCAGCTGCTCGTCGTTGCTCGGTGGTTCTCCCCGGGTACTCCGGCTTCCTCCGCCCGTAAAACTGTCACGGTCATGATTAGTCATTGTGTATAAGTATTTGACCTTAAACACCAATCAATCAATAAATAAATATCTTTCCAGGAAAAAAATAACAAATCTCACCTCCTAGACTTTTATATTAATGGAATGGTCAGTGTCTGTTCATGCGCACAAACTATTGATACAATTAACCCTTTACCTAACGAATCTCCCGCATCCGCCCGCGTAATATGCAAATTGAGCAGTTGAAAAAAAAAAAATTCAAAATATTTCAACAAAACCATATCATGTGACCCCTCATTGGAACGAGCTCATTGAGCTCGTTCCAATGAGGGGTCACATGATATGGTTTTGTTGAAATTTTTAGAAAAAGTTTAAAAATAATTATATTTAAAATAATAAATTTTGATATCGTCTGCGTTGGGTAAAGGGTTAACAGAAAAAAAGTTACAGAACACCAAAAGATGGTGAAAACGCCGTTTTTATATTTTCAAATGGGCACAAAATATAAAATAATAGCCAAACGTTCAAACTGATTGGGAAAAAATTGTAAAAAGCCAGTTTCTTTATTCTTATACTACTCTCCAGAAAAAATCCCGAAGTTTGTGAAAAGATGCGCACATCGTGATACAAAGTCGCTAACATTTCGACATTTCAATCTTTTGTATGAAATTCACATACCCCTTGTGTTAAACTTTTGGCAGCTTTAGAAACCAAAGGGGAGGCAACTTTTTTGTAAATATCTTCCAATGACGAAAATTGTCAGCCATTGTATCAAAGCGTATTTTCAATTCATTCTCACTTGTCTTTTTCTTCTAATTTTATTTACGTTTTAATTTTATTTTACTCCATTTTATTATTTCTGGTAACTACAGAGAAAAGTTCAGATCCTTTCTATTTTTATCTTCTTTGTTCCATGTGATTTACAAAGACGGTGGTTTGTTGTATATTTTTCTTATGTTTGCAACTCAAAGTGTATCGTCTAGTTTGTCAGATCCACTTCCCGGAATGCTGTAACTAGAGCTGCACGGTATATCGATAAACCGATATATACCGGTATTCAAACCAATATCGATTGAATACCGGTATAATTTTCAAAAATATCGGTTTATTGTCATTATTTGTTTACCCACAATTTAATTTTCAAGATGTCTTGAGTTTTAACTGTAGCTCCGAATGAATAATACTATCCTTTTACCCAAGAAATCGCCCGCATGTGCCCGCGTAATATACAAATTCAGCAGCTGAAAAAATAATTTTAAAAAAATTCAACAAAACTATTTCATGTGACCCCTCATTGGAACGAGCTCGCTGAGCTCGTTCCAATGAGGGTTCACGTGATATTGTTTTTGTAGAACTTTTTGGAAAAATCTGATAAACTATTATTTAAAATAATAAATTTTTATATCGTCTGCATTGGGTAAAGGTGTTTCGAACCGCATCATCAAGGCATGCTGATTCGTTCCGACTGTGATGCTTCAAGTCTCGATTGTGGTACTTATGTTCAGATATCTGAACAGTTTTCGGTATACCGCGGTATTTTTTAGCTCACCTGACCGCAAGTCAGTGGGAGCTATTGCCATCACCGTCGTCCATCGTCCGTTAACTTTTTGCAAACTTGACATCTTCTTCACAACCACTTGGCCAAATTCAAACATATATTGCACAGACCATCTATGGATTATACCCTTTCTGTTTTGTTTAAATGAAGCAGCTGCCACATTCGGGCTGTGGTTTATGCTCCAAAAGCTTAAAAACCTTTAAAAATCTTCTTCTCATTAACCACCAGAGGAAATGTCCTAATATTTGGTATGGAACATCCTTTGGTGTAGAAGATTAAAGTTTGTTCAAGGGAAGTTGATAGGTCAATATCTGGGCTTGCTGTGTGGGCATATCCATTTTGGGCTCTGCCCAAAATTTCTATTTCAAGAACCGGTGGGTAAACTTCAACCAAATTTGGCATGTAGTTTAAGTGGGTTCGAAGTAATTGATTGGTGCCTAAAAAAAATTTTACAGCCCTGTGACAACCCCAGGGGCTAAAAACAGAAAAACTGAAAAGCCCATATATCCCAAACCACAAGGAACAGAGAACTGTTATTTGGTATGAAGCATCCTTAGGACCGGAAGAAGGGATTGGTTAAAAACATTGCCACCGGTTCAATCAGGGTGCCCGGTAGAGGGTATTGAAAAAATGATGAGTCAGCATTTTTGCAGTAGTTTATCTTGGAGGAAATTTTCATTCACTGAGAACTTTGATTGACATATTGTTCTTTAAATAACAAACCTTCTGCTATGAACGTTGTTATCTTGTTATTCTAATCTCAAAATTCTGTGGACTTTTGTTTATTTTGCAAAGATTTTATTTCATGTTGAATGAAACATTTCAATGCTGGAAAACATCTGACACCTGTATGCATGTCTTTAATTTAACCCTCTCAAGACTACAGTGTGGATTCCAAATATTTTATTGATGCCATGAACAAACAAAAGCCCTTTCAATACTGTAGATGTATATTTCGGGTTCCTTGGATAAAAAAGGATCTGATTCCTGTATGAATATCTTTAATTTAACCCTCTCATGACATCAGTGTGTTTTTTCCAAAGATATTATTTCATGATGAACTCTTTCACTAATGTACACATATAAGTTATTTCATGTTGGATTAACCCTTTCTATGCTGGAAAACATTTATCTGTTTCCTGTGTGCATTCCTTTAATTTAACCATCTCAAGACTGCAATGTGGGTTCCAAAGATTTTATTGATGCCATGAACAAACAATTTTTTTTTTTTTTTTTTTGGGGGGGGGGGTGGGGGGGGGGGTGTAGAGTCTTTTTATTTTAATCTGAAAATTCTGTGGACTTTAGTTTGTTTTTCAAAGATTTTATTTTATGTTGAATGAACCACTTCAATGCTGGAAAACATCTGATTCCTGTATGCATGACTTTAATTTAACCCTCTCAAGCCTGCAATGTGGGTTTCAAAGATTTCATTGATGCCATAAACAAACATTTTTTTTTTTGTGGGGGGGGGGGAGGGGGGTAGAGAAAACCACTGTAGTTGAAAAACAAAAACAGAGGTTGCTAGAAAGCTTTCCTAGGACCAGCAGAAACGAATGGCCAAAACAGTTACCTTTGTTGTGTCATAGCAAATCGAAAAATTGCACTTGTCGTTGATCATTTACTGATAAACTCATCTATTTTGACAACTTGAGCCAGGTGAGCGTTTTAGGTTCACTTGAGCCTCTGGTTTGAATACCGATACCGGTATTCAGTTTTGAATATCGTGCAGCCCTAGCTATAAATGTCATATTAGGGTGCGTGAAGGCTAAATGCTTATCGCATTGGACTTTGGATTGAACCACGAACCATGTTATATGCGTTGTGTCCTTAGGCAAGACACACAATCCTGATTGCTCAAGAGGGCTCACGGTGGGTGCTATGTACTAAGTGTTTAGCACGTTGGTGATGTGTTTACGGTCAAGTAATGCTAATCGTGCTTGTTCTGGGTTAGAAAGAAAAGATAGAGAATCTGGCAGGTACATCGTCTAATTTGTTAGATCAATTTCCTGGAACGGGCGTGACAACCGTTACTTATTCCCAGTTCCTTATTCGACATTCGTTATCAACCGTTTTTATCGGTTGATGACGAATGTCGAATAAGGAACTGAGAATACGGACTCTTACAATTGATGTAAATGAACAGACATGAAAGACACCATCTGGTTTCAAAGGATTAAGGCTTTGTATTTAAATTGAAACTGAAACTCTCCAGAAATGCAAACTGTATTCGTTCAGTTGTTTAATAAAACACTATGTTGGACGATGCCATTCAACAACATGCGGTTGAAATGTTTTTTTTCTTCTTTTTGTTTTCCTTTTTAAAATCAATCAGTATTCGAACACACAATCATAATAATAATACTTAGGCCTTCCGCTGATTTGTCGTGGTCCGATAACTAGCACCCCCCCCCCCCACAACCACCACCACCACTCTACCCTTGGCACTCCCTATCCTCTCTCCCCATAATCACAGCATCCAGATACAACCCGTTTCATAATTCACACTGGGTATTAGGCCTGAAAATAAGCAATCTGACATTTGCAGAATGAGGTCCCCAGAGGGTGAATTTGATGATGCTATCCCACACAATGGGCCAATTTATCCTCTGGGTACCTCTTTCTGTTTAGTTTTGAGACTCTGATTCAGATTGAGGATCACAGAGGGTAAATTTAGTGATGCTACCCTGCTGTGGTAGATCTTCATTCTCAATGACGCATGCGATAATGGGACAACATCTGTCTTGCTGTCTTACATGTAGTCCAGTGTCATTTTTGAAGCTCTAAGGCAAATACTTGGGGCATTCTAAAATGAAATGTTTTAAATGTCTACGTTCCTCCTAAGCTGCACATATTGCATATTCATTCCTCACCTTTCCCGACCCCCCCCCCCCCTCAACTCGAGTGACTTTGATCTCACTTTCAACAACAATGACCCCAAAAGATCCGCCCAGCTACACCTCAAAAGCTGGCGCATCTTTCTTCCCGTCCAACTTGCTTTTGGCCCTAACGTCGGCTCGCCAGGTTCTATTGTAATCTCCGAGCACCCTTCCCCTGATAAAGCTGATCCCTTGCCCCAGTCCCAATTTTTGATCTTCATTCTCCATGACGCATGCGATAATGGGACCACATCTGTCTTGCTGTCTTACATGTAGCCCAGTGTAATTTTTGAAGGAGGAACGTTTCGTCCTTACTCATATTTTATAACAATAACATGAGTTTGGAGAGCGTTACGGTTTATTAACGGCCCGAGAGGAATGAATAACAGCCCGAGGGTTTATTACCGGCACGAGACGAAGTCGAGGGCCGTTAATAAACCAGAGGGCTGTTATTCATTCCTCGAGGGCCTTTAATAAACCGGGACGCTCGACAAAATCATGTTATTCCTATTATTACCATGACCGGAAGCGCACAGCGGGCTGTTAATGAATTTTGTTTTCATTAACGTCCGCGGCTCGCTTCCGGTTGCATGGCGTCATGAATTACTGAGTCTTACCGTCCCGCAAAACTCCGTTAATATACTAGAGAACGCCCGCTAAAGTGGTAATAATATCTGTTATTGAAATTCGCAGTATTTGTTCTGCAGTCATATGAAATGCTCCTAATGGTGCTGTGTGTATTTAGTGTTACCCTGTAACAAGTATTCAAGTCTGCACATTTTCTTTTCTTTTGTATTCCATGATAAGTGGTAATTTAGTCCGTTTTATTATTTTATGCCATGATAAATATTTATTTGCATGTCGCTAGATTACTTTGCATTATTTATCAATTTATTTTTTTATTATTTAATTACTTATTTTATTTTATACCATGCTCGCCTATGTTACTACCTGTGAAAAGCCTGTATGTTAAATTTTATCTTTTAACCCCACTCCTGGTGTAAAGCTTCAACTGCGATTTAAAAAAAATTACACCAACATTCAGAAGTTCATCCAACTTGACCTTTGACATGACGCAATTTGCCAACTCAGATACATTCACACTTCGCGACGTTTCATTCAAACATACGACATTTTGCGGTACTATCTACTACGTGCAATGACTTATTAAGTTTAAAATACCTACTATTAAATATTTAAAATAAAATTTAAGAATTGTTAATAATAATTTGACTGAAAAAGCAAGGTAAATCCAATCAACTTTGACGATGTGTCTGCTCCTGTCTTGCTGTCAATCAAGTGTTATTACCACTCAATCTATATGTTACTAGTCGATTAACATAAGTTTGGAGGCCCGTTAAAACTCTATAATTTTAGTGACGTCATTCGACGGAGCCGGGCCGCGGGCGATAATGGTATAAATAGCCATTAGTGGCCCGCGGCTCGGCTATTTTTAGATTCAAGTTAGCTGTAACAGAGAGTGGTAATTATAGTAATAACATGATTGTTGTCAGGCATCATGATTCATTAGCGGCCCTGCAGCAATGCTGAACAGCCCTTGGGCTTATTAACGGCCTTCGACTTCGTCTCGGGCCTTTAATAAACCCTCGGGCTGATCATCGTTGCTGCAGGGCCGCTAATGAACCATAATGCCCTCCAAAATCATTTTATTGTTATATTCACGAACAGCGGATGGTACAGCCCACCGGAGCAGATGTAAACAAAACAAACCCGTGTGTTTGCGATAGAAAATGTCGTTTTTCCCCATTTTAAGTGACAAAGTCGATTATTTATTAAGAGCATGGTATAAATAAAACAGATAGGTACTAGGTCCGGTAATCAGATTTAAACCACTCGTAGAATAAGGGTTTTAACCACTCGGCTTGCCGAGTGGTTAAAACCCTTATTCTACGAGTGGTTTAAATCTGATTACCGGCCCTAGTACCTATTTATTCTATATTTTTTCATTTATTTATATTTTCGGTGTAACCTGCATTGAACTCAACGTATATTCACTGTTTCAAATCAGTATAAATAAAAGTTTGCGTGCCTTTGGTTTGCTTTGCATCTTTGACTCAAATAACACTACCAGAAGTCCACTTGTTGTGGGACAAAAGATACCACCCGTGAGGGCGGAATTGGTTGAACAATTCATTTATCGACACTTCCCGCCTCTAGAAAGTAAAGATATGAAATAGATGGTGAGTAGACTCCGTCTTGAGAAGACACCGCCAGCCAAAAAGAATTTTTGCATCATGACCGGCCATATATTTTCCTCAGACAGCTGTGACGAGCTGCAAAAACCTGGATAAGGCGCACGCACTGCTATGGTGTCTGAGAAAGCTCCCCTGAGAAAAAACGAGAGAATGTCTTTAAAATAGCGCTTTTTTGGTGGTACTGGGTTGTTTATAATATAAATCTCAACTTACAAATATATATCCAAATGTTGGCAGTTCGATTCTGACCCGCGTTATCTACGTTCTTGAGAAAGACACGCAATCGTTGCACATGTAGTCCAGTGGCTGGGGCGGGTCCTGTGTGCATTTTGGAGCCCAGAATATTACTCTGCATTTTCCTATTATATATCATCTGAAGTTAAAAAAAAAGTCAGAGTAGACTTTTCCCACCTTGGCAAAAAGGGAGAAAACCGCACTTAAAGTTAAAGAAATAATCATAACATGTTATATATTTCGTGAAAAGTAATCATATTAGCTACAAGTTGCAGAAACTTGAGTTGGGTAGGTTAATGGAAGACAGATTTATATGGAAAACTCCAGTCCTACCCCCAAAATAACAAACACGGAAAAATTGTTAGAATCTACTCAATTCAAAATAACAACAATTAATTTTTAGCCCGACTGTTTACAGTGAGTGCTATAGTCACGACTTTCGTCCGTCTCCACAGTCCGTCTGTCCATCTGTTAACATTTAGAGTTTTGGTTAAAGTTTGTGATTAAAGGTTTTTACCGAAGGTTCAAGTGGGTTTTTTTCCCTGTTTAGTCATGACTTTCGTCTGTCCGTCTGTTAACATTTTGGAGTTTTGATTAAAGTTTGTGGTCAAATTTTTTTAGTCAAACTTAAAGTTTTTGGGGTTTCTTTCTTTTAAATTAATATTACTATTGACTGTATCATTCTCATTATGTTTTTTTATGTTTCATGTTATTTTGGGGAATATTTAACCCTTTTTTGTATGCCAATTTAACTTACAACTTCCAGGTTAAAGTTGTGTTTTGTTTTTGTTTTGTTTTTTTTGGGGGGGGGGGGGGGGGGGCGTGGGGGTGTTTTAAAATTACACCTTTAATTCTTCAAACAGTTTAGTGGAATGTCACTGTTTCTTATATGGTCAATGTCTACTATCTACTGAACATTTCTACAGTGATTTTCATTAATATCGGCATGAATTTAACCCCTTTTAAAAATGTTTCAGACTTAGTTTCTTTGTATTTGAAATTAGACTTTGCCACATATTTTCTTACTCTAATTCTTGCATGGTCAATACAACGTGATGATTCCATTTACATCAATGATTTCTTTTATCGGTTTTAGGAAATATTTAACCCTTTTTTGCCAATCAATTTTACTTAGTATTCCCAGCTTAAAGTTTCGGATTAAAGTTCTGCTTTTCAAGGTTCTACCTTTCATTCTCCAAACACTCTGTTACAACGTCATATCTTTTTTCATTTCGGGCAACGTCTACTGAAGCTGTACACAGTGGTTTCAAATAATATTGGTATTAATTGAACCCTTTTCACAACGCTTTTCGAACTTAGTTTCTCTAAATTTCAAGGGAGGGATATAGCACAGAGCTCGCTCTATCCGTCTATCTGTCAGTCCATCCGTCAGTCCATCCGTCCGCCAGTCCGCCCATCTGTCCGAACTTTCTTTATGCCATAACTTAAACAAAAGTTAACGGATTTCAATTCTTTTCAGTACATGTCTCTGGGTCAAGTTTGATGACCACAATTATCCAATGAAAATTGTTGAAGTTATTGTCCTGCCCTGCCCTGCCTCTGCCAATTAGGCATTTTTTTTTCTTTCCACCAATATGCATTTTGGACTATTCACAGTCATTACATGCGGAACATTTTTTAAACTCACGCCCCCCCCCCCCCCCAGGGGGCCAATTAGGCCCTGTTTTTTTCTTTCATCAAAAATGTATTTTTACAGTTGTGCTTAAAGTTTGTGGTTAAAAACCCAGACAAACACCCCCCCCCCCCCCCTTCCCGGTGCCAGTTAGGCATTTTTTTTTCTATTTGCTCAAAATGCATTCTGAAGGATTTAGACTGACCACAGTCGGAAAAAAATGGACTCCCCTAACACCCCCCCCCCCCCAACCCCCTCTCCCCACCTCCTCCTCACCCAGGGCCATTTTAGCAATATTTTTTCTTTGGTACAAAATGCATTTTTAACGATTTAGAGTAACTACATGCAGAAAAATTTGGACTCCTATAAACTTTCCACCCACCCCCTTGGGGTGACTATTAGGCATTTTAGCTACACTGTTTACAGTCAGGTTTATAGTCATCAATTCTGTCCATCCGTCCGTATGTCCGTCCATCCATCCATCCGTCCGTCCATCCAACTGTCCATCTGTTCGCATTTAGAGTTTCGGTTACACTTTGTGGTTAAAGACCCCCCCCCCCTCCCCCCAGTTAGCCATTTTTCAGTCTCGGCTATAGACATGACTTTTGTCCGTCTGTCCGTCCGTCTGTTAACATTTAGAGTTTTGGTTAAAGTTTGTGGTTAAAGGTTTTTAGTCAAGGTTGACGTTTTTTTCTTTTAAATTAATATTAATTACTATTGATTGTATCATTCTCATTATGTTTCATGTTATTTTGGGAAATATTTAACCCTTTTTTGTATGGCAATTTAACTTACAACTTCCAGGTTAAAGTTTTTGGTTAAAGTTTTTTTTGTTTACAAAGTTACACCTTTAATTCTTCAAACAGTTTAGTGCAATGTCACTGTTTCTCATTTGGGACAATGTCGACAGTCTACTGAATCTTTCTACGGTGATTTTCATGGTTTTGCCTCGTACTTTCTTACTTTAATTCTTGTTTGATCAATACAACTTAATGATTGCATTTACATCAGTGATTTCATTATCGGTTTTAGGAAATATTTAACCCTTTTTTACAGTCAGTTTTACTTAGTATTCCCGGCTTAAAGTTTCGGATTAAAGTTTTGCTTTTCAAGGCTGTACCTTTCATTCTTCGAACACTGTGTTTCAGCGTCATTGTTTGTCATTTGGGGCAAGGTCTACTGAACCTGTATACAGTGGTTTCAAATAATATTGGCATTAATTTAACCCTTTTCAAAATGGTTTTCGAACTTAGTTTCTCTAAATTTCAAATTAGGCTTCTACCACATACTTTGTTACTTTTTATCCCCTCCCAGGGCTTCTATTTCGTCTAAATTTGTGAGAATCCATTTGGATTCTCGTGAAAATGGTCGCGAGAATCCATACCTACTATGAGTGTCCCAGGATACCATGACGCCACCATGGTTGTACCACTGTTGTATACTGATAACACATGTTAACCTTTTACCCAACATACCTTTTTAATTATTAAAACTAAATTTGATAATTTTTAAACAATAAATAATAAATAAATGATAAAATAATTAAATGAACAATATTTACCAATAAAATCTTACAAATATCTTACAAATGACAGCCATATTTGTGCAATTTTATTGACAAAATGTCAGGATTTTTCAGGTCATGTTAGCCTTTTATTGGTTAATTTGTTTCCTCTGTGTTAGATAAAGGGTTAAAGTGACTCAATTATTTTCACGCGAATCTCAGCAGAGGTGCAGCGAGAATCTACAAGGATTCTCGCCAGTTTTATTGCGCGAATCTTTGTGCGAATCGATTCTCGGATTCTCGTCGAAATATAAGCCCTGCCCCCCCCCCCCCCCCCCACAAGGGTGGGATATAGCCTAGAGCGCCGTCCGTCTGTCTGCTCCGTCCATCCGTTCGTCTGTCTATCTGTCCGTCTATCTGAACATTGTTTATGGCATAACTTGAATAATAATTAACAAATTTCAAATTTTTTTAGTATATATCTCTATAGCAACAATGTCTACATCAAGTTCGATGACCACCATTATCCAATGAAAATTGTTGGGAGTTATTGAAGGATTGGAATTTATTACATGCAAAAGAAAATGGACTCCTATAGCCCCCCCCCCCCCCCTCCCCCCACCCTTTCATCACAAGTGTAGATGTGGCAGATTCGTTAGGTAAACGGTTAACAAAAAATAGCTCAGACTATTTTGTGTCTAAGCATTGTCATTTCTGGGACAGTCCGGCTGCATGCGTGACATCACTCTAGTTTACTTTTTAGTCATTGGAACAAGCTCATCAAGCTTGTTCCATTAATAGTTCATGAGGTATGTTTTGGGATAGAGAAATGAAAAGATAAAATTTGAATAGCAATTTTTGTATATCATGAGTGCAGATATGGCAGATTCGTTAAGTAAACGGTTAACAAAAATGGCTCAGACTATTTTGTGTCTAAGCATTGCCATTACTGGGATAGTCAGGCCGTATGCGTGACATCACTCTAGTTATTTCTTGTTTCTAAAATCCCTTATGCAGTAATTCTAATCAGGTATGACATCTATTAGAAAGATTAGATATCAATTCTTACAGAAATTAGACCACCCATCCCCCGCCAACACACCCCCACCCTCACTCCCTGGGGGTCAATGCCACCCGACACGTGATTAAGAAACCTGCTTATGAAAACACAACAAAGGTTGAATGGAAATATTTGTACATTACGCTGGTAGATCTGGTCGATATGTTAGATAAATGGTTAACATTAGTCTTTTGAACATGTGATTAAAAATTGTTCAAAGCCTAATATTACAAGCAGTTTATTAGAATAATTTCCGAAAATATCTTCGATGTTTTGGCTTGATAACAAAAATATAGCAAAAAAATATACCCTACGAACTGTTCAGTAAATACTGCTACTGTTCTATGAAGGCTGGACTATCTACAACATGGGAAAGTGGGTGACAGTGAATACTCCAGCGGAGTGTAGTTTTCACCCAAACGATAGAAATTCTTGAAACTCGTTCAAGTCTGGGAAATAGAGTGAATTTATCGACCACCACATACTGTTCAATTCTTTTGGTCTAGCAGTTGCTTCCTGTCGTCTCTCCGTTCAGGCAGACAACACTTGGCTAGAAACAACTGTATGGATTTGTCAACTCTACGTAAACAGTGTCATCCTGGCTGTTAGTGCCCGATTATATGGTACATCACGGGCGAGACTATAGATTAGATTTCTACATGTTGGTGTTTAAAAAGCACAAGTCACATTTTGTTTTTGCATAAATTCGTGTTAACACGCTGAAACTTCAGTACACATGTGCGCCTTCTTATCAGATTACCCAATATGCACGACAGCAAACTCCGAGTAGTTGTCTACCTTCGCTGTGCTCGCCTGTCGACCATAGCGAAGGGAGACAACTGCTTGGGGTATTCTGTGGCAATGATGTCTCGAGCACAGCGAGAGGGAGGGGCAACTGCTTGGAGTTTGCATGAACGACGAAAAGTTGAACTAGTTCTGTTTAACTCTATAAGTTTTAAGAACCAGTTCGCATGCCGCCGGAACCACATCCCAGAGGGGTCGTCTGCACTGTCCATGTGCAGATGGTACCTCTTTAATAGGAGAGAGAAAAAACAATATTCACAACCGAGCCTGATCATACCATCACTTCAAAATTAAAAACTGGCGCGCGCCCACATCCCTCTCAGGGTGTACTAACCATCTGGACTCTTCGTTACTGAATGATATTGTCATACCAATGCTGTAATCTTTGTAGGGGGGGGGGGGGGGTTCAACAACGAACTTTTCTCTCCCCCCCCCCCCCCCCACTTCCTATGCAAGATATGCGTGCATCACGTGAGAAGGCCATGTGAGAGAGATATCTTCTCACATGACCCACGTGACCGCCTTATTGGCATATTTAATGAGCGCAGGACTATTCAATCATCGCCACAACATGACAATCCTATAAGTGGCAGACTCTACTTGCCTGAACATACCATCGCAGCATCCTGGGGAGAGTGGGAAGCTTTGCTGAGAGGACCCCCTCTCGCTCTGGTCCTCACCCGTGGGTTCAGACCAACGAACACTTAATCCCGGACATCTGCCGCGTACCCGACTCTTTTCCTCCTTCAACGTGCCTGGACATGTCGCTACAAAAGATCTTCTACAGTTAAAGAGGGCCGAAAGGGGGTTGTCCCACAGCGTCCCTGAGCATCTTCGGCTTGCGAAATCATTTCATCTGCAATCATCGCACGTTCTTCTATAAACAAACAACATGGTGTCACGTTACCGAAATATTAGCAGACGAACGTTTGTCGAAGAAAAAAGAAATAAAAACACAGACCGCAAAACCAAAAGACACTTGACTCTTTTATATGAATTTTGGGGTTAACGCCATTATGAGCGGAGAGAGTTGCATGAAATTTCCGTCGAAAAGTTATGCGAATACATTGCTGAATTCTTAATATGACGTCATCGAAATGTGTCAATGTTCATTTCGCTACAAATCTTTAATCCCTGTCTTGCCGGCGTTGGGATTTAATTCCGTGGTATATACATAATTTTTATGCGCTCTTTCCGATAAGCAAATCAGTTTTTTTTCAGAAATGGACAACACAATTGTTCGATAGAGCTGCACGTGCCCCTGAATTATTAGCTCAACTTGAGCTATTTGCATCACTTCTCGTCCGTCGGCGTACGTAGTACGTCCACAATTTCCTTTGGCACACCTCACAGATCGCATTGATGATCAGATCGCTTTGAAACTTGGTATGCTTATTTGGGGTGACCTCTAGATGGGAGCTGTCGATTTTCTTTAATTTCTGTCAAAAAATGTTTCCGCGGCCAATGTTCTTAGAACTTCGTTTAGTCAGACCTCAATATTTCCATTTGGTACACCCTACAGGACACATTTATGATTGGATTGCTTTAAAATCTGGCATGCTCGTTTAGGGTGATCTCTAGATGGGAGCTATCGATTTTCTTCAATTTCCGTCAAAAAATGTTGCCGCGACCAACGTTCTTAGAACTCAGTTTAGTCTGACCACAATATTTCCCTTTGGCACACCCTACAGGGCACATTTATGATTTGATTGCTTTGAAACCTGGTATGCTTGTTTGGGGTGACCTCTAAATGGGAGCTATCGATTTTTTTCCATTTCCGTCAAAAAATGTTGCCGCGGCCAACGTTCTTAGAACTTAGTTTAGTCAGAAGACCTCAATATTTCCCTTTGGCACACCCTGCAGGGCACATTTATGAACGGATTGCTTTGAAACCTGGCATGCTTGTTTGGGGTGACCTCTAGATGGGAGCTATCGATTTTCTTCCATTTCCGTCAAAAAATGTTGCCGCGGCCAACGTTCTTAGAACTTAGTTTAGTCAGACCGCAATATTTCCCTTTGGCACACCATACAGGACACATTTATGATTGGATTGCTTTGATACCTGGTATGCTTGTTTGGGGTGACCTCAAGATGGGAGCTATCGATTTTTCTCCATTTCCGTCAAAAAATGTTGCCGCGGCCAACGTTCTTAGAACTTAGTTTAGTCAGACCTCAATATTTCCCTTTGGCACACCCTACAGGGCATATTTATGATCGGATTGCTTTGAAACCTGGTATGCTTGTTTGAGGAGACCTCTAGATGGGAGCTGTCGATTTTCATCCATTTCCGTCGAAAAATGTTGCCGCGGCCAACATTCTTAGAACTTAGTTTAGTCAGACCTCAATACTTCCCTCTGGCACACCCTTCAGGGCACATTTATGTTCGGATTGCTTTGAAACCTGACATGCTTGTTTGGGGTTACCTCTAGATTGGAGCTATCGATTTTCTTCCAATTCTGTCCGTCAAAAAGTGTTGCCACTGGCAACGATCTTTGAACTAAGTTTACTCAGGCATCAATATATTCCTTTGGCATGCCCTACAGGGCACATTTATGATCAGATCGGTTTGAAACTTTGTATGCTTGCTTGGGGTTACCTCTAGATGGGAGCTATTGATTTTCTTCGATTTCCGTCAAAAAATGTTGCCACTGGCAATGACCTTTGATGAACTTAGTAAAAACTTAGTGCAGTTAAGCATCAATATTTCCATTTGACACACCCTGCAGGGCACATTTAAGATTGGATCGCTTGCAAACTTGGTGTGCTTGTGTGGGGTGACATCTATATGGGAGCTGTCGATTTTTTCCATTTCTGTCAAAAATGTTGCCGCTGACCTTTGAACTTAGTTTAGTCAGACCTCAATATTTCCCTTTAACACACCCTTCAGGGCACATTTATGATCGGATCACTTTGAAACTTGGTATGTGTGTTTGGGGTGACCTCTAGATGTGAGCTATTTTTTTTAATTTCCATAAAAAGTTATTGTCGTTATCACTAGCCTTTGAACTTAATGCATTTGTGCATCAACTTATCCCTTTTGCACTCTCTGTATGGTATATTTATGAATTTCCATAAAAAAAAAAAAAAACATTGCCACAAAGCAATGACCTTCTACTTAGTGCATTTTTGCATTAACATCTTCCTTTGTCTTGCCTCAGAGGGCACATTCATTATCAGATTGTTTTGAAACTTTGTATGCTTATGCAGGGTGACAAAGATAGGAGCTATTGATTTTCTTTTCATTTCCATCAAAAACTGTTGCTGTTTGCAACAATCTTTGAATTTATTGCATTCGTGCATCAACATTCTTTGACATGGCCTACAGGCCACATTTATAATAGGATTGTTTTTGAACTTGGTGTGCTCATTAGTTAGGAACTCTAGATAAGAGCTGTTGATTAGCATTCATTTCTGTGAACAAAATTGCCATATACAATAACCTCTGAACATACTGCATTTGTGTATCAACATTCTTCCCTTAGCCAGTCTTACAGTTTACATTTAAAAATGCATGGATTGCTCTGACGTTGTGCACACACAATGCTGTTATGTTGAAATTTCTTTAATTAGCATTGGTACCAATGATCTTCAATTTTGCCATTTCATTTATAACTTACCAAGTTCAAGTTTGTCAAGTTGAGCTACAGTGTCATTGACACTTTCATTTTTGATGACGTCAGGATGTTTTGGTGGGGGATAAAAATTATCCCTGATGGGGGTAGTAGGTATAAAAGGAGAGTATACTATCACTTGTACATGTACGTGTACAACATACGTTCACGATGCGTTCACCAACGTGGAATTCGGTGTTAAATCACACGCTTGTTCACAAAAACTGTACATGATCTTGAATCCCCCCATGTACAGTCGTGACTCCTAGATCGCGCTTTTAACGTTCAAATACTCGTGGTGAACGCGCGTTTTTTAAAAAAAGGGTGAAATCGTACATCTTCAGTCGTATCTTGTACGTAATTTTTCGTCGACGTTCGAATCGCAGATCAGACCACCGATCCATCGTCGGCGAACGCGAGCGAAAGCAAAAGATTCTGGCTCATCATCAAAAAACAGTTTTGGAGACTCTAAATCAGCGATTCAGAACCCGCAATTGCGTTGGTACAGATGATTTAGAACTCTCCCTTGTTGTTTTGGAGGCGGTGGGTTTTTCCCATTTTATGACATTATTAGGGGAATTCCCCACGGAATGTTTAAAACGCATTTTCCGCTCAATTAGGTTTTGAGTGGTAAAATTTTTTAATATATTCATGATAGCAATCGCAGTCATCAAAAAGGATTCTCTCTTAATTCGACACTCGATGAATTGATGTGTGAATGAATGAAGATCTTTTGACAAAATGTAAACACCACTGTCAAAAATGCGTTAAATCAGAAACCGGTTTGTCATGTACTGTTTAAACGTATTTTTTTTTAAAAACTTTAATTAACACAGTCAGTTTGAGATGTGAATATTTTCAGATTATTATATATTATATTAAGATGGAAAGAGTTTTTTTTATTATTACTTAAAACACAAAAACATAAAAATATAATTAAACATTTAATTTTGAAAAATAAATAAAAACAATTAAAACGAAAGATGTTTTTCCAGATGGATCCTAGACGCCGAGATCGAATTTTAGCCAGGTATTTACGTGCTAAGAAGGCGATTCAGTCAGCTGATAGGAGCAGACGTCTCGATGAGCTGGAACTCAGACGCGAAGCCACAAAAACTGTTTAAACCCGTGACGGAGGGTCAAGAGTGAAGCAGGAAGGAGATAGTCGAAGAATTGAGACCCATAAAGGATAGTTCTTTGAGAATGGGTTCGTTGCCTCCTAGTTTTGGAAATCGGTATTCCGTTCAATCTACACCGGATTACGTTCCCACGGGAATTCAAACAGATATGAGCGAGTCTGATGATACGGCTTCGACTATCACCACTAGTAGCGTCGCATCGTCCGATGATGATGGCGGTAAGAGAGATCAGTCGTATGGAATTTATAAGGATTCTCAGGGGAGAACTTTTGTAGGTGATACGGAAGTGGAAATGGACGATGATGAATTGATCGTGGGTTCGAATAAATATAAAGTAACCGATGGTCTGCGGAGATTGCTCCTTTACGATAAGCCTGGAGATTTCACGGAACAGGATTTCGACAATTACGGCGACATTCTAGTCCAGACCCACGCCATGAAGAGAAATAACGATGCCAGAGAGATGAGACCCAAAGCCAACAGAGGTTACAAGTGGACGAAAATAGTGAAGCCCATATGGGAGATGAACAAGAAGTTCCTCGAATCGGTGACCGGCAATGGGGTGAAAACCACTTTTCTTCCGAGCGATTCCAACGCTCTGTGTTAGAGATTGAGTTTGTTGATGGGGAGCAGACTGGCTGGTAACACGGGATTAGATAATCAGATAGTTGCCATATCTGACGAATTGTTGAGACAGAAGGTTTTGAATAAAAACCAGTATAAAAGGCTGATGAACGAATTGAAGGATTGATGTGTATATAATAATAAGTAGAGAGAGAGAAACAAACAAACAAACAAACAAACAAAAATAAAACAGTAAATTCTTACACTAGAATAATAAAAGTATTTAAAAACGACAAAACGATTTACCAGTGAAAAAAACACAAAATATATCATAAAAATAAAATATGTTGGTGATAAAGAACAGGGGATACGTCAGGACTTACGTTCAAGGCGGTTCTGGCATCGTCGATTCTATAATGCGAGCGTTCACGAGCAATGCGGGTAGAAAACTCGCATCGACCGCGTTTGAGGTCGGTAAGAAGACGGCTTTGGATGCTGGTAAGAAAGCCGCTTCCGAAGCCAGTGGTAGGATAGCTTCTGTGGCTGGCAAGAGGGCAGCCGACGCGTTGATCGGCAAGTTGATCAGTCCGCCGGCGAAGCGAGCTGCGTTGGAGCGAACGCTGAAAGATTGGAAAGATTTAAAGGATGGCGTGGTGCCCATACAAGATTTAGCCAAAATGACGAGTGGATCCGGATTGAAGAGAACTCGCGACGGTGCGATATAAATAAATAATAATAATAATAACATTAAAAAACAGAGTTTGAAAAACATAAAAAATTTGTGTGAAAAGAATCTAAAATAACAGACAAAAAAAAAATAAATAAAACAAAGATGAACATTAAAGATATGTCTTGGAACGACGCCGCGACCAAGAGGTCGAATAACGAGTACTTTCCCAAGAGCATAAGAGGTTTGATAGTGGGAAAATCGAATTGTGGAAAGACCAATCTGTTGATGAATCTGTTGTCCCGACCCGACTGGTTGGATTACGACAGATTGTTCGTGTTTGGCAAGAGCTTGTTTCAACCCGAATACAGATTGCTTCGAGAGTGCATGGATCGCAGATTGCCCAAGGACGTCATAGCCAGAATCTTTGACAGTAGGGAGGAATTCGACAAGTGTGGAGCTCCGCTCTCGACCATTTTGGACGGCGCGGCGACGGAGCTGATGAAGAAAAATGCATCTTCGAACGTCGAGTGTCGATTTTATGAGAACGCTAGCGACGTTCCGGATCCTAGAGAACTGAAATCGGAAGATAAGAATCTCATGATTTTCGACGATCTGCTTTTGGAGAGACAGAACCGATGCGAATCGTATTACGTTAGGGGTCGACACAGCAACGTGGACTGTTTCTACCTGTCGCAGAATTATTTTCGTTTGCCCAGACAGACGATAAGGGAGAACGCTAATTTTCTATGTCTCTTTCGCCAAGATCTCAAGAATCTCAATCACATCTACGGCGATCACGTCGCAAACGACATGAGCGCTGCCGAATTCAGGAGATTCTGCAAGAGGGTTTGGGATGGTGGACTTTACAATTTCGTCGTGATCGATTTGACGAGGGAATTTAATCGCGGAAAATATCGGTGCGGATTCGACAAGTTTTATGTTCCCGATGGTAATAATAATAAGATAGAGCGTGAAAATAAAAATTAGAAAAATAATAAATCTTCAAATAATTAGTTTTGAATAAAAAAAAAATAAAATTAAAATATAATGTTCGAACATGGAGAATTGTTAGAACGGATAGCCGAGAATACGGCTGCGAAACAATCCATTCAAATCGTGGTGAGTGGCGATTCGACTCGATTCGCTACGAAATTCGAACCTTCCATCGAATTGAATAGAGAGAAAAGTTACGAGATGGCGTTGGTGAATCTGGAGACTTATTATTTCTTTCTCAACGTCACCGAAAAGAATAACTCGTTCAAGTATTCCGACGGAACTGATTGGTTGGAGATTCGAATTCCCAAAGGGAGTTACGACATAGACGATTTGAACCATTACATTCAGACGCGAATGAAGACGGATGGAAAGGGAAGCAACAAGATCAGACTCGCTCCCAATCCTTATACCTTACAGACGATGTTGGATTTGGAAGATAATTTTAGAGTGGATTTCAACACGGACGATTCTATAGGCAAGATGTTGGGATTCGATCGAAAGATGTATCGAGGCCACGCGGCATCTGAAAATACGGTCGACATTCTTGCTGTCAATAGCATTCTGGTGAATGTGGACGTGATTGCCGGAAGCTATGTGAATGGTAGCGCTCAGCCGACGATCTATTCCTTCTTTCCAAACGTGTCGCCGGGTTATAAGATCGTGGAGCGACCTCGAAATTTAGTTTATCTACCAGTGATTTTGGACACGTTGTATAGTCTCAAAACCACGTTGACGGATCAAAATGGTGAACTGTTAGATCTTCGTGGAGAGAGGGTGACGATACGATTTCACATAAGAGAAATATAAAAGCAAAAAAAAAAAAATATTATATATATATAGATAACAAAAAATAAAATAAACGGTAATATTAATTTTTACAAAATTATTTTAATATAATTATTAAACAAGAAACAATTGAAGTAAATATATTTTTAAAAAAAAACAACAGAATTATGACAGAATACGTGGTTAAAAACGTGAACATATCCGCAGGACAGAGGAAGAAACTTAAGAGAGCGTTAACAACTTGAGGCGAGGCGGTGAGATTCAAATTCACTCACGAAGATCTGACGAGAGGTGGACAGGATTCGATCACCTGGACCAGAAGTCAAATCAAAAGGATGGAGAAAGCGATTCGCGATGGAAGAGGGTTGGCGGTGAGATTGAGTCCTGCTCAATTGAGATACAATTTGAGAATGAAAGGCGGTTTCCTATCGCTATTGGCAGGAATCGCTGCAAAAGCATTACCCTTCACTGCAAAGGCGCTACCCTTTCTCGGAAAGACTCTCGGGGTGGGAGCTCTCACGGGACTCGCTAGTTCGGGAGTTGAGAAATTAATGGGTGGCGACGGACTGTTTTTGAAGAAGGGAGGAGCCGTGTGTCGCGTCCATGTGGACGACAGCGGTAAAGGATTGTATCTAGAACCCGTTAGAGGTGGCAACTCTCTGAGAGGAAACGGTCTCTATCTGAAGAGTGGACGGAACGTCAAGTGATACGGCAAGGGGTTGTTGTTTGGTGACAGTTCGCCATTTAAGAACATACCGATTTTAAATATGTTATTATAAATATAAAATTATATAAAATAGATAAAATCATAGAAAGTATAAAATAATATATTTAAAATGGGTGAAAAGGTGGAGAAACAAATTTATCACCTGGATGAATTTGACGATAATGACGAACATCGCGAGCCAGAGAGCGAAGAAATAAAAAAATGGTTAGACGCTAATGATGGATATCTAAGGAAAGAGATAGATAAAGATCGGGATATACGGTTGGGAATGAGACGATGCTTTCCACGGTCACCACTACCTTCTGAAGCGAGTGTTACCAAGAGATGCACAACATTCTTTCATAATTATGATTCGGATAAACAAAAATGTTACCATGAACGTATCACATCACAAAGAAAAAGAAAAAAAGAAAAAGAAGAAGAATCGACGCTGAAATTTCAGAGAAAAGGAAACGTTATTATATGTTACCATGAACGTATCACTTCACAAAGAAAAAGAAAAAAAAAAAGAAAAAGAAGAATCGACGCTGAAATTTGAGAGAAAAGGAAACGTTATTATAATATATTATGATGATACTGAAGAAGAAGGAAAACAGAAAAAAAAAAAAAAAAGTAAATGAGATCGAAAGATGATCTCATTGCTTTTTGTTTTTTTTTCATTTTTTCTTCGCTAAAAATCAATCACTCTATTGTTTATATTTCCAAGTGCGTTATTAGCATGTTGATGCTCGTGTCTTCTCCTTTTTCGAAAACGTGTTGAATGTTTATCTTTACTCTTTTGAGTTTTTTTACATCGGTCAACTCGCTCTCACCACCCAATTTCTTCACGAGTTCGAATGAGATGTTTGGAAATATGTAATTTCCATAGGGCAACAACAAATCGTCCTTGTCGAATTCTCTATCTTTGGCGATGACGATGTTCTGCAGATCGCTTTGGTACTCGTAAATCAAATCGAGTGCGGCTTCGTTCAATTTCAGAGGCATCTTATATTTCTCGTATTTGTGCTCTAAGCCCTTCGTCTCGACATCGTTCAATTCTATGGGATTGTGTCATTGTAATCTATAGATTTTATGACCGAATTTCTTATACGTTTCGACTTGTTTCAATTTCAATTCGCATCTTTTAGGTGTTGTTGTCTTCATGATCGATTATTTGGTTTTTTTTGTTTTTACGAATTCTTGCAAATAATGTATATTTAAATTTTGTATTTAAATAATAATTTGTTAAAAAAAGTTTGTTATTTTTTTTTGCTCTTTATATATATATAAAAAAGTTGTTTTTTTAATTTTTAATTTTCTTTAATGTAAAAAATTTTTTTAGTAAAAGTTTTTTTTCTCTTTATATATATAAAAAGTAAAATTTTTTAATTTCAATCTCTCTATTGTTTATATTTCCAAGTCCGTTATTAGCAAGTTGACATTCGTCATTTTTCCACATACGAAAATGGTGTGAATGTTCATCTTTACTCTTTTGAGTTTTTTTTCATAGGCGAATGCGCTCTCACCACCCGATTTCTTCACAAGTTCGGGTGAGATTATTGGATATATGTAACCTCCATAGGACAACAATAAATCACCCCTGTCGAATTCTCTGTCTTCGGCGAAGATGATATTAATCAACAGTTCGCTTTGGTACTCGTAAAACAAATCGAGCGCGGCTTCATCCACTTTCAAACACATTCGATATTTGTGGTAGTAGTGCTCTAAGTCCACCATCTCGACCTCATTCAATTCGATAGGATCGTGTGGTTGTAATGTATAGATATTAAAACTGGATTTCTCATAGCTTTCGTCTCGTTTCAATTTCAATTCGCATCTTTTAGGTGTTGCTGTCAAGATCGATTATTTGGTTTTTTATGAATTCTTACAAATAATGTTTATTTTAAATTTTGTATTAAAAAATTGAATTTTAAAATTTAACTTTTTTTTTTTTTTTTCTATTATATATAAAGAGTAAAAAAGCAAAACTTTTTTAACAAATTATTTAATACAAAATTCAAAAAAAAAAATATTCTTACAAATGAAGCAAACAGATAAAACAATGGTAAATTTAAATGAGAAAACCATACCTCAGTTAAACGAGATTTGTAATCTATTTCAAATTTCAGATTTCAGAAAGCATAGAACTAAATCAAAAAAAAATTGAAGTCATACAAGAATATTTGCGAAACGCTAGAAAGGCAAACGAAATGTCGATAGCAACGACGTCAAAAGATGCACCGGTTGTGAAAAATAAGAAGACGACTAAACGAAAAGCCGTTGAAAAACATCAAGTTTCCAAAGAAAAGAAAAGAAAAACTAAAACGAAAACGAGTGATGCACTTCAGATTCAAGACATATCGAGCGAAATTCAACGAGCAATTGACGAAGAGAAAGGAGAAGAATATGTAACATGACTCGTTGCAGAACTATTCCAATCAAAACCCATAGAACGGGAGAGTGCGATCAAAGGCATTTTTAAAACTTTTGACGTGATTCCCTCGTTGAAGAAAGTCAATCCAAATTGTTCATGGAACGGGTGAAGAAAGAAGTATTGGATTTGTTTCGCGAATACATGAACTTGGGATTAAAAATTAAGATGATACTCCATTGCATAATGAATAAAATCGACGTGAAGTCTGGCGAGAGCATCGTGAAAAATGCATATTTCAGATCTAACGTCGAACCCGTATTTCGAGGTTCAGATCTATCGGACGTTTTCGAAAAGATGAAAGACAAGATGTTGACGTCTCTCGCGAATTATCAAAATGAAGGTAGTAATTGGACGTTCGGTGAGGTGTTGAAACTCGAAATTCACATGACTAAAAACAAACCGTTGAAAGGATCTTCCTATTTGGAATTACCGTATTTCTTGACTAAGAAACATGCCGTGGTCAACGTGAGAAATAAAGATGATCAGTGTTTTAAATGGGCAGTCACCTCCGCTTTATACACTGTCGAAATAAACTCTGATAGAGTTTCTCGTTACGAGGAAACTTCTAAAAATCTAGATTGGACCGGAGTAACTTTTCCAACAGAGTTAAAACACATCGAACGTTTCGAGGTTCAAAATCCCACCATAGCGGTGAACGTCTTGGGATACGACGACGAAAATCAAAAGATCTATCCTCTCAGACAGACTTTGTATCGCGGAAGAGAAAAGATGATTATTTTATTATTGATTTTGAATGGTGACAATCGGCATTATTGTTGGGTTAAACATCCGACCTGATTACTGTCGAAACAAAATAATAATCATAACGGAAAGATATCTTTATGTTACAATTGCATGAACATATTTAAGACCGAAAAATCATTAGCGAAACATCAGGAATATTGCAACGAAAATCAAGGTGTCGCCGTCGAAATGCCCAAACCCAACACCATCGTGAAGTTTGAAAATCACAATAGAAGGTTAAAAGTACCATTCGTCGTGTACGCCGATTTCGAATGTTTCACCACAAAAATGAGTTCCTGTCAACCCAACGCTCTTCAAAGTTACGTCGAAAGATATCAAAAACACATACCTTCAGGCTATTGCATTTATGTGAAATACACTTTCGACTCGCAACACGACATGGGTCCCTTCACCTACACGAAACAGCGCGAAGACGACGACGTGGCACAAAGGTTCGTGGAAGAGTTAGAATCGAAAATTCAAATGTTATACGACAAATTCAAAACTCCGGCAAAAATGATCATCACGCGAGAGCAGCAGGACGAAAATAACAGAGCCACCGAATGTCACATATGCAGACAATCGTTCGACGAGAATTTGGAGGAAAATAAGAAGGTCAGAGACCACGATCATTACACGGGTCTGTATCGTGGTCCGGCTCACAGCAAGTGTAATTTAAAATATTGAGACGCCGCTTTCTATCCGGTGATGTTTCACAATCTCTCGGGTTACGACAGTCATCTGTTCGTGAAAAATCTCGGCACCTCACACGAAGAATTAAATTGCATCGCGAACAGCGAAGAAAGATACATTTCCTTCACGAAATGGAAGCTCATGGAGAAGAAAAGAGTAATCAACGGAAATACGTTGAAAGAAAAAACGAAATCCATTCATAGATGCATACGTTTCATCGACAGTTTTAAATTCATGTCGACCGCTCTGGAAAAATTAGTTGATAACATGAGCAAGGATAAATTTAAAATCACGAGTGAACATTTCGGAGAACGAGTAGACGTCATGTTGAGGAAAGGAGTCTATCCTTATGATTACATGAACGATCTAAAGAGATTCGAAGACACCGCACTACCTTTGAAAGATGATTTTTATTCAAAATTATACGAATCCGACATTTCCGACGAGAATTACGAACACGCCAAAAACGTGTGGAAATCATTCGATATGAAAACCATGAACGATTATCACGATCTCTATCTGAAGACCGACGTTCTGCTCTTGGCAGACGTGTTCGAAAATTTTCGAGACGCCTGTCGTCGAAATTACGATCTGGATCCCGCTTGGTATTTCACCGCACCCGGTCTGGCGTGGGACGCTCGGTTGAAGACCACCGAAGTCCAATTGGAATTATTATCCAACGTGGACATGTTGCTCATGTTCGAAAGGGCTGCGAGAGATGGCGTCTCGATGATCTCCCACAGACATTCTGAAGCTAACAATCCCTACATGAAAGAAGGTTTTCGAAACGGTCAACTAAATACATACAGTATTGGGACGCCAATAATCTGTACGGTTGGGCTATGAGTCATCCTTTACCGATTGGAAATTTCGAATGGGTGAAGGAACCAGAAGAGATGCAAAAATGGAGAGACTATCCTTGCATTTTAGAAGTCGATTTGAACTATCCGGAAGAATTACACGGTCCACACAACGATTATCCGCTGGCTCCCGAACGAATGGAACCGAATGAAGGAGACGAGGAAAAACTCATTCCCAATTTATTTAACAAACGTAACTACGTCATCTACAGCGAGAATTTGAAACAGTACGTCGATTACGGGATGAAATTAGTCGACATACATCGCATCATTCGATTCGACGAAGAGCCTTGGATGAAAAAATACATCGATCTCAACACGAATCTCAGAACTCGAGCCGAGAACGATTTTGAAAAAGATTTCTTCAAACTCATGAACAACTGCGTGTACGGCAAATTGATGGAAAACATCAGGAAGAGAACCGACGTTCGACTCATCACGTCTGAGAAAAAAGCTAAAAAATTAGTGGCGAAACCCAATTACAAACACCGAACCATATTCGGCGAAAATCTAGTGGCCGTTCACATGCAAAAGATGCATCTGAAGTTCGACAAACCGTATTATCTCGGACCAATCATCTTAGATATCAGCAAGCAATTGATGTACGAGTTTCACTACGATTACGTCAAACGAAAATTTGGCGACAAAGCCAAACTACTGTTCACCGACACGGACAGTTTAGTTTACAAGATAGGGACGAAAGACGTCTACCAAGATATATCTCCGGACGTGGCCGAGTGGTTCGACACGAGCAATTATCCCGTTGATCACCCGTCCAACATTCAATCGAACGACAACAAGAAGGTGATGGGTAAATTTAAGGACGAGAGCGGCGGTAAACAGATCGTCGAATTCGTGGGCTTGAGACCCAAACTCTATGCTTATCGTCTAGAAGATGATGAAGAGATCAAGAAGTGCAAAGGAGTTAAAGCGTGCGTGGTGAAGAAAAACATCTCTTTCCAAGAGTATAAAGATTGTCTGTTAGGAAGTGGTCCAGTGTATAAGACTATGAAATCGATTCGAAGCGAAAATCACGACTTGTATACCGAAATAGTCAACAAGATTTCGCTGGCGGCAGACGACGACAAGAGATTCGTGTTAGACGATAAAATAAGCACTTTGGCACTCGGACATTGGACTTTAGATCTAATTTTAGACGATATGAATGGAGATGATTGGATTCCAGATGCGCTTGCGGATGATAAGATTCCAGATACGATTGTGGATGATAGGATTCCAGAAAATCAAGAAGAATTAGATGAACGCAAAATTATAGAAATGGATAGTGACATCGAGAAAGTTATTTTAAAAAGAAAAAGAAAAAAATAGAAAAAAAAAAATAACGTCATTTTTAGTGAATTATAATAAAATAAATAAAAAAAATATATACTTATTTATGAATAAGAAAATAAAGATATCCGTAGAAGGTGTTGTCTTACCCAACGAACCCCTATCCAACATCGATCTGTTGAATGCGGCAAAAGATTTGAAAATCGAAGATTTTCTAGGTGTGTTTTCCAGAGATGCCTTGCCGAAGAGAAGACCTCGACAATCGGAATGCGGAATTTTAAATCTAGACGATTCATCGGGTGAAGGCACTCACTGGGTGGCGTGGTTCAAGAATGGGAAGAAGAAGAATTATTATTTCGACAGCTACGGAATCACGCCGCCAAAAGAAATAAAGAACTATTTCAACAAATCGATGGTTTGTTACAACACGGAACAAGTGCAATCACCACATCAAGTGTTTTGCGGTCACCTGTGTCTCTACGTTCTCAAGAGATGGTCTGAAGGAGATGAATTTCAAGACATTCTCAATGACTTATATTAGAGAGAGATTTTTTTTTTTTATAGTATATATAAAGATAAAAAATTATTTAAAAAAAATTTTAATCGAATAAAAAAACGAAAAATAAAATAACATAGTTCATTTTTAATAAACTGCATTTGAACATATTTTTTCTAAAAAACAAAAAAAAAATCCCACAACAACATGCCAGTCGATAAATTTGGTAGAAAAGACGACGAAAAAGTCAACCCGAGAAAGAAGAGGAAGACGTTCGAAGTCGACGATGGTTACGAAGTTGCCAACTTGGATGAGCATTACGTTCGGAGATACAAACCTCGAGAAGAACCTTTGAACATGAACGATAAGAAGCTCTACAATCTTCCCGAGCCGATAGATCTCGCAGATGCTGCGACTAAAAAATACGTCGACAGAGGGAACGCCGATTTCGAATGAATCCTGCTGGATAATTACGTGGATAAAACCATGACCGACGATCTCGATCTGAAATCCAAATGTTTGGTGAACGTCGCGAATCCCATAGATCCCACCGATGCCGCAACCAAGAGATACATGGACGACTCTCACGCGAGATTCAGCGAACACCTGAGAAAAAAATACGTCACGAAAATGATGCACTCAGAATTGAACGCCAATTCTTACAAGATAATGAACGTGGCCGCTCCCACGAATCCCAAGGACGTGGCGACCAAACACTACGTAGATCTGGAACAGAGAAAGTCTGACGGACGTGAAATGAAATCAGATCTGAATGCGGGATTCCACAAGATATTGAATCTGTCGAAGATCGACAACACGGATGTGGACTCAACCGCGGTCAACAAGGGCTACGTGGATTCTTCCGTGATACAATCGCAAGAATACCTAGAATCGCAAGTGGACGATCTCTACTTGAACAAAGAATCTGGTGGAACCATGGAGGGTGGCATCAACATGAACAGTCACAATTTATTCGGTCTCGATCACGATCCCGAATTCGATTCCAGCACGGTAAGCAGGAAGTACTTGGTCTGGAGAAAGGGCGACATCATGGAAGGTAAACTAGACATGGGTGGACACGCACTCACGAATCTACCGGAACCCGTGCACATGACGGACGCCTACACCCTGATTTCGGTGGTGGAGAAAGTCAAATATGCCAGACAATTGATCACCGTGTGGGCCGAGGAGGCCGGCACCTTAGATGAGGGAAAAGCTGAGTGGTCTTTCGGAAATGGAAGTAGCAGATCGAAACACGGTCAGGTGGGATATCCCATGCCGTTGGGAGGTGAAATCCTTCGAATGAGTCTGGCTTCCTCGGATTTGAATAACAGAGCGGTCGTCAATCTCATGGTGAATGGTGTGGAGAGCGATAAGAGATACAGTGTCGAAAAGACTGAGAATCAACACGCGAATGTTAGCACGTTCGGCACGCCTCTCAAAGTGAACGCCGGAGACAGGATTAATTTCGTCACGAAAACCAATAATCCCGAAGCCGCCACTTCCGTGGTGAGTCTACTGATCGAAGTGGATCCTTTGAACAAACAGTGAACGCGTGGAAAATAATGAATTAAAAAAAAATAATGTGTGATTATTAAAAACAAAAAAAAACTAATGAGATATAGAGAGATGTTCTCTATATCTCATTAGTTTTTTTTTTTTTTTCTAATTTTCTATCCATTTATGATTACAATTTATACACTTTGCGAATATGGTTGTTGGTTCATCACCAGATCTAGTTTGTTGAGATTCGATTTTTATTTGACGTTTCTTACATTTGCGACATTTTAAAATTATATTTTTCTATAATTTCTTTGTTAGATCTTATGAGATCAAACTCTTCTTTTTCTCTTAAACGATATTCGTCAAAATCACAACTATTCCATCCTTTTTTTGTGTTACGTTCTTCATATTCAATTTGAATCCATTTTTCCAAGTATTTCATTTTAACGTCGTAGTAATCTGAAGTGAACAGATGATTTGTTGTTTTCGTGTCAGAAACATTCATTTTGTTTTCGAGATTTTGGTTTTTTAATTAATCTTACATCCACATTTTTAACGTTTATTAATTTTTTTTTTCACACACTCATCTCTCATCAAGTGATCGACATCTTATTTCCATCCGATTCGAATTGTAATTCTCTATCCGACAGGACCAGGGTGAAGGCTTCGGTTTTTCTCGGCACGTTCCTATCGAATTGCATCTTGATCTGAATGTCTAACACGCTACTCTTGAGTCGTTCACTCTGTTTACTGACGTCGAACACGAACATGGGATACATCGACTTGTATTCGCCAGGAGATATGTTGGGGTTGCTCATCAATTCGTCTAGACCGTGATACTTCTTTCTAAAATCAGCGGTGTCGCCGTACAGTCTGCAGAAATCATTCTTGTCGAAAGATGCATTGTAATCGATTGCCGGATATCTCGTGGCGTTCAGAAACACTTGCATGTTTCTCAAATGGCAGTGATCGAACAGCGACGCATTCTTTTCCTGAGACCCGTCCCTGTTGGTCTGAAACGCAACCACGATGAAACGCGGTCTCTCGGAAGTGGATTTCACCGTCAATCTCCAATCGAAGTGATTCGTGGAGGGAGGAATGCTAGCCGTGTCACACTGTCTCATTCTAAATCCCACGGGTAATTTACTCTTGGATTGTATGATCTTGTAGAGATGTGTTTTCCCATCCATTGCGGAACAAACCACGATATCTTGTGTAGAGTTATCTTACCCGCATCGGTCGCGGTGAGTCTCACTATTGCGTCGTCGTTTCCTTTTCGAATCAACGTCAGATTGTGTTTGAATCCGTACATGACCTTGTTGTAATCGTCCGCGAATCCGAAGATGTGTTTCAAAGGTATCCTGAATGAAAACGTTCCTTTAGGTCTGGACGTCTTGACGACGTAGTTGAATATCGCGGTGGCGCCTGCGCTAGCAGGACCTACGATGTCTTTCACCCACAACTGATTAAGTCCTCTGGATTTCGAAAAATCATCAGGATACGTCAAGAGTCCGAACATCGTGGTGGCCTGACCAGGATGAAAAACAGATTCTATCTCTTGTCCGGATAGCATGTATTTTATGTTACTGAATAGATGCATGATGCCATTATTGGCTAGAGTGGCCGTGTCGTCGTCGGCGTAGTGTCACTCCCATCTTCCTTGGTGAGACGTCCCTGCACCACTATGTAACTCTCGCTAGGATGTATGAATAGATCTTGAGTTTCGACGTTGATTCTTATCTCTCCCGCATTGTTCAAACTCGTTCTGGTTACCGGTTCATATTCGTGAACCTCATATTCTTGAATACTTTCATCTTTCACTATGCTTTGTGCTATATCTAGTATATTTGTCATTTTAAAGGATTTTAGTTTTTTTTGTTTTTTTTTGTTTATTAATTCACTTGCTTTCTGTATCTAAAAAAATAGTTTTTAATTATTTTTTATTATTATTTATTTTTTTTCTCTCTTATATATATATATGTGTGTAAAAAGAAAATGTCAAAGAGAGTAAATAAAAAAAAGAATTTTTTTGTGTTCTTCATCAAAACTTCGTCTTCTGTAATTGTTGTTCGTAAAACTTTCCGATGATCTCTTCTCCATCCAAAGCTTCGATTTCGTAAGTCACCGGATCAGTGTGAAATATTTTGATGATCACGAAGATTCCCGAGGTTCATCGAGGAGTATAACCCTTTTCAAAGTGCTTGTTATAAGCGTAGATTCTCACTCGATCGCCGACCACAAATTTCGGCGTTCTAGACTTCTTCCCGATCTTAGATCTCTCGGGATATAGATTCGTGTAGACCCGTTTTTCGTTTTGAGGATCGCTAGCTTCCGTGGGAGTCATCTTGATCGATCTGTGTCGGGTGTTGTTGTAATCTTTGACCAGACCGTTCAGAGCGTATATGTATTTCTTGGTCGAATTCGCCGTGAAGTATCTGTGCATCTTCTCCTTCATCGTTCGATTCCAACGTTCCACCACGCTGGCTTTCTCTTCGTTTTTGATCAAGTAGAGGTCTACCAATCGACGAACGTCCTTGTTGTAGAATTCGTTTCCCTTGTCCACCCACAATTTACTCGGTTTTCGAGAAGACGAGTCGAACACGCTCTTCAGAGCCTCGCCGACGCAAGGTCCCGATTTATTCTTCAAAGCTCTGATCCAACCGTATTTGGAAAACACGTCAATGACCATCAATAGATATTTGACGCCCTCGTTCCACCTCGAAAACGATCTCATGTCGACCAAGTCGGCAGACCAAATGTCGTCCAGACCCTTCACGAACACCCTTCTCTTTCGAAATTTATGCACTATGGGTTTGTGTAACTCCTCGGCCAATTCGCTCGTCAATAATCATTTCTTCTTCTTCTTTTCAGATGCACTTTTTTTTTTGAACGCCCCATCCGAATCGACGTTTCACACCGATCAGTTTGCCGACCAGCGAACGTTCCATCTTCTCTCTCCTGGTTGGATTCGATATGCCTCTCAATCTCCGCAACATGTTTTTGTCGCAGACGTCGTTGCGAGTCTTGGTGTCGGGATGTCCGGTGTAGCACAGATTGTGATCGTACGCAGCCGCGTCCACCATATTCACGGGTTTGCTCCAAGATTTGTGAGTCAGATTGGCGTTGAGTCTCTTGTTCAATTTCGTTCCGGGTCCCGTGAAGCTGTGACCGGGCAGATGCATTTCGAAAGGTAGATTGTTGATCATTTTATTCACGACACCTTTACCTTTGCTCGCGTTCTTTTTTTTAATGAATCTAGTCTTTATAGAACCACACACGTCGCAAATTCCGCGAAGCATCCGTCTGTCGTTTTTAGTTCGCACTTCTCTAGAATTACTCGTCTCGGTAACTCTCTTACACTTTACGCAATACGTTTTTTTTTGAAGAGTTATTTAAATTAATTTCGTTTTTTTTTATTTTATATATGAATTTAATATTTTTTTATTTTTTTTTTTTAAAATTCTGTTCTTATTATATATATAGATTTTTTTTTTTTTTTTTTTCAATTGCTGCTCTTGAGTTCTATCATCTTACTGAATTCCTCCCTGGCCTCTTTCCTCCCCTTTTCCACGAGAGAATCCTTCATCTCTTCCTTGATGATCTTGATTCTCACGGCTTCTTTCATGGCATCGTATTTCGTTTTCTCGCTCAATATCGTGAAGTATTCTCCGTCTGATATTCTACCGTCTTTCAACGCCATAGAGATCATTTCGGATATCGTGTCTATCTTGGAGTCGGCCAAGACGCGAATCTTGTCATGTTTCCTAGCCTTCAGATATAATTTCCTACTCAAAAAGTTTCCGACCGTGCTAAACAATCCGGCGGCGAGAGCCACTCCTTCCATGGTCAACACGATCGGAATGGCGACCGTGGTCGACAACAATTCGATGCCGGCCGCGTGTAAACCCATGGAAATCGTGATGAGTGCCGTGTCGATTGCGTTGACGAATTTCACGAAACGAGAATACTTCTTCTTGAGGGAATGACGAGAATCTCTCTCTCGAGTCAGATACTCTTGGATTCTATTGATTTGGTCGATGCGATACCTCTCTCCTCTTTCTCTTTCTTCTAGCGTCCTCGTCGTCCACTAACGTCGGATACAATTTATTTCTGGTTCTCATTTTTTTTGTGTTTTTTCTTTCTAATATTAGATAAAAAAAATTTATGTGTGTATTTATTTTTTTTTTTTTTTTTTTTTTTATTTTCTACTCTCCCTTATTTTTATATCAACGAAAAACAAAACTTAGACATATGCTTCGTTCAGCAATAATTTCTTGATGCATCCCTTGTCTTCTAAAGTCAAACTTCTACGCGCCAATTTCAGTTCTTCCGAATCTGTGGGCCTGTCTCGATTCTTACAGAAGACTAATCTCTTCCAAAACGTGATCACATCGTTGAATTTAACGCGTTCGAACGCCGGTTCGAAATACATGACGACCATATCTTCCCTTTCCATCGTCAGACACGAATGATCCTCGTGATCGAAGTCTAGATGATCCCGACATCCGACGCATCGTTCTAACAAGATGGGACGTAGTTCTTCGTTCACGCAGATTGCGTATGCTCTCATCAGCATGTTTAAAAGAAACCTCGCTCTAATAGTCTGAGAATCGCTCATGATTTACGTATTTTTTTTTATTATCTATTCGATTTGATATATTTATTTTTCTAAATAACTATTTATTTATATTTTTTTTTGTCCCCTATATTTATATCAATCAAAAACGTGACCGCCTCAAAAACAAAAAAACGAGGGACAGTTCTAAATCATCTGTACCAACGCAATTGCGGGTTCTGAATCGCTGATTTAGAGTCCCCAAAACTGTTTTTTGATGATGAGCCAGAATCTTTTGCTTTCGCTCGCGTTCGTCGACGATGGATCGGTGGTCTGATCTGCGATTCGAACGTCGACGAAAAATTACGTACAAGATACGACTGAAGATGTACGATTTCACCCTTTTTTTAAAAACGCGCGTTCACCACGAGTATTTGAACGTTAAAAGCGCGATCTAGGAGTCACGACTGTACATGGGGGGATTCAAGATCATGTACAGTTTTTGTGAACAAGCGTGTGATTTAACACCGAATTCCACGTTGGTGAACGCATCGTGAACGTATGTTGTACACGTACATGTACAAGTGATAGTATACTCTCCTTTTATACCTACTGGGGGTGGGTGTGAGATGGGGAAATCTCACCCGAGGGACAAGATATTTGGTCCAGACACTCGGCAAGCGTCATGTCTGGCCCAAATATATTGCCCTCGGGTGAGATTTCCCCATCTGACAACCAACCCCATCAGGGATAATAATACTCTCGCGGCCCTATCGTACAGTGCGTTTAACCCTTTACCCAACGCAGACGATATCAAAATTTATTATTTTCAATACCATTTTTTTAAATTTTTCAAAAAATTTCAACAAAACCATATCATGTGACCCCTCGTTGGAACGAGCTCGACGAGCTCGTTCCAACGTGGGGTCACATGATATGGTTTTGTTGAAATTTTTTGAAAAATAATATTTTTTCAAATGCTGAATTTGCATATTACGCGGGCGGATGCGGGCGATTCGTTGGGTAAATGGTTAAATTATTACTGATTCGCCTCAGCTATTAACTATTTGTTCTTTATTATTTTGATAGCTCATCCACCACCGTTGTTTCTTTTTCGCCAAAACGTATGTTAAAGTTTGTTTATTGGTTGGGGTTGAACGACACTTTCAACAGACAGGGTCATATCATGTCGGATAGTGTTACGGGTAGAGGAACCCCGAGAGACTCAAAGAGCAGCGGAGAGCTACTATCAGATTCTCGAACTTACTAACCCGACCCGAACATTGGTTGAATGCAAGTGCACGGTCGACGTTTCGTACGCCGTAATACACAGCGTCGCCCCGTAAACAATCACGTGTGCCGTTTTGAAAGTCTTGGTCGCTGAGGGAAAACAGTTGCGAATAACTTCGAGGAAGTAATTAGTTCAATCGGCTTCAATTTTAGTCCCTGTTTTAAACGGGAAGAGAGGTTTCGCTCCACGATTGAACGATGCCCTTTTATATTTCCCACCTCTGCCATCCAAATTTGCTTCCGGTGCAAATTCATTTATTCCTGTAGGTCGCAAGTAACTAGTAATATTAATGTGCGAAATTTGAAAACTAATGGTCCAGCACCTGTTAAGTCTGCCTGACCGTTCCCGCTGCCCCTGATGAAGAAAGTAATGTGAAATAACGTTCAGAAAAATCAATCTCATCCAGCTTTTTCTCTGTGTAATTTGTGAATAGATGTCGTAAGATAACGAACACGGGCGCTCGCCTTGTTGTCAGAACTTAACATATTCAGTAAAATATATATGAGGCTATCAGCACTAAAGAGGTGTTTTTTAGTGTTGGTAGTATAATATATTTTATTGAATATTTTAAATTCAGTAATATTTTTTTATCTTTTGCAGATCCTACACACAAAGTTGAGAACCGTTTTGTGAAACAGAGGCCGTTTAAATATCCAAATATGTGACTTGCAAAAAGCCTCATGCTGAATGGAATGATACAAGATCGCCATGCCGTCGAGTTTACTGACAAAGTCCGATTCCTCATCTTGTCGATTGGAGGTACAAAGACAAAAGACATATGTAGATTTTCTCTTGGAAAAATCTTCACACAGAAAGGACAACGATCATTTGCCAATAGTTGAATTAAACCCTTTCACAAGAAAAGTATGGCGGAGAGAAAAAAGTTTAGCGGATGCTGATATAATGAATAAAAATGTCGATGAGGATGAGTCATCATCTTCTGCACCACCAACATTACCTCCTTCTCCCAAACCCACGAAGCCACAAAAACGGATTGATGTGAAGTCCGATCAGTCTTTTGTTAATGTTGTTACTATTGGAAATAATGACGTATCGAAATCTAGACAAAAAATACATCCACCAGCTGATGCAAAACATATAGAATTCATCCCAACAAGATCGTCTTTGATACCGAGTTTCATCAGTAGAGAGGACCGTGAAAAGACTACCATGAATGACATTGACCGTGGTGAGAGCCCGAATAGAGCATACAGTTGCCAACCAAAAGCATTGTCATCTACCGATGTTGTTAATCACAGTTCGATAAATCTGCAGGGGTCTCAGCTGAGTAATAACATGGCTATAAGGCATTTTGAATATTTAAATCCGGTGGACAATTACAAAAAGAAGTCCAAGTTTAGGGAGAAGGGGACACTGTCAAAATCGTCTGAGGAATGTAAAGAAACAACGAAGTCTGCTTCTAATGGAAACGGATTGCTGCCAACAATTAACTCCGGAAATTCCTCCCTTACAGAGTGCACAAGGGGTAAACTAAAAACATCAAAATCAGCGCCTGGTACATATAGGGTTTACGGGATTAAAAACTCTTTGCAGCAGATGAGTGAAGATGGCCCTCAGACAAAAATAGAGAAAAATCTAGCGTTTGAACTACAGTTTCATTTAAATAAATGCCGTCAGTCGAAATTTCGCGACAAGAAAGAAAGATCAAATGTGGATGTAGTTAGAAAGCTAGGTTTCGGGGAAACAAGTGGCGAAATACTTTTAAAAAGAGGAATAACTTCTAATCGCTATCCCACGAATACCAAAAGACGCTTAACGCCACCACCTGACGAAACTGCAGTTCAAACCGAGACATCAAATACGGTAGATTCGGGAATACAAAGTCCTTTGGAGGAATATGGTGAAGGAAAGTCTCTTTCTAGTAGCTCTAAGAGCAAATCAAAAACTGTCAGCTTTCCAAACATTAAACCTCGAACTTATATTTCTTCAGAGGAAAATATCCATTTACGTTCAAATAGTGCTGTTCAAACATGTGCTGATAGTACTTATGTGGATGGGGAAGGAAGTATTACTGGTGCGTTTAAATCTTCTGTGCCACCTCCCCCTGACACATTGAGCTGTACTACAGTGTCATACCAAACTGGTGAGGAAAATATTGAGGAGGACACATTTTTTCAGTCAGAACGAGAGCATGACGCAGGTTCTTTAGACCACACAAACAACGTTCTTTAACCCTTCACCTTTCGCGACTATGTGAAGCAGACGACGCTTGGAAAACAATTCTTGAATAATTAACCATTTTATTTTGTTGCTTCATAACCGTGCCGTAATTTGAACGAGTTTGTTCCATAAGCTCTGCACTGAAGGCAAAAATTGACGAAAACATTAAAGCTGAATGTCGATTTTTGTGAATAGCGCTGGCTAGTAAGGGGGTCGAGATCATGGAATTTGCGTTAGAAATTAGTTTAGCAATGAATCGGCACGCACGTTCCTACGCTTTACATCGTTTATTTCTGTCGGGCATTTTATGGCCGCGCCCACAAACAAAAAAGTCTATCTATTCCACTGCGACGATGACACGAAAAGAGCCGAAGTAAGTAACTAAAGAAACAACTTCATCAGTGCATCGACGGGATTCTATAACAGTTCGGCTGGTGGTTTAAAGAATTAGTGGAATAACGTGAACAGTTGTTTGTAGTGAAGTGCCGTCTGCCTAAAGAGGCAGACGACACTTCATAAGAAACGACTGCAATCCACAAGTCTTGATAATATTTCAGGCTCAATAAGTTCATTCTTACCTTCCTGACTTCTTAGAATGTTACCATGCTTATTAACGTGTTTGGTTAGAGTGTGAGTGTTATGAGGGGGGAACTACTAAAATGTAGAGGGATAACTTTCTCACCCGGTGGATATATACACCAATGTAGAAAGAGAACACCTCACACTGACACACATTTAACTGATGTGCCACCGGTGGGATTTGCTGACCTTTGGCCTTTTAGTTTAAAGTTTGCTCGACCTTCTTGGCTTTTCACCAATCATACAAGGTTTACGTTCGTATTGTGTTCCAGTTTTCCGGTGGTTTCAAAATATACCCTTTGTCATAAAGACGATTAGTCTTCTCAGCAATAACGTCTTGATGTCAGACCGAACTGAATTTCTTATGAAATCAAGTCATGGCTACCCAATTACTTCATTTTATAAGAAATTCAAGGAAATACTCAGTGTGAGTAATAGTTACCTTCATGGTAGGAAAGTTATGTACATGTTGTAACCATGTGTTTCAACCCTTTCTAACAATGTGCCGACTCTGGCTGTCGACAGTCTCGTTAAACTCCAATAAATAACAGGCAAATAATGTATCCCAATGTTTACCTTCAGCTTCTTTACAAATCTCCCAAGGTCAAGATGCAGAATTCTGACACCACCAGGTCAAACACGGAAGCCACCGAGGGGTTACAAGTCCTTTGAAGTAGAGGCTGCTCTTCAAACATTAGAGTGACGCCACAGAAATATTTTTTTGCTCGTTAATCCGGCAAACACAACAAATTTTGCTTCGTGTGCATTACAGATTCCTATGAGATTGTTTTTTTTTAAACAATGCCCCATTTTGGAGTGTGTACAACAACCTACTTCATATTTTGAAGTATTACTTCGATTGTCCATTCATCTAATTTGTTTTAGTATGAGGATCGATCAGAACAGCGCTAATATCAAAAGAATATTTTAAAACATTTTCGGTCGATTATGTTGTGCTCATTTAAACAGATACAAAACGAACGTTCTAACGTTTTTTGTATCTGGTTTAAAAAATACTATCCTGACGTGACAACCGTTACTTATTTCCAGTTCCTTATTCGATATTCGATATCAATCGATTTTATCAGTTGATCACGAATGTCGAATAAGGAACTGGGAATAAGTAACGGCTGTCACTTCCTTAAATACTATTATGTATCGTTCTTCCGATTTCTAAACTTGTCTCGAGCACTTCTGGTGAAAACATCCTACCTGACATCACATCACCGCAAGACTATGGGTGAATTGAAATTTTTTTAATTTATTTTACAAAAGTTTTCAAGAGATAAAATGACATTAAAATATTATTTATACCCAAATTATGTCTGAATCGCGAGGCTTAACCCTTTACCCAACGCAGACGATATCAAAATTTATTATTTTAAATATATTTTTTTTTAAATTTTCAAAAAATTTCAACAAAGCCATATCATGTGACCCCTCGTTGGAACGAGCTCGACGAGCTCGTTCCAACGAGGGGTCACATGATAAGGTTTTGTTGAAATTTTTTGAAAAATAATATTTTTTCAACTGCTGAATTTGCATATGACGCGGGCGGATGCGGGCGAGTCGTTGGTTAAAGGGTTAAGTCAGAACAAGATTAAAGTGGACATGGGAGCGTGGTGGTGGAAGCTCTCCCGAAAAGATAACAAAACGATAAAAGTCCACAGACAAAAAGTGCACATTGTTAAAAAAAACTGGACAATACATCCCCACAAATAAAAAAAAAATCATGAAACCATACATATTTCCTATTTGCAGTTCTTCACAACTGGTCTATTCACTTTCATGGGAGCGCGATGGCTCAGTGGTTACGGCATTGGACTTCAAACCGAAAGGTCCATGATTCGATCTCCGCCAGGGTCCTTGGGTAAGACACTTAATCCGATTGCCCACGTGGGGGCACGGTGGCGCTGTGCACTAAGGCATAAGGCACGTTGATGGTGCACTTGTCTTCAATCAATGCTTAGCCTTTGTGCAGAGTTATAGTACGCTAGGGAGTCTGATAGTCTATAGGTATGTTTAACCCTTTACCTAACATGAAAAGCAGACGACACTTGCAAACAAAATTCGTGAATAACTAGTTTTTTTCATTTTTTGTCTCAAAAACATAAGTTGTGACCCCTCATTGGAACGAGCTCGACGAGATCGTTCCAAAGCGGGGTCATAATCTATGTTTTTGAGACAAAAATGAAAAAAATAGTGAAAATTAATTGGTGATTTTTGTGAATAGCTTTGGCCGGTTTTGGCCGTTACGTTGGGTAAAGGGTTAATAGATCGTGAGAAATACTTCTCACGAGGAGAAATATAACTCTATACAACGCACATGATATCAAAATTTGATATAATTTGTTTGGTTTTTTTTATTATTTTTTCAAAAACTTTTCAACAAAAGAACATCATGTGCCCCTTCATTGGAACGAGAGATTTTTTTTTAAAAATAGTCTTTTTCAACTGCTCAGTTTGTAAATTAAGCGCGGGTCTATAGCTGATTTGGTTGTAAATGGTTAAAGTCCATCGACTGATTACGCGAGAAATCACGGAAATCCAAATATGGAGTTTTTGTTCTTTTCAACACTTGTTGCTCTGTACATCTGGGGACATTTTGTCCACGAGAATCCTCTTTCCTGGCTACTTCTTGTCTTACACCCGTACCCGATAGTGCCGCAGAACTCACTGATTTATGATGTAATTCTATGGACGTAGGTACAAGGGGGGGGGGGGGGGGGGGGGGGGACTGTTCCATCAACATTTCGTCGGAAAATTTACAGCCCCGTGGCAAACTTTTGTGGACCTGCAATCTTGGTAGAGATGTATAAATTTTGAAAAAGACGGAGATAATTGACTGCTTTCAGTTAATATCAAGGAAATTACATCTTTTGGGCATGCATTTGTTTCAAAACAGCTTCCATTTTAGTTGAAGAAACCGGTTCTCGCCAGATCACTGAAGTTGAGCAACGTTGAGCCCGGTTTGTCCTTGGAAGGGTGACCGCCTGAGCGATCGATTCGGACTCCCGCGTTGTGTCCTTGGGCAAGGCACTTACCCCGATTGTCCACATTGAGGCACGATGATGCCGTGTACTAAGGCGTAATGCACGTCGATGGTGCGCATGTCTTCAACCAATCGAACCCTGCACGTGCTGCAGTGCGGAGTTGCGATGTTGGGGAGCTGGCAGCTGCTCGACGCTGTTCTGTGGTTCCCTCCGGGTACTCCGGCTTCCTTCACCCGTAAAACTGTCACCGACACGAAATGACCTTGGCTGTTAAAGTGTCGTTAAACCCTAATAAATAAATAAATAGTTGAAGAAAACAATCTATTGTATTTAAGACGCCCGTTTTGTTTTGTTTTGGATTTTTTGTGTTTTTTAATTTTATTTTATTTTATTTTATATATTTTTTTGGGGGGGGGGGGGGGAGGGGGGGGGGGTCTGTTTTAATTTTTCATTTCAGATGAAGACATACTCTTTGTTAATGCGGGGGTCAAGTCCACGAGATTTCAACCAGAAATTCAGGGGCGCCACGAAGATGGCCCGGATTGGAGAGGGAGCTAGCGTGTAAGCACAATTTGTCTTGACTATCAGGACTCAAGTCCTGAGTTTAGAAGTATTCCAACTACATCGTCAAGGCATGCCTTCTCTGAAGGCATGCCTTGATGATGTAATTGGAATATTTATAAATGGGGATTATAGTTACAAAAAATATGTTTGTGGATAAGTACGTGTAACAGTCGTGGTGTATTGGCTTTCCAACTTCGTGTTTCATAAGCAAATAGCTGGCACAAAATTGATTTTACTGGCTCCCAAACATCATCAATCAGCCACAGATTTCCATTTGCATGAGACCTACTGCGCGTGTGACATAAGTCCTAGAAACAAATCTAGTCCGATAAGAAAATACATGTTTACCAGGAAGAGCGAATCAATATCTAATACCCCATTTACATGACGAGATATATTCCTGGAAAATTTAATTTCTGGCGATAAAAAATAATCCTGGATATTTAATTTTCATCCTGTGAACGCAATTATTCGGGGAATAATTATTTATTCGGGGAATATATTTTTCAAAAATACTCCACCTCGAGAGGTGGTCGAAAATCAAATTACACAGGAGTAAAATGCGGTTTCGCGCTCATGTAAATCGCAGGAGAAAATAATCTAGGATTATTACTACTAATTTACATGACGAGATATATTCCTGGAATATTTAATTTCTAGGAATAAAAAATAATCCTGGATAGTTATTTTTCGTCATATTAATACTCCCGATTTCTCAAATGATATGTGAACGCAAATTATTTAGCGAAATATATTCTTGGATTAAAAGTTATTTCCCGAAAAATATAAACCAGGATTATTTTCTGCCATGTAAATCGCCCTTAATTATAAGACTCCAATCCAGATGAAACGCCCCGACTGGAACATCCCCCCCCCCCCTCCATAGTTACGCACCCTCGTCCTGCAGAAATAAATGGTGCAATGAGTCTACGCGTGCCTGTCAGTGGTGTACATCGCTTATTTCTGTAGGGCGTAAACATAAAAAGCTATCTATAACAACCGTTACTTATTCCCAGCCCCTTATTCGGCATTCATTATCAACCGATAAAATCGGTTGCTTGATAAGGAATGTCGAATAAGGAACTTGGAATAAGTAGCGGTTGTCGCGTCCATTATCTACGTGACTGTGACTATGCCACGGAAGAGGCCGAAGTAACTTAATAAACAAACAACTTCATTTTTATCTTTCAGGATTTTGTATGAATGAAGGGTGTTTCGTGTGTTTCTCGTATACTTTTATTTTTGTTGACATCTCTCTGCAAAATCCCGTAAATTATTTAACTGAGATCAATGTGATTATATCTTTATTGTGCTAACGTCAAGCAGATCTGTGATATTGTTTAAGTTTATGGAGGCATTAGAATAAAGCTGTGGATGACATCATATAATGGCAGTAATATTGTTTTATGTAAAACAATTGATCTCGATCAATAAATCGATTGCTGTTCGATGGCAAATGGTTCACGACTACGTCGGCAAATGATTTCGGCGGTGGCGACTTTTTCGGGTGCACCGATATACATATCCATCCGTTCTCCTGGCGCTGAGATTCTTATGGGAAGCATAAATGAGACTGGCTGTGATAGCATTCAACTTCGCAAAACTCTTTTGTCAGTTGTAAGTTATGTCGAGTACTTTCTTTTTAGGTGACTATAATTTAGTGTTGACTCTATACCAGGCACGCTGTGTACTAAGGCGTACTGCACGTTGATGGTGCATTTTTCATCAAGCAATGCTAACCCTGCTTGTGTGGGTTTGTACGTTGGGGAGTCGAACAGTTGCTCGCCACTGATCGGTGGTTCTCACTGGGTACTCCGGCTTTCTCCACCCGTAAAACTGTCCGACTTGATGTGACCCTGGCCTTCGAAAGTGTTGTTAAACACTAATCAAAAGAATAGACCCAGTCAAAAGTACCGTTAAACCCCAATCAAAAAAAGTTACCCAGCACAACAGATTAACCCGCAGCGCTATTCACCAAAATAGTCATTTAAGTTTTATATTTTCAATTTTTACCCCAAATCACAGCTTATGGTCCCTCGTTGGAACGAGTTCATTGAGCTCGTTCCAATCAGGGGGTCATTATCCATGTGTTTTTGAGACAAAAACATGAAACGTTTAGTTCTCCAAAAATATTTTTCCAGTCTTGTCTTCTATTCGTGTTAAAAAGGGGTTAAGTTAATTAATTTTTTGGTATAATTATAAACGTAATACTTTTCACGCTAAAGATAAATTTCTAACCTGACCTTAGAAAGCTAAACTACAGTGGAACCCACTTAATTGGATATCTCTTAGCTGAATAACCCTGTTAAATGAATAGAGTTTCCCAACACAAAACCATTTACCATACCTCCAGTACAAATTTGACCTGTTAATTGAATATAGGTTATAGAGTAAACTCCTGTTAATTGAATAAAAAAATCCTGTAACCTGTCGAGAAATTACCCTGACTCGCCCCAGTTTTCCTTTGTTTATAGACCTATCAGTTGGCCTCATTACATCCATTATCGGCATTTAATCTATTATATCTTGTTTGCCAGAGCTCATGGAGCTCTGTCAAACATGATATAATAGAATAAATGCTAAATTTATCTCTAGAATACAGGAAAGTGACACAATCCCTGTTAATTGAATACTCCTGTTAAATGAATAATTTTCATTGGCAAAGTGGCTATTCAATTAACAGGGTTCCACTGTATTATATTTGAACTTATAGAGATTCTGGAGCTTGTCAAACAAGGTATTTATTTATTTATTTATTTATTTATTTATTTATTTATTTATTTATTTATTTATTTATTTATTGGTGTTTGAGGTCAAATATTTCTGCACAATGGCTAATCATGACCACGTCAGTTTTACGGGTAGAGGAAGCCGGAGTATCCGGAGAGAACCACCGAACAACGGTGAGCAACTGTCATCTCCCCAACATACCAACTCCACACAATCAGGGTTAGCATTGTTTGAAGACAAGTGTACTATCGACGTGCAGTACGCCTCAGTACACAACGCCCACATGCCCCACGTATGCAATGGTGAAGTATCTTGCCCAAGCACACAACGCGGTTGCCGCAGGTGGGATTCGAACCGAGGATATCTCGTCTTGCAGCCTGCACCTCCACCTACTGAGCCACCACGTCCCCGTCAAACAAGGTATTGTCGTTTATATCCATAGCTTTGTTTGAAGAAAGGAGCCTAGTGGATATATAAAGGAGCTTCGTATCAATGGTAGGACACATTTATCATCTCGGGTGGATTTGTTGATATATATTTTACTCCATCATAGTTTTAACCCTTTACCCAAGGCAGACGATAGCAAAATTTATTATTTTAAATACAATTTTTTTAAATTTTAAAAAAAATTTCAACAAAATCATATCATGTGGCCTCTCATTGGAACGAGCTCAATGAGCTCGTTCCAATGAGGGGTCACATGATATGGTTTTGTTGAAATATTTTGAAAAATTTAATTTTTTCAACTGCTCAATTTGCATATTACGCGGGCGGATGCGGGCGATTTGTTAGGAAAAGGGTTAAAGAGGTTAGAGGAATCTTGTGAGGCTATTTTGTTTATTCTTCTCACACGAAACAGGTTATGAGCTCTCATTGGATCAAAGTTGTCCAGCTCGTGTTAATAACCAATACCAGGCCAAGTTTTATTTTCTGTCCATTCACTTCGTAGTGCCATTAATATACCCTATGATTTTTATTGTTTATCGGATGTATTTTCTTTCCCCTTCTCCGCCCTAGTGTCATTTTACTTAAATTTAAAGCCGCAATTTTTTTCCCCAAATGCAATTTAGACATGTTTGACAGAGCTCTGTCAGACAAGATTGGATTGGTTAAATTCCTGGTTGCATTGTGGGAAGATGTTCAGCTGGACATTTTGATATTTCGACACCACTGTCTGGGGGATTAAATCAAGCCATGTTTTTCCCAAATGTAATTTAGAAATTACCCAATCCAATCTTGTTTCACAGAGTTCGTTGAGCTAAATTCCTAGTTGCATTATGGGAAGATGTTCAGCTGGCATTTTTTTATATTTCGAAACCAGTGTCAAGAGGGTTAAATCAAGTCATGAACGAAATTGTTTCCCCAAATGTAACTTAGAAATTAACCAATCCAATCTTCTTTGGCAGAGTCCATTGAGCTCTGTCAGGAACCCGCCAGGTGAAGGGTGAGATAATCTTTACGCCTATAGAGTTTGACATGGGGTTGATAATTTTATTCGGCAACTGCGATGCATCCATTGAGGCAAAAAGATAAAGAAAACGGAGGATTAGGTGGTGGGTACTCGCCCAACCCCACACTGCATTTGTCCTGAAATATGTCAACCCTATTTTCATTCATGAAATACTTAAACCCGGTTGATGAACTATCACCATGATATTTCTTGCGTTATTTTGCTATTATTCCTTCAGCTTGTCGGTACTTTAGCCACGGGCGTGACAACCGTTCCTTATTCCCAATTCCTTATTCGACATTGGTTATCAACCGAGTTTATCGGTTAATAACGAATATCGAAAAGGACCTGGGAATACGTAACGGCTGTCACGTCCCCACTCAAGCCTGGCTGCACCCCAGTTTGTAATCGATTCCTGTGCCGCTTTTACTCACTGTATGAAAACAATCACTGCCCATCTCTCATTCCTCCTATGGCGAAAAATTACTTTTATATCTTTATCTAACACGACCAGTCTGGGAAAGACATTCATGGATAAAAAGAAATTTTTAATTTTGGTGGTTTAGTTGTTACGGCATTGGACTTTAACCCTTTACCTAACACGAAAAGCAGACGACTCTTGCAAAAAAAAATTCTTGAATAACTAATTTTTTCCTTTTTTCGTCTCAAAAACATGGGTTATGACCCCTCTTTGGAACGAGCTCGGCGAGCTCGTTCCAAAGAGGGGTCATAACCTATGTTTTTGAGACAAAAAATGAAAATATAATGAAAATTAATTGGCGATTTTTGTGAATAGCGCTGTTCGGTTTTGGCCGTTACGTTGGGTAAAGGGTTATACCGAAGAAGTCCACGGTTCGATCCCCGCCAGGGATAGCCGCATTGTGTTCTTTGGCAAGGCACTTAATCTCGATTGCCCACGTGGGGAACGGTGGCACTGTGTACTAAGACGTACTGAAAGTCGATGGTGCGCTTGTTTTCAACCAATGCCAACCCTTCGTACGTTTGGGAGTCTCACAGTTGCTCGCCGGTGGTCGCTGGTTCTCTCCGGGTACTCCGGCTTCCTCCATCCGTAAAACTGTCCGTCACGTGGTGACCCTGGATGTCGAAAGTGTCGTTAAAACCTAAATAAATAAATAAATAAATAAATAAATAAATTTACAATGACATGCACCAAACTGCACCAAACTTATCTGATATGCACCCTTTGTGCATTTTGTTCTCGGCCAGTAAGTACGACATGTTTAGATTGCCGACACTGGCCTTTAGCTGTCAACGTGTCTTGCTTGATCAAAATTACACGTATTAGCAGTCCTCTAGACAGAGACCATTATGATATCTTCAAAGAAAATCCTTGCAATATTTTTTTCAACTCTGACACTCAATAACACTTCACTCGTTCTGTTCATTTACCCCATTTCGGAGATACTCTTTTAATCGCATTCAACATTATAAATTACAATGTGACATGCTATATTATATCACACAACAAAACTGTATTATTAGTCGAGAGGTAGGGGATATACGAGCTTGACCGACTGAAAACTACCTACACTGGCGATATGTCAACACGGACGTGACAACGGTTACTTATTCCCAGTTCCTTGTTCGATATTCGTTATCAACCGATTACTGGGAATAAGTAACTGTTATCTCGTGCGCTCTGTCAATAAAGAATTTATTTAATTATTGGTGTTTAAGGTCACCTGCTTATATGCACAATGGCTAACCATGACCGTGACAGTTTTACGGGTGGAGGAAGCCGGAGTACCCGGGGAGAACCACCGAGCATCGACGAGCAACTGTGAGCTCCTCAACATTCTAACTCTGTTCAAGCTCCGCTCAGGCAGGGTTACAGCGGTTGAAGACATGTGTACCATCGACGTGCAGTACGCCTTAGTACACGGCGTCATCGTGCCCCCATGTATTTATTTATGTATTTATTGGTGTTTAAGGTCACATACTTCTGCACAATGGCGAATCGTGACCGTGACAGTTTTACGGGTGGAGGAAGCCGGAGAACCCGGAGAGAACCACCGAGCAACGACGAGCAGCTGTCAGCTCTCCAACATCGTAACTCTGAACTCTGCACCGCAGCACAGGCAGGGTTAGATTGGTTGAAGACATGCGCACCATCGACGTGCAGTCCGCCTCAGTATACAGCGTCATCATGCCTCCTGTCCCCATGTAGGCAACCGGGATAAAATGCCTTGCCTAAGATCACAACGCGGATCGTCTCGGACGGAGATCGAACTCGGGACCTCTAGCATAGAAGTCCAACAGTCTACCACTGAGCCACCGTGCTCCCTGTCAATAATGAAATGAATAGGTAAGTTTAATATATTCAATGTCATGTGAGAACCCGGATATCAGTGGCGAATCCAGGATTATGAGTTGGGGGTTGGAGGGGGCAGTTTTAGTCACCCGGTACACGTATCTTCGAATTGGGGGCGGGCATGGAAGGTTATCACACTCTCGTCGGCGGGGTTCGGGGACCTCCGCGGGCAAAAGTTTTGAAAAAGGAAGCTCACTTTGGCCCTCCGATGTTTTTTGTACATGGTCATGATGTTTTCCAGACAAAGTATTCCGCGATTTTGTATAAACTCACTCAAATTTTGAAAAAGGAAAACCAATTTATAAAGGCGCACGGGAGTCCAGCGCATGCACTCTAGCTGTGTGCATGGGCTGTCTCACTATCTGCGATAACACGTGGACATCAACTACCTCCCTGGATGCCCATGTGTTATGGTGGAAAATATTCCGTGTCCCCTAGTCTTAGCGTTGGTGAAAACAATTGAGTTACAAAAAAAAGATTCGCCCCATCTGGATTCCCCCATGGATATCACGGGGCCTTTAAGTAGTATTTATTTATTTATTTATTGGTGTCTAAGGTCACATACTTATGCACAATAGCTAATCGTGACCATGACAGTTTTACGGGTGGAGGAAGCCGGCGTACCCGGAGAGAACCACCGAGCATCGACGAGCAACTGTCCGCTCAACATTCTAACTCTGTTCAAGCTCCGCTCAAGCAGGGTTACAGTGGCTGAAGACATGTGCACCATCGACGTGCAGTACGCCTCAGTACACGGCGTCATCGTGCCCCCGTGTAGGCAACCGTGATAAAGTGCCTTGCCGAAGGACAAAACGCTGGTCGTCCCGGACGGGGATCGAACTCAGGACCTCTAGCATAGAAGTCCAACAGTCTACCACTGAGTCACCGTGCTCCCTCTATAAGTAGTAATGTGTGACACTATGGGGACCTAATTTAACACTGAAATCTCCATAGACATTTGTTCGCCAGAGAAACACGATCGTGTGTACTATGGGGACCTGACTTAACACTGAAAATTCCCATAGGGTTTTTTGAATTTTATGTCGTGTGTACTATGGGGACATGATTTAACACTGACAATTCTCATAGACATTTTTTTTTCTGTGATATTGTTTAAGTTTATGAAGGTATTAAAATAAAGCTGTGGATGGCATCATATAATAGCAGTAACATTGTTTTATGTAAAACAATTGTATCTCGATCAATAAATCGATTGGTTTACGACGGCAAATGGTTCACCACTATGTCGGCAAATGATTTCGGCTGTGGCGACTTTCTCGGATGTACCGATATATCCCCCCAACCCCAACCAACCCAACTCCCCACCCTACCCCACCCCCGTTCTTTGGGAGCTGAGATTGTTAAGGGAAGCGTAAATGAGACTGGCTATGTTAGCATTCAAATTCACAAGACTCTTTTGTTAGCTGTAAGTTTAGTCGAGTACTTTCTTTTTAGGTGAATATAATTTCGTGTTGACTCTTTACCCAGCACGCTATGTACTAAGGGGTACTGGACGTTGATGGCGCACTTGTCTTCAAGTAATGCTAACCCTGCTTGTGTGGAGTTAGTACGTTGGGGGGTCTGACAGTTGTTAGCCGTTGCTCGGTGGTTCTCTCCGGGCACCGCGGTTTCCCCCACCCGTAAAACTGTCCGACATGATGTGACCCTGGCTGTCAAAAGTACCGTTAAACTCCAAATCATATCTTATGACCCCTCTTCGTAACGAGCTCATTGAGTTCGTTCCAATGAATGGGTGGGTGAGTCATAATCTATTTTTTTAGACAAAAACATGAAAATGTTTAGTTCTTCAAGAAATATGTTAGTACTGTTGTCTTCTATTCGTTTTAGGTAAAGGGTTAAGTTAATTAATTTTTCCATATAATTATAAACGTAATTCTTTTCACGCCAAAGATAAATTTCCAAACTGATTTCAGAAAGCTAAACTATTATAGCTGAATCTATAGAGCTCTTGGAGCTTGTCAAACAAGGTATTGCAAAATATATTCGTAGCTTAGTTTGAAGAAAGCAGCATAGTGGATAAAAAAAGGAGTTTCGTTTCAGTGGAAGGGGATCTTCGGTAAGATAAATTTATCATCTCTCGTGGGTTTGTTGATATATATTTTTACTCCATCATAGTTTTAAAGAGGTCACAGAGTTTCTTCATCTCACACGAAACAGGTTATGAGCTCTCATCGGTAGGGCTGAAACGGTTGGTTTATTTCGTAACCGACTAACCGATAGCTATAACCGGATAATATCCGGTTATCCGTGGCCACCGAATATGCGATCAAGACTATAGAAATCGGAAAACAGTGTTCTCAAACTATTCCGTAGCGTGTATACAAACGAACGTTGTCGAGTACTCGACAACGTTCGTTTGTATCCACACGACGGAATAGTTTCTGCGATTTCCATTACTCGCGGAAACTGCCGATCAATAACGAAGTCTTGAAAGCCAAAGTCGATCATTTCTCAATATATACTACGCGGCTTCGATGTGTAATCTATCACAAATGAGAAGCTGCAGATTTTCTACGTTTTAAACGTGGAATGACGATCACTATTGATATTCCGGATAACCGGTTGACGGTTTTTCTAATAGGTTAGGTAGCTAACTGGTTTCAAACCGATTATCCGGTTAACCATTTCAGTACTACTCATCGGATCAAAGTCGTCCAGCTCGTGTCAATAAATAATACAGATTTTATTTCTGGAAAAAACCTGAAGGTAATTATTTAGGCTCTGGTTATTTAGTCTGCATCTCGTATGCTGCGCAGGTTTTATTTTATTTTTATTGTTTATCGGATGTATTGTTCGTTCCCCTTCTCCGCCCTGATGTCAAATTACCTAAATTTAAAGCCGCAATTTTTCCTCAAATGCAATTTAGAATTCAACCAATCCAATCCTGTTTGACAGAATTGAGCTCTGCCAGACACGATTGAATTGGTTGAATTCCTTGTTGCATTATGGGAAGATGTTCAGCTGGACATTTTGACATTTCGACACCAGTGTGCAGGGGGTTAAATCAAGTCATGAACGAAATGTTTTCCCCTAACGTAACTTAGAAATTACCCAATCCAATCTTGTTTGACAGAGTCCGTTGAGCTCTGTCAAGCAAGACTTGATTGATTAAATTCCGAGTTGCATTACTGGAAAATGTTCAGCTAAAATTTTTGATGTTTCGACACCAATGTGCAGAGGGGTAAATCAAGTCATGAACGTAATTTTTTCCCTAAATTCATCTTAGAAATTAACCAATCCTATCTTGTTTGGCAGAGTTCACTGAGCTCTGTGGGGAATCCGCTGGATAAAGGGTGAGATAATCTTTGCGCCTATAGACTTTGACATGAGAATGACAATTTATACAGCAACTGCGATTCGTCCATTACGGTCAAAAGGTAAAGAAAACGTAGGTGTCAGGATCCCACCAGTTTAAGGGTGACAAAATCGTTACGCCTGTAGACTTTGACAGAAGACTGACAATACATTGTGTTAAAATTGCAATTAATCGCCTGTTTGTGCTCCAAAGGTGGTATGCTTTGCGGCAACATCGCTAATAATGTATGATCCTTCAGACGATCTCTTTTGATTATGTTATTAATATTTCTCTTGGATCATCTGCATGCTTTCATAATTTCTGACAACGCATTGAAGTATTCAGCCATTTAACATGACCTTACGTCAAATGCATAGTGGTGATATGTATACGCTGTATGGGTATACTTTTATCATTGGCGAACAGAGAAGGGGCGGGCGGTGGGATGATAGCTCCACTTTGGCCTTTAATATGATTTTATGACCAGCATCGTAGCATTTGGGGGATTAGGGGTGACTCGCCCAACTCCACCCCGCACTTGTCCTGAAATATGTCAACCTAATATACATTCATGAAATACTTAAAACTGGTTGACGGACTATCACTCTGGTATTTCTTTGATCATTCATTAGTGATTCCTTCAGTTTGTTGGTACTTAAGCCTCGCTGCAGCCCATTTTGTAATCGATTCCTCTGCCACTTTTACTCACTGTATGAAAACAATCACTGTCCATCTCTCGTGCCTCCTGTGGCGAAAATTGGCTTTTAACCTTTTACCTAACACGACTAGCCTGGAAAAGACACTCTAGAATAGGCCTAAAATGTTTAAAAAAGCCTGTTTCTCAGGACATCCTACATGGCCGTTTTGGCTGACGCATGCTCTCTTAAAAAAATACAAATTAAATGGTTTATGTCTGATAATTGATAATTTACCCAAGTGAATAACATTTGATAAATTTGTCCGTTGAGTGCAACAAGGGACGAAATACCCCTCAGGAACGGGGAGCGTGGTGGCTCAGTAGGTAGAGGTGCAGGCTGCAAGCTGAGAGGTCCTCGGTTCGAATCCCACCTGCGGCAACCGCGTTGTGTCCTTGGACAAGACACTTCATCTCCATCGCCCGCGTGGGGGCACGGTGGCGTTGTGTACTAAGGCGTACTGCACGTCGATGGTGCACTTGTCTTCAACCGATGCTAACCCTGCTTGTGTGGAGTTAGTATGTTGGGGAGCTGACAGTTGCTCGCCGTTGCTCGGTGTTTCTCTCCGGGTACTTCGGCTTCCTCCACCCGTAAAACTGTCGCGGTCATGATTAGCTATTGTGCATAAATATGTGACCTTAAAAACGCCAATAAATAACCCATGCTATTCTGTAGATTATGAGGCCTGAAACAAACCAAGAACATGAACATTTGATGGCAAATAAATAATTACAAAAATAAAAAAATAAATTAAAAACCGCCCACCCACATGCCTTTTTTCAAAAAATGGCCTGAGAAACAGAAGAATCACTTTGTGTGGTCATAACAAGAATTTTTAAATTTTGGTGGCTTAGTGGTTACTGCATTCAACTATAAATCGAAAGATTCACGATTCGATCCCCACCAGGGGTAACTGTGTGGTGTCCTTGGGCAAGGCACTTCTAGTAATCTCGATTGCCTACGTGGGGAACGGTGGCGCTGTGTACTTAGGCGTACTACACGTCGATGGTGCACTTGTCTTCAACCGATGCTAACCCTACTTGTGCGGAGTTAATACGTTTGGGAGTCGACAATTGTTCGCCGGTGCCTGGTGATTCTCTTCGAGTTCTCCGGCTTCTTCCACCTGTAAAACAGTCCGACACGAGGTAACCCTGGCTGTCGAAAGTCTCGTTAAAATCTCAATAAATAAATAAAATAAATAAATTTACAATAACAGTAGTCTGTCCAGTTGCGTTGGATGCTAATATCCCAAGAACATTAGGTTTCACTAGGGAAAAAAATCGGAGAAAGCTGATTTTTTCAGGGAATGTCGAGTACATGTCATTGAACGATTAGACAAAAGTCCCCTAAAATCCCAGTTGAGCTTTTTTTCTACAGCCTTTTTTCGAAAACGCGTTTGAAAAAAATTTAAAAAAATCGCACGAACTTTGTAACCTCGAATTGATCCAACTGTATTTTTTGTTTACGCGTATTTCGAGCTACATAATGTCTAATATACATTTACCTAGAGGAAAATGTGCATTCTGTGGCAATTTCTGCGAAAAATTATTGAAAATTCACAAAAAAGTATCGGATTTACGCAAAAAATGACGATTTTCCTAACGGATTTGCCCAAAGGATCGTAGTACAGAACGGGATGTTAGTTGGACAGACGATAAAAAATCCACCACCATTTGAAGACTTTTATCATTGCTTACAAAATAGACATTATGGAAGACCCCCTCTGCTTCTGGACGAGTTCCCCTTTTGGCATAAAATTCGTCAGCATGAGAACTCGACTGTTTTCGGGCTTGGGACCGAACAGACACGTCTGTGTCTGGCAGCATTAGATCAATAAATAATATTTACAGAATGTACAAAAATCAATAAATAATATTTACAGAATGTACAAATCAATCAACATGGATTAAGTTACATTGACTATTATCAACGCTATATACAGAAATGACATGACCTATATACATATTATTCATCGAACTCAGAAATTTCCGACAGGACAGTGTTTCTGTGGTTGTTACAAGAATCCGAACTGCAATTACACAAAACTGAGCAAGAGAGTCCTGCCTTCTTACATCCACACCTTTTTGTACAAGCACTCTTGCAACCACAACTGATCAGATTCAGTAGGTTATCGGGGGCACATGGCTTTGTGGCTGCAGTCGGTACAAGAAGTCCATTGTCTAGCGACCACCCCAATCCGTCGGAGGAAGCGAAGTGCCCAGCCATTGTTGGACCTGGAGATAACATCTGTAGACATGTTGTTGTGCAGCATCGCTGCATGGTGGGAGTGAGGCTAGGTCGACGGGTTTATTCAGTTTAGATTTTGCTACATAACGCTTGTAAGTGACATATCTATATTGGTCGAGAGAGGAAACAGTTTTACTCCCGTATAAGATCAGGAAAAGTTGTTCCCCGGCAGCGGCTACTGCACTTGGTGTACTGTCATCCGCCAAAATTGTGTTGACATACTGTTGAAAGTCGCTAGTAACATCGGAGACAATTGTACTGAATACTTTCTTCTTACCAACTCGAAAGAGTGCAGAAGTTGTGTCACAACCACTTATAGAATGTGCTACAAGGAGGTTGCTTCTATGGTCACCCATTTTGGTTGCTATTTCACTAACTGAAACTAGTAAGTTTGGGGTAATGGAATACATCATGTGAATATTACATCCCTGTTGAACTCGAGAGGTAAGAATGACTAACAAGTCTGTGTCTGTTCCCACAACGACAACATTGTTGTCATCTTGAGCGATGTCAAGTGCAGTTTCGGCTATCAGTACATCAGCATCAGCCTCGGCCTGCTTGGACTGAATATTGATAGCAGATAGCTCCTGCATTAGAAGATCGATCAGTTGGGTTTTGTTCTTGGCATTTGCAAGGAAATCGGATTGGGGTGTGGTGGCTGGTAACTCGGGTGAGATATTGATATCAATGGAATACCTGTCCTTAGATCTACGGGCTTGTTCCATGCCCTTTGTCGACATTGTACAAGCATAACCATCAAAAACAACCACGACGTTCGCCCAAAAATGTCTCACTAGATAATTGGAATATGATGTACATATGTCCTTATATGACGACTGTTTAGGCCATACAACTGCCCTCAATAAAAATCCACCATCTACAACAAACAGAGAATGTTCTGGGATTTTAGTTTGCTCGGAACCGTATGTTTTGAGGATCTTACCGAGCGTGCTTTTCTGTGTCTTCCTCATTCCAGCAGAATCAAACAATGCTGGTGGTTTCGGGGCGAGTTCATATTTGAGATACTCTTCCATCTCTGCTTGTGACTGAATAACACATGTGATGCGGAACAGAATTGTGGGGTAAATCACTACCTTACTTCCACGGACTTTGATGCTATTTGCCATCGATGCGAAAGACTTCACAGTGTCAACACGTCGTAGTTTGATGCTGTTGAACGTTTTGCTTACAACATTCGATACGCAACATTCACCAATTTTGCGAACTTGGTCACAGTTCACAGTTTCGTCGGCCACAAGCCCGGTCGCAATAGAGACTAATTGTAGTGGATCTCTATTCTGAAAGGGGGAATGCACTCTGAGCCAGTTCAATAATTTGGTGATATCATTGGCATCAGTCAATTGTGAACTTTGACGGAGATCCCGATGTTGTTCGCCATGACCAGTGTGAACATGAACAAAATTTTCGAGAGCATTACATATCGGAAGGCAAAGAGGTAGTCCATGTACCCATTTCGCAACAGTGCTATCGGTTATTCCCCTGCCATGTGTGAGACCACCAGGGAGCTTGAACATTCTCATTAAACACTGCTCTATGGTCTGATCAGAATATATCCCGTCCCAGAATTTATCTGAGCGCCTTATGGTAAAGTAACCTTTCTCAGTGAACAACTTCAAATCATCCTGTTGCATTATTTCTGTTAGCTCATTCATCTGCTGCAAATAGAGATGAGAACTTTTTGCGTATACAAAATGACCACCTGCGTGAAATACTGGAATCATATTGCGAACACAATATGTGTGGAGTTCCCAGTCGCCTGTGCGCTCTGCTCTCAAGAACAACTGGAGAAGACATATTTGCTCGTAGTATTGTACCCAAAGCTTTCCTGTGCGTACTACGGACGCATTCTGGAGCAGTTCGTGTAATTTTGACAGTAGATGGTTGACACTTTCTTGATTGACAGCGTCAGCTGTTGTACAGTCACCTCTGGCAAGTCCACAGAATATTTCATTGACTTCTGTGCAGTCTATGTTATCTAGTGTTCGGCTTTCTTGAAACACAAGTTTTGTAATGGCAATTTGTGTTAGCAAATGGGCACGAACTGCTCTTGAATATGCATGACCACTGATCAAATGATGGATTGACCCACCAGCATAAACAGTCCCCCAAAGTTCATCCAAGCCGCTACCAGCCATGATCGAACCAATTGCCCCTAAATATGACATAATCATATGGAAGCCGCCGAGTCTAACGAAAACTTTTGTCAACTTATCTGACGAAGACACAATCTCCACTGCTTTGATATAAAGTGGTTGGTACACATCAATGGCGTGCACACATTACATGCCAATGCATCTTGAGTGTAGGGGAACACCACATTATGTGATTTAATCGAACATGGAAATTGAAACAATGATGCTATAATACGGTATTTGAATGAGAAAAGTCGATGCCGTTTGAATTTGAGTTTAGGGGGTATGGTTAATATTTCACACGTTTCACCAGTTCATTATGGAATAAATTACTATTGTTATATATCATTATAACGCCACTGCTTTTCTGCAATTTTTGATATATAATTTAACTCCCAAAGAAGTCGTAGATTTGATTTAATGGACGTCGTGTACCGTTGTGTGTATGAAAACAATAAAATTTTTTTCGTAATTTTGTACATTTTCGTGAATATTTCACCATTGAGTGTGAGGATTGGTACAAAGTTGGCATTTTCTGTTGGGGATATGTATTCTCAATATAATTCAGCACGATATTTATGATTCTCACCCTACTAAGGCGAAAAAGAATGAGAAATATGGAGCTGGGTCGAATTTTTTTTTTAATTTTTTTTTTCATCAAAAAAACGCTATAACTAAAAAAGCTCAACTCGGATTCGCGGGGACTTTTCACACTTTATCCGCAATGTGTGTCCCGGAAACATATAAAAAAATCAGCTTTCTCCGATTTTTTTCCTTACTTTCTCATTTTTATGTCTAATGTGCCTGGACTATAAGGCAAACGATCCACGGGTAAATCTCACAATAAAATACAGGCTACTTGTAAACAATTACGAATCGTCACAGAAAACGGTTCCAACAATTCAGTAATTGTCAATTCTCGAATATCGGTCTCGAGGCGAGTTGTCAGTTACAACCTTTTTGGAGTTGTTGGCTTAGTTAGTATGGTGCCAGAACATTTATGGCCGTCGAGGCCACCTTCCAAAAAACTTCACAGTTTTCAATCCAGTGGCGCGCTGTTAGGACGATGCCTGGTGGAATTCCTGCTTGGCATAGGCGAAATAAATTTACAATGACATCCACGCGAACTGCACCAAACTTATCTGATATGCACCACTTGTGCATTTTGTTCTCGGTCAGTAAGTACGACATGTTTAGACTGCCGACACTGGCCTTTCAGCTGTCAACGTGTCTTGTTTGATCAAAATTACACGTATTAGCAGTCCTCTTGATAGAGACCATTATGTTATCTTCAAAGAAAATCCTTGCAATATTTCTTTCAACTCTGACACTCAATAACACTTCACTCGTTCTGTTCATTTACCCCATTTCGGAGATACTCTTTTATTCGCATTCAACATTATAAAATACAATGTGGCATGCTATATTATACCATACAACAAAACTGTATTATTAGTCGAGATGTTGGGGGGATATACGAGCTTGACCGACTGAAAACTACCTACACTGGCGATATGTTAATACGGACGTGACAACGGTTACTTACACACTAAAAACTAAAGTGTTAAAACTGACACTTTCAAGGTGTTAAACCCATTCTAGCTCTTAGGGTTTGATTTCAACACTCAAAGTGCAATGCTTTAAGCACTTAGACATTACAATCGTCAGACATCTGAAACTTGAATGGATGGCACTTCCCATGTGTCTAGCATTGATGGTTCTTCCAGAATCGTCCATAATTTGCGCTTGGTGGGTACATAATTAAAAGGACACAACGCAGATGACGCGGATCAGGCTCGAGAGTTCGAGCCTGATCCGTGTCATCTGCGTTGTTTCCTTTTAAGTGTCGCGACATTGCACTTGTCAAATGGTATTATTGTAATACCTGTCAAGTTCTGGGATATCTACACTTGAACAAAGTGCTAGTTCAGCACTTAGTAAGTGTTAAATACAGCACTTCAAGTGTAGTTTTTAACACTTTAGTTTTTAGCGTGTACTCCCGGTTCCTTATTCAACATAAGGAACAGGAAATAAGTAACCAAAATTGGTTAATAACGAATGTCGCATAAGTAACTGGGAATAAGTAAAACCGTTGTCTCGTGCCCTCTATCAATAATGTAGTGAACAGGTAAATTTAATATATTCAATGTCAGGTAAGAAACCTGGAGATATCAGTGACGGATTGAGGATTCCGAGTTGGGGCGGGGCGGGGGGTGGGATGGAGGGGCATTTTTAGTCATCTGGTACGCGTAGCTTCGAAATGAGAGCGAGCATGAGAGGGGTGTCACACTCTCGTCGGCGGGGTTCGGGGACCTCCGCGAGCCAAAGTTTGGAAAAAGGAAGCCCACTTTTGCTTTTTTTTGCACAGTAATGGCATCGATGTTTCCAAACAAAATATTCTCGCGATTTTGTGTGGACTCATTCACATTTCGAAAAAGGAAAGCCAATTTATAAAGGCTCACAGGAGGCCGACGCAGGAGCTGTAGCTGTATGCATGGGTTGTGTCATTATCTTCAATAGTACGTGCACATCCACTGTCTCCCTCGATGCCCATGTGTTATCGTGGATAATATTCCGTGTTGGGCGAACTAATTTAATACTGAAATTCCCATAGACATTTTTTCGCCAGAGAAACTTCACGATCGTGTGTACTTGGGCGAACTGATTTAACACTGAAAATTCCCATAGACATTTTTTCGCCAGAGTGCCATCGGCCGATGGCACTCTGGCGAAAAAATGTCTATGGGAATTTCCAGTGTTAAATCAGTTCGCCAGAGTACACACGAAAAGACGGCACTCTGGCGAAAAAATGTCTACCGAAATTTCAGTGTTAAAAATCAGTTCACCCAAGTACACACGATCGTGAATTTTCTCTAGCGAACAAATGTCTATGGGAATTTCAGTGTTAAGTTAGTTCGCCCAAGTGTCATCCCTTGCTACTCTCAGTGCTTGTGAAAAAAAAATGAGTTACAAAAAAAAGATTCGCCTCAGCTGGATTCCCCATGGGTGTTACGGGACCTATACGGCGCATACAAAGTGCGCTTTGGTGTTTGGCCACCTTACCTACATGTCTGGAAGAAACTCAAAAGCTCCACAAGCCAGTTTGTAGTGTATGGTCTATCGAATAGCATCGGAACAATTTAACCCTCTTGACAACACAAAACATTTCTTGAATAACTAAACATTTTCATTTTTACCTCAAAACATAGTATATTATAACCCTTGATTGGAAAGAGCACGCCCTAAAATCGTGACGGCTAACCAAAAGCTATGTTTTGGAGGTATAAATTGAAAAAAAATATAAAATAAATAGTGAAAACTAGAAAACATTATTGCTATCAAGTTCATATCATGAACATGAAAAAAAAAATTCTCGTTCAAAGTTAATATTTTCATATGTTCTCTGATTCCAGCCATTTTATCCTACCCACCCCCCCCACCCCCTCCACCCCTTTGGCATTTTTGTCACTGCCATTTTCGTCATTGCGATTTTTAACCCTAAGATCGTGTTCACTAGGTCGGGCTAAAGCTTGCTAACTATGTAACTTATATATAGTACATCTTTAGATGGTCAATTTTACGTATAATATAGGCATTACACACGCAGTGAGTAACTGACCCACCTGAACGATAAGTCTTTCAAACAAGTATGGAGTAAGCCGCCCATACTCTGTTAGGAGTGGAACGACGTGTCAACCTTTGAAGAGTTCGTTCCATCATGGCATGGAGATTAAATTAAACAAAAGATTTCGTACGTAATAACACGTACAAAGTATCAAAGGGTTAAATTAAACAAAAGATTTTGTACGTGAAAGCACGTACAAAAGTATCAAAGGGTTATTTGCAATGAGATAAATTGATCTTCTCTAACGCCACTGCAAGTAGTTTTAAATCCACTGATATTGTTTGATTTAACGCACGGGTTGAGACTGAACCCAGCATAATGACCAACTTTTAAACCTTGTAAGTATCGAACTGCTTTCATTGTTCTGAACAAGACACCATTTAAACTTCCATAACGTGTGGGATAATTAAAATACCAAGCTCTGATAAAATGATAAAATATGAAGTAATCAATATAACACATTCTACTCTACCTATACACTAGCATAACGTTCATTCTTTGATAAAGTGTGGAGGTGGGGTATGGGAGAGAACAGGAAGTTGGGACGGATGTTATCGGTTTTTTTTTAAAATGTTACTCTGGGTGCGTGTGATATTATAATCGTGGGGAATAACCTCTGTATCTACGTGTAATTATGGTGTTCAACTGATGACTCGGAGATAAGTTAATCCTTAACTCTTTTGGCGCGTAATAATCTGAGGAACAGAATCCTTAGCGCCTAATGTTCATCAGGAATTTTACAAAACGTATAGGTTGTTAGACTAAAGCGTTATTATTTTAAAAGATGTTCTAATGATCTCATTGACAGTTTCTCAAATGATTTCATGTATATATTTAAATGGTACATTTATACTTTCAAGGGACGATATCGTTGTTCATGGATAGGACATAAATGGTGCATGAAACATAGGAATACGTATGTTTGTTCAAGTCTTTACCCAACGAATCGGCGCATCCCCACCCCCACCCCCCGCGTAATATGCAACTTCAGCAGTTGAAAAAATATCATTTTTCAAAACATTTCAATAAAACCATATCATGTGACCCCTCGTTGGAACAAGCTCGTTCCAACGAGGGGTCACATGATATGGTTTGTTGAACTTTTTTGAAAAATTTGAAAAAATGATATTTAAAATAAAAATTTTGATATCGTCTACGTTGGTTAAAGGGTTAAAAGCACTTGGAAATGGACACACATAGTTGGCTAAAATGACTACTGCAGAATCTTTCTGCGGTCTGCCGTCTGTCGACTTTAGTCGCCTGTCGCGCCAAAAGAGTTAAGGGATTGGAGATTTTTTTTTATTTCTGCCACACTTTAACATTCTACAAACTATGGCAGTGTAGTTGTTTTTAGGCAAGTCGTGGCTACATAGGCAGCCAAGACTTGCCTAAAAGCAATTGTAAAGATTCTTAGAATGTAACCCGTGATTCAAGCTTAAGACTGAACGTTGGGGCACATGTTTTGTTGCAGCAAAAGGGATCTTAGTTGGAATTGGGCTCTTAAGGGTTAAAGATGATAATAATTGAATAGCGAATCTGGTATTCTAGAATGTCTAGCAGCAGTAGGTGATAATTGAGAGTTCAACCATCAACGTACGTGTACGTGTACGTGTACATGTACACCTCCATAGGATTTAGTGTTTAAATCGTGTACGTGTACACGATTTTAACGTTTTTTAGGGTGATGTTAGAATCCCCTTGAGAATTCAAACATCACTGATTGTATCCAAGAATGACAGAAAACGCATGAAATTTTACGTATAGTACATGTACCGTTTCGACTGAAATCGGCAAGTTAGTTTCCCCCATAGGACTCAGTGTTAAATTGCGAGCTAAAAAACGTTTTGAGAATTCTAACATCATCCTCTCGCCGATTCTAACAATCCGCGTCCGTACACGATTTTAACACTGAAACCCAATGGAGGCGTACACGGAGATCCGCTTGCGGATTTTAGGTCTGAAATCGACTCGCGTGAAGAGGTGATGTTTGAATTCTCAAATCCACTATCGCGTTTCTCGAAGTAAGACTGGCGCACGTTATTGCGAGGTGATCTATGGAAATGTTTTGAACGAAGAGTGTTGTCGGTGTGTTAGAAATACGCAAACCCGCTGTCACGTTTTTGATTGATATATATAGGAGAGAAAAAAAAATATAAATAAATAGTTATTTAAAAAAAATATATATATATCAAATCGAATAGATAATAAAAACGTAAATCATGTGCGCTTCCCAGACTATTAGAGCGAGGTTTCTTTTAAACATGCTGATGAGAGCATACGCAATCTGCGTGAACGAAGAACTACGTCCCATCTTGTTAGAACGATGCGTCGGATGTCGGGATCATCTAGACTTCGATCACGAGAATCATTCGTGTCTGACGATGGAAAGGGAAGATATGGTCGGCATGTATTTCGAACCGGCGTTCGAACGCGTTAGATTCAACGATGTGATCACGCTTTGGAAGAGATTAGTCTTCTGTAAGAATCAAGACAAGCCTACAGTTTCGGAAGAACAGAAATTGGCGCGTAAAAGTCTGACTTTAGAAGACAAGGGATGCGTCAAGAAATTATTGCTGAATGAAGCATACGTCTAAGTTTTCTCGTTGATATAAAATAAGGGAGAATAGAAAATAAAAATAAATACACACATAAAATTTTTTATCTAATATTTGAAAGAAAAAAAACAAAAATGAGAACCAGAAATAAATTGTATCCGACGTTAGTGGACGACGAGGATGAGAAGCCGTTCGACGTTTTGCCTACGGCACCGTCGCTAGAAGAAAGAGAAAGAGGAGAGAGGTATCGCATCGATCAAATCAATAGAATCCAAGAGGATCTAACTCGAGAGAGAGATTCTCGTCGTTCCCTCAAGAAGAAGTATTCGCGTTTCGTGACATTCGTCAACGCGATCGACACGACACTCATCACGATTTCCATGGGTTTACACGCGGCCGGCATCGGATTGTTGTCTACCGCGGTCGGCATTCCGATCGTGTTGACCGTAGAAGGAGTAGCTCTCGCCGCCGTATTGTTTAGCACGCTCGGAAACTTTTTGAGTAGGAAATTATATCTGAAGGCGAGGAAACACGACAAGATTCACGTCTTGGCCGACTCCAAGATCGACACGATATCCGAAATGATCTCTATGGCGTTGAAAGACGGTAGGATATCGGACGGAGAATACTTCGCGATATCGAGCGAGAAAATGAAATACGATGTCATGAAAGAAGCCGTGAGAATCAAGACTTATCAGATCATCAAGGAAGAGATGAAGGATTCTCTCGTGGAAAAGGGGAGGAAAGAGGCCGGGGAGGAATTCAGTAAGATGATAGAACTCAAGAGCAGCGATTGAAAAAAAAATATATATAATAAGAACAGAATTAATTATTAAATTTATATATAAATTAAAAAACGAAATTAATTTAAATAACTCTTAAAATGTATTGCGTAAAGTGTAAGAGAGTTACCGAGACGAGTAATTCTAGAGAAGTGTAAACTAAAAACGACAGACAGATGCTTCGCGGAATTTGCGACGTGTGTGGTTCTGTCAAGACTAGATTCGTCAAAAAAAAGAACACGAGCAAAGGTAAAGGCATCGTGAATAAAATGATCAATAATCTACCTTTCGAAATGCATCTGCCCGGTCACAGTTTCACGGGACCCAGAACGAAATTGAACAAAAGACTCAACGCCGATCTGACACCCAAATCTTGGAGCAAACCTGTGAATAGGGTGGGCGCGGCCGCATATGATCACGATCTGTGCTACGCCGGACATCCCGAAACCAAGACTCGCAACGACGTCTGCGATAAAAACATGTTGGGGAAATTGAGAGGCATATCGAATCCGACCAGGAGAGAGAAGATGGAACGTTCGCTGGTCGGCAATCTGATCGGTGCGAAACGTCGATTCGGATGGGGCGTTCAAAAAAAAAGCGCATCTGAAAAGAAGAAGAAACGATTATTGACGAGCGAATTGGCCGAGGAGTTACCCAAACCCATAGTGCGTAAATTTTGAAAGAGAAGGGTGTTCGTGAAGGGTCTGGATGATATTTGGTCTGCAGTCTTGGTCGACATGAGATCGTTTTCGAGGTGGAACGAGGGAGTCAAATATCTATTGACAGTCATCGACGTGTTTTCCAAATACGGTTGGATCAGAGCTTTGAAGAATAAATCGGGACCTTGCGTCGCCGAGGCTCTGAAGAGCGTATTCGACTCGTCTTCTCGAAAACCGAGTAAATTGTGGGTGGATAAGGGAAAGGAATTTTACAACAAGCACGTTCATCGATTGGTAGACCTCTACTCGATCGAAAACGAAGAGAAAGCCAGCGTGGTGGAACGTTGGAATCGAACGATGAAGGAAAAGATGCACAGATACTTCACGGCGAATTCGACCAAGAAATACATATACACTCTGAACGGTCTGGTCAAAGATTACAACAACACGCGACACAGATCGATCAAGATGACTCCCGTGAAGCTAGCGATCCTCGAAACGAAAAACAGGTCCACGCGAATCTATATCCTGAGAGATCTAAGATCAGGAAGAAGTCTAGAACGCCGAAATTTGCGGTCGGTGATCGAGTGAGAATCTACACTTATAAGAAGCACTTCAAAAAGGGTTATACTCCTCGATGGACCTCGGAAATGTTCGTGATAATCGAAATATTTCACACTGATCCGGTGACTTACGAAATCGAAGCTTTGGATGGAGAAGAGATCATCGGAAAGTTTTATGAACAACAATTACAGAAGACAAAGTTTTGATAAAGAAAACAAAAAAATTTTTATTTACTCTTTTTAACATTTTCTTGTTTACACACATAAAAATAAGAGAGAAAAAAAATAATAAAAAATAATTAAAAAACTATTTTTAGATAAAGAAAGCAAGTTAATTAATAAACAAAAAACTAAAAATCCTTTAAAATGACAAATATACTAGATATAGCACAAAGCATAGTGAAAGATGAAAGTATTCAAGAATATGAGGTTCACGAATACGAACCGGTAACCGGAACGAGTTTGAACAATGCGGGAGAGATAAGAATCAACGTCGAAACTCAAGATCTATTTGTACATCCTAGTGAGAGTTACATAGTGGTGCAGGGACGTCTCACCAAGGAAGATGGGAGCGACTACGCCGACGATGATACGGTTACTCTAGCCAATAATGGCATCATGCATCTATTCAGTAATATAAAATACATGCTATCCGGACAAGAGATAGAATCTGTGTTTCATCCCGGTCAGGCCACCACGATGTTCGGACTCTTGACGTATCCTGATGATTTTTCGAAATCCAGAGGACTTAATCAGTTGTGGGTGAAAGACACCGTCGGCCATGCTAGTGCCGGTGCCGCCTTGATATTTGACTACGTCGTCAAGACGTCCAGACCTAAAGGAACGTTTTCGTTCAGGATACCTTTGAAACACATCTTCGGATTTGCGAACGATTACAACAAGATCATGTATGGATTCAAACACAATCTGACGTTGATTCGAAAAGGAAATGACGACGCAATAGTGAGACTCACTGCGACCGATGCGGGTAAGATAACTCTACACAAGATATCGTGGTTCGTTCCGCACGTGGAGCCTTCGATCGTGGAGAAAGCGCATCTCTACAAGATCATAGAATCCAAGAATAAATTACCCGTGGGATTTAGAATGAGACAGTGTGACACAGCTAGCATTCCTCCCTCCACGAATCACTTCGATTGGAGATTGACGGTGAAATCCGCTTCCGAGAGACTGCGTTTCATCGTGGTTGCGTTTCAGACCGATAGGGACGGGTCTCAGGAAAAGAATGCATCGCTGTTCGATCATTGTCATTTGAGAAACATGCAAGTGTTTCTGAACGCCACGAGATATCCAGCAATCGATTACAACGCGTCGTTCGACAAGAACGATTTCTGCAGACTGTACGGCGACGCCGCTGATTTTAGAAAGAAGTATCACGGTCTAGACGAATTGATGAGCAACCCTAACATGTCTCCCGGCGAATACAAGTCGATGTATCCCATGTTCGTATTCGACGTCAGTAAACAGAGTGAACGACTCAAGAGTAGCGTCTTAGACATTCAGATCAAGATGCAATTCGATAGGAACGTGCCGAGAAAAACCGAAGCCTTCACCCTGGTCCTGTCGAACAGAGAATTACAATTCGAATCAGACAGAAATAAGATGTCGATCATTCGATGAGAGACGAGTGTGAAAAAAAAATAAAAAACCAAAAAAAAAAAAAAAAGTAATGAGTAATTATTAAAAACAAAAAAAAACAAAAAAAAATAAATAAAGTAATGTGATCTAGAGAGACTGAACATCTTTCTAAATCTCATTACTTTTTTTTTTTTGTTTTTTTTGTTTTTAATAATCACACGTTATTTTTTTTAATTCATTATTTTCGCGCATTCACTGTTTGTTCAAAGGAACTAGTTCGATCAGTAGACTCACCACGGAAGTGGTGGCTTTGGGATTATTGGTTTTCATAACGAAATTAATCCTGTCTCCGGTGTTCACTTTGAGAGGCGTGCCGAACATGCTAACATTCGCGTGTTGATTCTCAGTCTTTTCGACGCTGTATCTCTTATCGCTCTCTACTCCATTCACCATGAGATTGACGACCGCTCTGTTATTCAAATCCGAGGAAGCCAGACTCATTCGAAGGATTTCACCTCCCAGCGGCATGGGATATCCACCTGACCATGTTTCGATCCGCTACCTCCATTTCCGAAAGACCACTCAGCTTTTCCTTCATCTAAGGTGCCGGCCTCCTCGGCCCACACAGTGATCAATTGTCTAGCATATTTGACTTTCTCCACCACCGAAATCAGGGTGCAGGCATCCGTCATGTTCACGGGATCCGGTAGATTCGTGAGCGTGTGTCCACCGATGTCTAGTTTACCTTCCATGATGTCACCCTTTCTCCAGACCGAGTTGTCGTCCACGTACTTTCTGCTGACCGCGCTGGAATCAAATTCGGATCGTGATCGAGACCGAATAAATTGTGACCGTTCATGTTGATGCCACTCTCCATGGTTCTGCCAGATTGTTTGTTCAGGTAGAGATCGTCCACTTGCGATTCTAGGTATTCTTGTGATTGTATCACGGCAGAATCTACATAGCCCTTGTTGACTGCGGTTGAGTCTGCATCCGTGTCGTTGATCTCCGACAGATTCAATATCTTGTTGAATCCTGCATTCAGATCTGATTTCATTTGTCGTCCGTCAGACTTTCTCTGTTCCAGATCTACGTAGTGTTTGGTCGCCACGTCCTTGGGATTCGTGGGAGTGGCCACGTTCGTTATCTTGTTATAATTGGCGTTCAATTCCGAGTGCATCGTTTTCTGAATGCATCTATTTCTCAGGTGTTCATTGAATCTCGCGTGAGACTCGTCCGCGTATTTCTTGGTTGCAGCATCGGTGGGATCTATGGGATTCGCGACGTTCACCAAACGTTTGGATTTCAGATCGAGATCATCGTTCATGGTTTTATCCACGTAATTATCTAGCAGGATTCGTTCGAAATCAGCGTTCCCCCTGTCGACGTATTTTTCAGTCGAAGCCTCTGCGAGATCTGTCGGCTCGGGAAGATTCTAGAGCTTCTTATCATTCCTGTTCAAAGGTTCTTCTTGAGGTTCGTATCTCCGAACGTAATGTTCATCCAAGTTGGCAACATCGTAACCATCGTCGACTTCGAACGTCTTCCTCTTCTTTCTTGGGTTGACTTTTTCGTCATCACTTCTACCAAATTTATCGACTGGCATGTTGTTGTGGGATTTTTTGTTTTTAGAAAAAATATATTCAAAAAGCAGTTTATTAAAAATGAACTATGTTATTTTATTTTTCGTTTTTATTCGATTAAATATTTTTTTTAAATATTTTTTTATCTTTATATATACTATAAAAAAAAAATCTCTCTCTACTGTAAATCATTGAGAATGTCTTGAAATCGATCTCCTTCAGACCATCTCTTGAGAACGTAGAGACACAGGTGACTGCAAAACACTTGATCTGGTGATTGCACTTGTTCCGTGTTGTAACGAACCATCGATTTGTTGAAATTGTTCTTTATTTCTTTTGGCGGCGAGATTCCGTAGCTGTCGAAATAATAATTTTTCTTCCCGTTCTTGATCCACGCCACCCAGTGAGTGCCTTCACCCGATGAATCATCTAGATTTAAAATTCCGCATTCCAATTGTCGAGGCCTTCTCTTCGGCAAGGCATCTCTGGAAAACACGCCTAGAAAATCTTTGATTTTCAAATCCTTTGCCACATTCAACAGATCGATGTTGGATAGGGGTTCGTTAGATAAGACAACACCTTCTACGGATATCTTTATTTTCTTATTCATAATGCGTATATATTTTTTTTTATTTATTTTATTATAATTCACTAAAAAATGATGTTATTTTTTTTTTTTTTTCTCTTTTTTTTTAAACTAACATTCTCGATGTCTCTATCGTTTTCTATAATTTTGATTCCATCTAATTCTTCTTGATTTTCTGGACTCTCGATGTCACTATCGATTTCCATAATATTGAATCCATCTAATTCCTCTTGATTTTCTGGACACTTGATGTTACTATCGATTTCTATAATTTTGAATCCATCTAATTCCTCTTGATTTTCTGGAATCCTATCATCCACAATCGTATCTGGAATCCAATCATCCACATTTATATCATCTCTAATTAGATCTAAACTCCAATGACTGAGTGCTAAAGTGCTTATTTTATCGTCTAACACAAATCTCTTATCATCGTCGGCCGTCAGCGAAATCTTGTTGACTATTTCGGTATACAAGTCGTGATTTTCGCTTCGAATCGATTTCATAATCTTATACACCGGACCACTTCCTAACAGACAATCTTTATACTCTTGGAAAGAGATGTTTTTCTTCACCACGCATGCTTTAACTCCTTTACACTTCTTGATCTCTTCATCATCTTCTAGACGATAAACATACAGTTTGGGTCTCAAGCCCACGAATTCGACGATTTGTTTACCACCGCTCTCGTCCTTAAATTTACCCAACACCTTCTTGTTGTCGTTCGATTGAATGTTGGACGGGTGATCAACGGGATAATTGCTCATGTTGAACCACTCAGCCACGTCCTGAGATATATCTCGGTAGACGTCTTTCGTCTCTATCTCATAAACTAAACTGTCCATGTTGGTGAACGGTAGTTTGGCTTTATCACCAAATTTTCGTTTGACGTAATCATAGTGAAAGTCGTACATCAATCGCTTGCTGACATCTAAGATGATCGGTCCGAGATAATACGATTTGTCGAACTTTAGGTGCGTCTTTTGCATGTGAACGGCCACTAGATTTTCGTCGAATATGGTTCGGTGTTTGTAATTGGGTTTCGCCACTAATGTTTTAGCTTTTTTTTCAGACGTGATGAGTCGAACGTCGTTTCTCTTCCTGATGTTTTCCATTGATTTACCATACACGCAGTTGTTCATGAGTTTGAGAAAATCTTTTTCGAAATTGTTCTCAGCTCGAATTCTGAGATTCGTGTTGAGATTGATGTATTTTTTCATCCAAGGCTCTTCGTTGAATCGAATGATGCGATGTATGTTGACTAATTTCATCCCATAATCGACGTATTGTTTCAAATTCTCACTATAGACGACGTAGTTACGTTTGTTAAATAAATTGGGAATGAGTTTTTCCTCATCTGCCTCGTTCGGTTCCATTCGTTTGGGAGCTAGCGGATGGATAATCGTTGTGTAGATCATGTAATTCTTCCGGATAGTTCAAATCGACTTCTAAAATGCAAGGATAGTCTCTCCATTTTTGCATCTCTTCCGGTTCCTTCACCCATTCGAAATTTCCAATCGGTAAGGGATGACTCATAGCCCAACCATACAGATTATTAGCATCCCAATACTGTATGTATTTAGTCGACCATTTCGAATCGAAACCTTCTGTCATGTAGGGATTGTTAGCCTCAGAATGTCTGTGAGAGATCATCGAGACGCCACCTCTCGCAGCCCTTTCGAACATGAGCAACATGTCCACGTCAGATAATAATTCCAATTGGACTTCGGTGGTCTTCAACAGAGTGTCCCACGCCAGACCAGGTGCAGTGAAATACCAAGCGGGATCCAGATCGTAATTTCGACAACAGACGTCTCGAAAATTTTCGAACACGTCTGCCAAGAGGAGAACGTCGGTCTTCAGATAGAGATCGTGACAATCTCTCATGGTTTTCATATCGAATGATTTCCACATGTTTTTAGCGTGTTTGTAATTCTCATTGGAAATGTCGGATTCGTATAATTTCGAATAAAAATCTTCTTTCGAAGGTAGTGTGGTGTCTTCGAATCTCTTTAGATCGTTCATGTAATCATAAGGATAGACTCCTTTCCTCAACATCACATCTACTCGTTCTCCAAAATGTTTGCTCATGATTTTAAATTTATCCTTGCTCATGTTATCGACTAATTTTTCCAGAGCGGTTGACATGAATTTAAAACTGTCGATGAAACGTATGGCTTTACGAATGAATTTCGTTTTTTCTTCCAACGTCTCACCGTCGATTACTCTTTTCTCCTCCATGAGCTTCCATTTCGTGAAGGAAATGTATCTTTTTTCGCTGTTTGCGATGCAATTTAATTCTTTGTGTGAGGTGCCAAGATTTTTCACGAACAGATGACTGTCGTAACCTGAGAGATTGTGAAACATCACCGGATAGAAAACGGCGTCTCGATATTTTAAATTACACTTGCTGTGAGCCGGACCGTGATGCAGACCCGTGTAATGATCGTGGTCTCTGACCTTCTTATTTTGCTTCGAATTCTCGTCGAACGATTGTTTGCATATGTGACATTCAGTGGCTCTGTTATTTTCGTCCTGCTGCTCTCGCGTGATGATCATTTCTGCTGGAGTTTTGAATTTATCGTATAACATTTGAAGTTTCCATTCTAACTCTTCCACGAACCTTTGAGCCACATCATCGTCTTCATACTGTTTCGTGTAAGTGAAGGGACCCATGTCGTGTTGCGAGTCGAAAGCGCATTTCACGTAAATGCAATAGCCCGAAGGTATGTGTTTTTGATATCTTTCAACGTAACTTTGAAGAGCGTTGGGTTGACAGGAACTCATTTTCACGGTGAAACATTCGAAATTGGCGTACACGACGAATGGTACTTTTAACCTTCTATTGTGATTTTCAAACTTCACGATGGTGTTGGGTTTGGGCATTTCGACGGCAACACCTTGATTTTCGTTGCAATATTCCTGATGTTTCACCAACCAGTCTTCGCTGTGAAACACGTTCATGCAATTGTAACATAAAGATATCTTTCCGTTATGATTATTATTTTGTTTCGACAGTAATCAGCTCAGATGTTTAACCCAACAATAATGATGATTGTCACCATTCGAAATCAATAATAAAATAATCGTCTTTTCTCTTTCGAGATACGAAGTCAGTCTGAGAGGATAGATCTTTCGTTTTTCGTCGTCGTATCCAAAAACGTTCACCGCTACGGTGTGATTTTGAGCCTCGAAATGTTCGATGTGTTTTAACTCTGTTGGAAAAGTCACTCTGGTCCAATCGAGATTTTTAGAAGTTACCTTGTAAGAAGAAACTCTTTCGAAGTTCATTTTGACAGGGTATAAAGCGGAAGTGACTGCCCATTTAAAACACTGATCATCTTTATTTTTCACGTTGACCACGGCGTGTTTTTTTGCTAGGAAATACGGTAATTTCACGTAGGAAGACCCTTTCAACAAATCGTTTTTAGTTATGTGAATTTCGAGTTTCAACACCTCATCGAACGTCCAATTACTACCTTCATGTTGATAATTCGCGAGAGACGTCAACATCTTGTCTTTCATCTTTTCGAAAATGTCCGATGAATCTGAACCTCGAAATACGGGTTCGACATTAGATCTGAAATATGCATTTTTCACGATCCTCTCGCTGGACTTCACGTCGATTTTATTCATCACGCAATGGAGTATCATCTTAATTTTTAGTCCCACATTCATGTATTTGCGAAACAAATTCAATACTTTTTTCTTCACCCGTTCCATGAACAATTTCGGATCGATTTTCTTCAATGAGGGAACCACGTCAAAAGTTTTAAAAATACCATTGATCGCACTCTCCCGTTCTCCCATTCCACGGACAGAAATAGTTCTGCAGTGAGTCGCGCTAGATATTCTTCTCCTTTCCCTTCGTCTATTGCTCGTTGAAGTTCGCTCGATATATCTCGTTTGCCTAGAATCCGATGTGCATCACTCGTTTTCGTTTTAGTTTTTCTTTTCTTTTCTTTGGAAACTTGAAGTTCTTCTTCAACGGCTTTTCGTTTAGTCCTCTTCTTATTTTCACAATCGAAACGTTTTTGGTTTTTTTCGACGTCGGCATTTCGATTCCTTTTACTATCTTTTTCTTCTTCTTCTCACTTTTCACAACCGATGCATTTTTTGATGTCGTTGCTAACAGCATTTTGTTTGCCTTTCCATCGTTTCGCAAATGTTTCTGTATGACTTCAATCTTTTTTGATTTAGTTCTATGATTTCTGAAATGTGAAATTTTTAATAGTTTACAAATCTCATTTAACTGAGGTATGGTTTTCTCATTTAAATTTTCCAATTTTTTATCTGTTTGTTTCATTTTGTAAGAATATATTTTTTTCCAAATTTTGTATTTAAATAATTTGTTTAAAATGTTTTGTTTTTTTTGCTCTTTATATAAAAAAAAAAAAGATTTTTTTTAAATTCAATTTTTTTCTTTAATATGTTTTTTATTCAAAACAATTTACGATCGCTTTTATTTCTTGACTGCAGAATGAAGTGTACGTGTACATGTACCCCTCCATAGGATTTAGTGTTAAAATTGTGTACGTGTACAAGATTTTAACGGTTTTTTAGGGTGAGCTCGAATTTTTTTAACACTGAATTGTATCCTAGACGCCCATAGTTTTACGTACACGTACATGTACCGTTTTGATTGAAATCGGCAAATGAGTTTTCCCCATAGGATTCAGTCTTGAACGTTCTAAACTATAATTCAGATGTTCGGACTTGATCATTGTTTTTACCTCAAAATTGAGTTTGTAAGAATATTTTTTTTGTCGAATTTTTGTATTTAATGATAATTTGTTTCACATTAAAGAAATTAAAATTAAAAAAAACAACTTTTTTATATATATATAAAGAGCAAAAAAAACAAACTTTTTAAACAAATTATTAAAATACAAAATTTAAAATATACATTATTTGCAAGAATTCGTAAAACACAAAAAAACTAAATAATCGATCATGACGACAACATCCACGATGGAATCTCGACATAAGAGTTGATGTTGATTAATAAGTCGTTATTCTCCAAAAAAACAAGAAGAAAAAAATTGTAATTTATATTTACGCGTTTCGAAAGAAAACGATACGATTTGCGATAGAAAATCGAATCGTAATACTATTAGTGAACAAAAATTAATCAACAATGTCGTTCGAACTACTAAAAAAGAAGAAGAAGGTTCAAGACAAATAGAACTCTTATGACTTTTACGCAAAGTCTCGCACAAGGTTCAAAACAAACTTCCGCGAAGCAGACGCGAAAAAACAACTTTATATATATATATATAAAGAGAAAAAAACTTTTACAAAAAAAATTTTTTCACATTAAAGAAATTAAAATTAAAAAAACAACTTTTTTTTATATATATAAGAAGCAAAAAAAAAAAACAAAACTTTTTTAAACAAATTATTAAAATACAGAATTTAAAATATACATTATTTGCAAGAATTCGTAAAAACCAAAAAAACCTAATAATCGATCATGAGGACAACAACACCTAAAAGATGCGAATTGAAATTGAAACGAGTCGAAACGTATAAGAAATTTGGTCATAAAATCTATAGATTACAACGACACGATCCCATCGAATTGAACAAGGTCGAGACGAAGGGCTTAGAGTATAAATACGACAGATATAAGATGCCTTTGAAATTGGATGAAGCCGCGCTCGATTTGATTTACGAGTACCAAAGCGATCTGCAGAACATCGTCATTGCCGAAGATAGAGAATTCGACAAGGACGATTTGTCCTATGGAAATTACATATTTCCAAACATCTCATTCGAACTCGTGAAGAAATTGGGTGGTGAGAGCCAGTTGACCAATGTAAAAAAAACTCAAAAGAGTAAAGATAAACATTCAACAAAGGAGAAGACACGAGTGTCAACATGCTAATAACGGACATGGAAATATAAACAATAGAATGATTGACTTTTTGCGAAGAAGAAAGAAAAAAACGTGATGAGATCATCTTGAAAACATGAGTGTCAACATGCTAATAATGAGCTTGGAAATATAAACAATAGAGAGATTGATTTTTAGCGAAGAAAAATGAAAAAAAAAGTAATGAGATCATCTTTAGATCTCATTATTTTTTTGTTTTCCTTCTTCTTCACTATTACCATATATTATAATAACGTTTCCTTTTTTCTCAATTTTCAGCGTCGATTCTTCTTTTTATATTTTTCTTTTTTTTTGTGATATGATACGTCTATAACAATATTTTTGTTTATCCGAATCATAATTATGAACGAATCTTGTGCATCTCTTGGTAACACTCGCATCATCACCATTCTCTTCAGAAGGTAGTGGTGATGGTGGAAAGCGTCTCATTCCCAACCGTCTATCCCGCGCTTTATCTATCTCTTTCATCAGTTCTTTCCTTAGATATCCATCATTAGCGTCTAACCAATTTTTGTTTTTTCGCTCTCTGTCTTGCGATATTCGTCATTATCGTCAAATTGTTTCTCCACCTTTCATCCAGGTGATAAATTTGTTTCTCCACCTTTTTACCCATTTTAAATATATTATTTTATACATTCTATGATTTATATTTTATATAATTTTATATTATAATAACATATTCAAAATCGGTATATTCTTAAACGGTGAATTCTCACCGAGCAACAAACCCTTGCCGAGTCGCTCAACGTTCTGTCCACTCTTCAGATAGAGACCGTTTCCTCTCAGAGAGTTGCCACCTCTAACGGGTTCTAGATACAATCCTTTACCGCTGTCGTCTATGTGGATGCGACACACACGGCTCCTCCCTTCTTCAAAAACAGTCCGCTGCCACCCATTAATTTCTCAACTGCCGAACTATCGAGTCCCGTGAGAGCTCCCACGCCAAGAGTCTTTCCGAGAAAGGGTAGTGCCTTTGCGGCGAAGGGTAATGCTTTTGCGGCGATTCCTGCCAATAGCGGTAGGAAACCACTTTTCATTCTCAAATTGTATCTCAATTGAGTGGGACTCAATCTCACCGTCAACCCTCTTCCATCACGAATCACTTTCTCCATCCTTTTGATTTGACTTCTGGTCCAGGCGATCGAATCCTGACCGCCTCTCATCAGATCTTCGTGAGTGAATTTGAATCTCACCGCCTCGCCTCGAGTTGTTAACGCTCTCTTAAGTTTCTTCCTCTGTCCTGCAGATATGTTCACGTTTTTAATCACGTATTCTGTCATAATTCTGTTTTTTAAAATATATTTAATTCAATTGTTTCTTGTTTAATAATTATATTAAAATAATTTTGTAAAATTAATATTGCGTTTATTTTATTTTTGTTATCTATATATATACACAATATTTTTTTTTTTTTTGCTTTTATATTTCTCTTATGTGAAATCGTATCGTCACCCTCTCTCCGCGAAGATCTACCAGTTCACCATTTTGATCCAAATCCAACATCGTCTGTAAGGTATTAGGATTGGGAGTAAGTCTGATCTTGTTGCTTCCCTTTCCATCCGTCTTCATTCGCGTCTGAATGTAAGTGTTCAAATCGTCTATGTCATAACTCCCTTTGGGAATTCGAATCTCCAACCAATCCACTCCGTCGGAATACTTGAACGAGTTATTCTTTTCAGTGACGTTAGGAAAGGAATAATAAGTCTCCAGATTCACCAACGCCATCTCGTATCTTTTCTCTCTATTCAATTCGATGGAAGGTTCGAATTTCGTAGCGAATCGAGTCAAATCGCCACTCACCACGATTTGAATGGATTGTTTTGCAGCCGTATTCTCGGCTATCCGTTCTAACAATTCTTCATGTTCGAACATTATATTTAATTTTATTTTTTTTTTATTCAAAACTAAATATTTGAAGATTTATTATTTTCTAAATTTTATTTTCACGCTCTATCTTATTATCATCAGAAACATAAAACTTGTCGAATCTGCACCGATATTTTCCGCAATTAAATTCGCTTGTCAAATCGATCACGACGAAATTGTAAAGTCCACCATCCCAAACCCTCTTGCAGAATCTCCTGAATTCCGCCGCGCTCATGTCGTTTGCGACGTGATCACTGCAGATGTGATTGAGATTCTTGAGATCTTGGCGAAAGAGACATAGAAAATTTGCGTTCTCACTTATCGTCTGTCTGGGCAATCGAAAATAATTCTGTGACAGGTAGAAACAGTCCACGTTGCTGTGTCGACCTCTAACGTAATACGATTCGCATCGGTTCTGTCTCTCCAAAAGCAGATCGTCGAAAATCATGAGATTCTTATCTTCCGATTTCAGTTCTCTAGGATCCGGAACGTCGCTAGCGTTCTCATAAAATCGACACTCGACGTTCGAAGATGCATTTCTCTTCATCAGTTCCATCGCCGCACCGTCCAAAATGGTCGAAAGTGGAGCTTCACTCTTGTCGAATTCTTGTCGAATTCCTCCTTACTGTCAAAGATTCTGGCTATGACGTCCTTGGGCAATCTACGATCCATGCACTCTCGAAGCAATCTGTATTCGGGTTGAAACAAGCTCTTGCCAAACACGAACAATCTGTCGTAATCCAACCAGTCGGGTTGAGACAATAGATTCATCAACAGATTGGTCTTTCCACAATTCGATTTTCCCACTATCAAGCCTCTTATGCTTTTGGGAAAGAACTCGTTATTCGACCTCTTGGTCGCGGCGTCGTTCCAAAACATATCTTTAATGTTCATCTTTTTTTTATTTTTTTTGTTTGTTATTTTAGATTCTTTTCAAACGAAATTTTTTTATGTTTTTCAAACTCAGTTTTTAATGTTATTATTTATTTATATCACACCGTCGCGAGTTCTCTTTAATCCAGATCCACTCGTCATTTTGGCTAAATCTTGTATGAGTACCACAGCATCCTTAAAATCTTTCCAACTTTTCGGCGTTCGCTCTAACGCAGCTCGCTTCGCCGGCGGACTGATCAACTTGTGGATCAATGCGTCGGCTGCCCTCTTGCCAGCCACAGAAGCTATCCTACCACTGGCTTCGGAAGCGGCTTTCTTACCAGCATCCAAAGCCGTCTTCTTACCGACCTCAAACGCAGTCGATGCGAGTTTTCTACCCGCATCGCTCGTGAACGCTCGCATTATAGAATCGACGATGCCAGAACCGCCTTGAACGTAAGTTCTGACGTATCCCCTGTTCTTTATCACCAACATATTTTATTTTTATAATATATTTTTTGTTTTTTTCACTGGTAAATCGTTTTGTTGTTTTTAAATACTTTTATTATTCTAGTGTAAAAATTTACTGTTTTATTTTTGTTTGTTTGTTTGTTTCTCTCTACTTATTATATACACATCAATCCTTCAATTCGTTCATCAGCCTTTTATAGTGGTTTTTATTCAAAACCTTCTGTCTTAACAATTCGTCAGATATAGTAACTATCTGATTATCTAATCCTGTGTTACCAGCCCGTCTGCTCGCCATCAACAAACTCAATCTCTGAGACAGAGCGTCAGAATCGCTCGGAAGAAAAGTGGTTTTCACCCCTTTGCCAGTCACCGATTCGATGAACTTCTTGTTCATATCCCATATGGGTTTCACCACTTTCGTCCACTTGTAATCTCTGTTGGCTTTGGGTCTCGTCTCTCTGGCATCGTTATTTCTCTTCATGGCGTGGGTCTGAACCAGAATGTCGCCGTAATTGTCGAAAACCTGATCCGTGTAATCGCTAGGCTTGTCGTAAAGGAGCAATCTGTGCAGTCCATCAGTCAATTCATATCTGTTCGAACCCACGATCAATTCATCATCGCCAATATCTACTTCTGTGTCTCCTACAAAAATCCTTCCCTCCGAATCCTTATAAAATCCATACGACAGATCTCTCTTACCGCCATCATCGGACGATGTGACGCTATCAGTGGTGATAGTCGAAGTTGTATCGTCGGTCTCGCTCAAATCTGTTTGAATTCCCGTGGGAACGTAATCTGGTGTAGATTGAACGGAATACCGATTTCCAAAACTAAGAGGCAACGAACCCATTCTCAAAGAACTCTCCTTTATGGGTCTCAATTCTTCGACTATCTCCTTCTTGCTTCGCTCTTGACCCTCCGTCACAGGTTTAAATATTTTTGTTGCTTCGCGTTTGAGTTCCATCTCACCAAGACGTCTGCTTCTATCAGCTGACTGAATGCTCTTCTTAGCACGCTCAAACTCTTCTAAAATTTGATCTCGATGTCTAGAATCCATCTGTAAAAACATCTTTCGTTTTTAATTGTTTTATTATTTTCAAAATTGAATGTTTAATTATATTTTTATGTTTTTAAGTAATAAAAATCTTTCCGTCTTTAATATAATAAGCTGAAAATATTCGCATCTCAACTGACTGTTGATCGAATTGGTGAAGTTTAAAAAATACGTTTAAGCAGTACATGACAAACCGGTTTCTGATTTAACGCATTTTGACAGTAGTTTTACATTTTGTCAAAAGATTTCCATTCACATATCAAAGAACCATTCACTCAGTGTCGAATTAAGAGAGAATCCCTTTGATGACTGTTAAAACAGTTTCAACACACAAAAGAAAACTAATTTTTAACGCTGAGAACTTATTTCATTTTCAAATCTCTCTCTGATTGCTATCATGAATATATTAAAAATTTTACCACTCAAAACCTAATTGAGCGGAAAATGCGTTTAAACATTCCGCTAAGTGTTTGACTCTTTTGAACGAACGCTTAAAAGTCAATTTCTCTTCTTTACATCAAGACAAAACACGAATATCTATTATAAATCATATTTTTATCGACTCTTTCCAACAATATCCCTCAAACTCAATTTCTCTTCGTCACATCAAGACAAAACACGAATATCTATAATACAGACCATATTCATAGTCGAGTCTTTTTGAACGAAAACCTCATTCAGTCATAACGATAACATGTGTTAGTTTTTACTTCAGGAAAACGTGACAGCGGGTTTGCATATTTCTAACACACCGACAACACTCTTCGTTCAAAACATTTCCATAGATCACCTCGCAATAACGTGTGCCAGTCTTACTTCGAGAAACGCGACAGTGGGTTTGAGAATTCAAACATCACCTCTTCACGCGAGTTGATTTCAGACCTAAAATCCGCAAGCGGATCTCCGTGTACGCCTCCATTGGGTTTCAGTGTTAAAATCGTGTACGGACGCGGATTGTTAGAATCGGCGAGAGGATGATGTTAGAATTCTCAAAACGTTTTTTTGCTCGCAATTTAACACTGAATCCTATGGGGGAAACTCACTTGCCGATTTCAATCGAAACGGTACATGTACTGTACGTAAAATTTCATGCGTTTTCTGTCATTCTTGGATACAATCAGTGATGTTTGAATTCTCAAGGGGATTCTAACATCACCCTAAAAAACGTTAAAATCGTGTACACGTACACGATTTTAACACTAAATCCTATGGAGGTGTACATGTACACGTACACGTACATGTACGTTGATGGTTGAACTCTCAATTATCACCTACTAGCAGCAATATTTTCAAAACTGAACGTGTTGGATACTCGAACAATATTACTGCAATAGCTTATGGGATTTCCCAATAATATGAAGCAGAACAGAGTAATGTTTGGAAATTCAAACTAGAACTGAACTCTTCCTTGTGATCAATGTTATATATACACTACAAGAAATCAGTCATGTCACTACAAGTTTGTTAGGTATAAAGAATATAAAGTATGCACTAATCGTATATTAGTTAGATGTCTCATTAGCTTACTGAATAGAGCTTAAATAAACAATGGGGCAACACTGACTGGAGGTAATTTGTTAATAAATACACGGAGAGAGGCTTGCTGTTACACGACGAATGAAGAAAGGAACACGCTAAGTTTGAAATAATTGAATTAAATGGGATATAATGTGAATAGTATATATTCTTAAAGTAATATAATAATAGTAAGTTAGTCTTTTGTATCGAAAGCATATGTCTTGAAACAAGCCCCGGTGATAATATTCTGATAGAGGTGCTAGCAGGCCCGAAGCAAAAGTCTCAAAATTATCCGACATGGTGGTGTTCCGAGGTCATTAAACTTGAAACCTAACTCAATATACTTACTTAACTGATAAGGTATTAACTTTTTCTGTTTCCGAAATCTATTCACGAGTTTTTTCCTTGTCACAATTTATGGGAGAGTGCCTATAGGTACTCTCCCATAAATTGTGAGAAGGCAAATCTATACAGATGAAAAATATTCACTTCAAAGATAATACGAATCACAACCACAGAATATGAAATTTTAAGTTGCAGTCTCTGTAGTTCCCGAGGTGTCCGAACACTCTCTGTCAGCATCAGTTGTGGAGTTGATCCTGTCACAGCGCACCATCCTATCGGGTGGGGCGTAAAATGGCTGTCCTCTGTGCGGAGGGAGACGCACTCCGTGTGGGCTAAAGATCCCTTCGTAGTATTCGAGAAGAGCGAGGCGACACAGTTGCCACTACGAAAGTCATCCCACACACCTGCGTCATTGGGCCAAGGAGAGGCATGATAACTCGATTGTCATATATTTTCAACGAATACTTCTTTACAGAGAATATTTGAACACGTAGGGATATTTTTACATAATGAATTTCGCCACATGGTGAACGTTTACATTTTCAGGGAAAATATTGGGATTCGAGCACCTAGCAATTTTTCGACTGATAACAACAATGTCCTGCAGATATGGTCATGGGGGTGCAACCCTTCCCACTCCCCTGCAACCCCACTAGCTTCGGGCTTGGGTGGTAGCGAACTCTTACAGTACTGTTGTCAACAAAAATAGGTTGTATCTCTTTCTGTCCCAGCAACAAAATCTGGTGTATGAGCGACGTGGATTTGCTAGTGTTGTTGCTCTCTTTTGTTGAGGGCTCGCCGAGTAGTCACACAGTTGTTGTTTACTGTGGTAAACAAGCTCTCCTTTACTGGTAAATAAGACCCAGTAACCAATGTTTGGGTGGAAGTTCTCTAAATGGGCATCATGGGTATAAACGATTGGCTAAACTTGACTTTACACCCATGTTGTTGCGGTCACAATTAGCCTCTGTGCAGAAAAATATGACCGTAAACACCAATAAATATATAAATACGTTTGTTGAGGGTTCTTCTGAACGCCTCCACAACTGATGCAGTAACAGTAGTTTCCGCTCTTACAACATCTAGTGTTCGATGTTAACCAACATTTTAGCGGCTGGTCGGGGGCGGAGGGTGCCGAAGAGGACACCACTAAATCGTCTGAGTATTGGATATATTGAAACTTATTTCTGTATTTTCAAGCAACTTTTTCTCATTTTTATCCTAGTCGACATTAGTAATGCTTCTGTGGGTTTCACGTGCCTACTTTGTTGCGGTTGAGTTGAGTGACATAAGTAGCACAATCGTTTCTGAAGCCCATCGTGCAATTCCGTTGTTTGTATGTTCGATATATAGCCGACAATTACATTTCTAGAGTAGACACCCGCGAAATATTTGAGTACGGATATAAAATGGTATGCGATACAAATTTACGCTCAAAATAGAATTAGCCCGGCAGTCCGAGAGGACAACTTTTTTCATTATTGGGAAGGGAAAGGCTTTTTGATTGTTTCCGGGGTCACATTTTACGTTGAAACCGAATCTGAATGATGCTACTCTGTACACCTTGGGCAACTCGTGATATTGAAGATGGCGTCCAAGATGACCGCCAAAAACACTACTTTCACAAATTCGTTTATGTCAGAATGAAACGTATGTACCACCACTAGACGATGCGTTGTGTACAAAATTCATGATCGGCCCACCAAGGTCAAGGTCATAGATAGAGTTAAGCACGGGAAATGAGTCAAGGTTATAGATAGAGGTCAATACATGGAATGAACATGCACATCGCCTTTTTGTGTCCGGGCCATAACTTTTGAACGGGAAGAGATACCAGAATGAAACTTACACAAAATATGTACTACCACTAGACGGCGTGTCACGTAGAAAATTCACAACCGACCCGCCAGAGTCAAGGTCACACAAAAAGGCCAATACATGGAATGAGCATTCATAAATGTTTCTAGTTCAGCCCAAAACTTTTTCAATAGACGTAGGTATCGCAGTGAAACGTACTCACGTATGGACCACAACTAGACGGTGCGTCGCATACAAAAATTGAAGATCGACTAACCGAGGTCAAGGTGCAGTAAGAGTCAACGCAAGGAATGAGCACCACGTGAACTTAAATTTACACAGCGCATCGACACTACTAGACAGTGTGTCACATACAAACATATATAAATAAATTTATGAAAAGGCCAAGGTCACGGATACAGTTCAACATATAGTATTTACATGCAGAACAACTCTTTACTGTCCATCACCTAACGTTTTAGAGGAACATGTGTACCACCACTGGGTGGTGTGTCGCTTACAAAATGTTCCGCACACATATGCGACTTTGGAGCGCGCAGCGAAAGATTAGGAGTTTCTGGTAGCCATCTTGGACACCTTCTTGGATGTCTTGGACTGTCCAGGGTCTACAGAGTCAGATCATTCAGATTTGGATTCAATGCAAAAGATTGCCCTAGAAACGACCAAAAATCCCTTTACTTCCCTGCATTGCACGGTTAGTCCCAAAATGGCCATTTGGCTGCCGGACTAAGGTGTATGTGAGTGTTTTGGACGACCAAGATATTTCAGATCGTATCTAAACTTAGCGACAAAACAACACTTATGTTCTGAGCACCATACATGCACCCACAACGCTAAACGCGGAAGACCATTACTCTTTACTGTAGAATCATAATGAGATTTCTAAAATTATTGTAAACCTATTTCAAACTATTAAACAAATAATAAAGCGCTTATTGCAACAGTCAACATAACGCCAATGGGTAATGAGGGAGCACTTATTTTTCATTTCTGAAATACTGAACACTCTAAAACTGAAGAAAGGTTACGCGTTCAAATCCCCATTAGTATTGAACCGACCTTTTCTAAAATTAAAAAAAAAGTTGTATCCGCTAGACTAATAGGCTTCCTAAACAAATTGGACATTATATATCAATAGCAATATCAATTTCGTAAAAGACAGTCCACTTTCCATCCTATATTGCAGATTTTGAAGTATGTGGCGGGGGCAGACAATAAACGAAAAGAAAGTACATTAACCGTATTTGCATTTGCCACTATAAATGATGACATTTTGTTGACAAAACTTGAGAGGTATGGCTTTAGGAGCATAACTAACGACTGGTTCAAAAGCTGTCTTTCAGATAGAAAACAGTATGTGAGGTTTGATGGTCAAAATTCTGACCATGCTAATATAAGATGTGGTGTTCCCCAGGGCTAAGTTTCAGGACCCATTTTGTTTCCACTGTACATAAATGACATTAGCGAATCAATCCTGCTAAATCTTCCATTCTTTGCCGATGATACCACGGTATACTCATTGGAACATCGGAAGCAGATATGAATAAATTGGTCAGTAATAATAATGATGAGTTGGAAAGAATATTTGAATGGTATTGTGAAAATCAATTGGCCCTGAATACAATACAAAGAAAACAAACTACATTGTCACGAGGGTAATCATAGGCAGCTCGACTGCTAATAAAGTATTTACAAACAATCAAAAAATCAATAAGGTGGGCTCTGATGAAAACGATAAGTCACTGAAGTCACTAAATATCATATTACTCAGTTGTGCTAAAAAGTGCCCATGTAAACTATGCTCTAAAACGTAATATACGTAAAAACAACCCCTCCTCTGGAGGCATTGAAGACGCTCTATTATACCTTGGTCAAAAGTCATCTTGTTTACGGAATTCAAGCATGGGAAAATTCTAGATCTATAAATAGACGTTGTCTGATGCAAAAACGATCGCAGCGGATAATGGGCAACAAAGAATACAGTTCCCACACTCATCCACTTTTTTACAAGTTTAAAATTCTCAAGGTGCAAGATCTGTTTAAATTACGTGTCTTACTTTTCGTCTTCGATTGGTACCAAGAAAATCTACCAACACTATTCAATTCGTTCTTTGAAACCGTTGATTTCCATAGAAATTACTCGGCAATCCGGACTTCTTCACATAAGCCAAACAAGAACTAAATCTATAGAAAAACTCCCACCATATCTTTTCCCGAAACTGTGGAACGAGCTTGATCCAGAAGTTCGTGCGATAAATAACAGAAACATTTTTTAAAACAACACTATCTTTCTACAATGTTCATATCATCTTATTCCGACACAATCGAATGCAGCAATCCATACTGATGATACTGTTCCGACTGTTTGACATAAACTTGGAATGGTTCTATACACCTAACAACGTATGAAAACATTGAAACATCACAAATCTGATGCATCTTGTCTTCTCGTAATCCTGTGATCCTGCAAAGATCTCAAGTAGATCTGTAGCTGGTGGATGTATAGTCAGTGGTTAGTTACACACAAGATTCATAGTATGGTATGGTATGGAATGGTATATGGTATGGTATGGTATGGTATGGTATGGTATGGTATGGTATGGTATGGTATGGTATGGTATGGTATGGTATGATGGTATGGTATGGTATGGTATGGTATGGTATGGTATGGTATAGTATAGTATAGCCGTCGTCTGAGTGCTAGAATGTCCTATGTCCCCTCTAGGGGACATAGGACATTCTAGCACTCAATCGACGTAGTATTCTCTAGGTATAGTATTATCTGGTATAGTAAATTTTATGAGGTAGTCAGAGCGGGGAGAACAGTTAAATCTCCCAGTTTCTCTTAGTATCATGTATTGATATTACTAAAAACCCTGGTCCTGGTTTTGCATTCACCCCAAATTAGTCCTGAGCCCAATAGCCTTTAGTTTATGACACCGTAACAGTTCGTGCACACCAATCAACATGCTCAACATTTTATCCTCATTCATAATTTTACCTCGGGAGGGGGGAAGTCAGGAAGAAAGCCAATTTGGCCATGGCTTCTAGCAGTATGCAGCCAGCCCATCTGAATGTTCCGTACATGTGTATTTTCTTGTTCGTTCAGTTTATACTTATTGTCTTGTTGTCTTCAGTCATTGTATTGTATACTGCTGAATAAAGTCTCACCATCATCATCCAATTTATACATACCAGACAGACCATCGTTAGGGGACGCGATTTTCTTCTCATATTATCTAAATATCTGTTATTTTTTTAGGAACGTTTTAGCCAAATTTACTTCTTTCAACGACTATAATTTCCATCTGCATGGTGTATTTTTGACGTTTACAATAGTACATTTCTTGTAGTAAGTGGGAGTGATGGAATGAAATTGGACAGTAAAAAGTTTAAATTTTAACGATTACCGTAATTTTAACAATGAAGCATACACAGAAATCCATCCCCATTTCCAGTCATCACCTTTTAAAGAAAATCGTTCAAAATATTTTCCAAAATTTAATATATAGATTTTTGCTGATAATATCGTGAATGGGATTGCGAACCAGCTCTGTCCAAGTATTTTTTCAGGAGTAATTGCCCTTGTTAGACTTACATTTTTCTTGTCGTCACATTAGCATCTCTTGAAATTCTTGTCACCACATTTCAAAGAAAATCGTTCAAGACCTTTTTCTTCATATTTATTATATAGTTTTTGGTGACAATATCACGAATGAGATTGCTAACCAGGTGTGGCCAAGAGTTATTCCCCTTGTTGGACATAGAATTTCTAGTCATCACATTACCATTTCTTTTCATCACATTTTGAAAGAAAACTATTCAAATTTTTTTCTAAATTTATATAGCTTTTTGTGATGACATTAGGAAGGGTATTTCGAACTAGCTGTGTGTAAGAATTTCTTTGAGAGTTATTGCCCTTGTTTGGCTTAGGTGGCGGGTTGCGAGGGGCCGCCTATCGTTTTCGGAAACTGGAAAGTTTTTCTCCTGCCAATATTTTGTTCACTCCACCTCGTATCAGCGGGAGCAGTAAAATAGTTTGTCCATACACTTCATTTCACCTCATTTTGGGTCATGAGTGTGTATTACCCATGAGTGGAGGTCCAGGGTTTTCTTCCCTGAAAACAAAAATTAACTTTTCAGGACAACTCGAGCACCCTGAAATACTTTTGTAGAGGCGTAAATATCCAGAAAATGAAGGCATAACTTTAGCAAAATGACCCAACAAATTTCAGGGTGACATGCAGTACATGATCAGTTTTGGGGCAGAGCTAAAACGGTTAACCTATTAATCAATTAATCAATGATCAACGCCTTGATCAATCAAAAAAGTAATTGATCGATTAATCGTACTGATTATATGGGTTAAGAAAAGAAAAAACTTGCTCCCAAACAGGCAAACACTGTCACACTGACTCACATCAATTATATGAGACAGAGTAAAGCATGCAAATTACGCGTTGACATACTTGTTCACTTGCATGATCATTATACTGTATCAGTAACTGCAAATGGTCATTCTGTACCCAATGCAGGTGGCAGACGATATTTGCAAAATAATTTCTTGAATTACTAAAACTTTTCAATTTTTGTCTCAAACGCATAGCTTATGACCCCTCATAGGAACGAGCTCGTTCCAATGAGCGGTCATAAGCTATGTTTTTGAGTCAAAAATTGAAAACATAATAAAATTTGAATTGAGATTTTTGTATATAGGACTGGCTGGTTTTCTCCGTTACATTGGGTAAAGGGCTAATGCTGTAAATCGATGGTACGGTAATTTTTGAGCTACCTGTTACGGCAAGTGATTAATCGGTTAATCGGGGTTAATCCATGTGATCAATCGATCAAGAAAACCCTTTAACCGTTTCAGCTCTATTTTGGGGATTTCTGACCTGATTACTTATAAGGTTGATATTTACCTGGAAAAGTGTGGGGCCTCTTGTGGTTACGCCACCGAACGAGGTACGTGTATAGCCAAATGTATTTTAAGCAAGCGTTTGGTCTTTAAAGTTTAAATATTATTACAAGAAGTTGTTGTGCATGCACAAACGCACGAAAAGAGACCATGAAAATATATTTGCTTTGTGTTTGTATCATTGAATCTCTTCCTGTCGGAACATAATTAATCTGGTTTTGTTTTAAACATAAACAAATATAGAATTCATACAAGTTGGTATCAAACACTTCGTGCCAGCATATTGATAACCACGTTGGATGAAAATGCTTTCCACATTACTTTTCAGTATAATCTCACAAGATTTCACAAGAAGACATTTGTCATTTCACAAAGAGAAAATACTAGAATTTGTAAACATAACAACATTCCATGTGAAGGTTTGTACACTCTGAAATCAGTTGGGGTAAAAAAAATAACCCAAATCAAATGGGTTGAGTGAATATGAACCCAGTTGGGTTCATATTCCCTCAACCCAGTTGATTTGGGTTGATTTTTAATCCAACTGATTGTAGAGTGTAGTACACACGTCGGATTGTCTGATACGTGCTTTATAACTAACACGTATGGAAGCACATGCGTCTGGACTAATATCTGAATGTGCACATATACATTTTCACAATCATTACCAGTCTTGGAGGGGTTTTTTTTCAAATCCCATGTGTTTAATTCCAACAATATAACCAAGACATGTTTTCAGTGCTCCCAACTGATAAAATAAACTGAACGAACACCAAGGTACAGATAAGCGAAGTGAGTGATACGCAATGTGAGTAGAAAAATTAAATTTACTGTCACGGTTAGAAAACAGTTGGAAAATAAGTATATTGGCTAGAATTCTACAACTGTTAATAGCGAAGCGAGATGATTAGAGACAGGTGTCACAATCACTAGTTCAATTTGCAGGAAAGGAGCATATTTATATACAGAGGAGAAAGAGTTGGAAACAGAGCAAGAAAGACAGATTTATCGGTTTATATATTATATAGAATATACCCATAGTAGCTATCTGAGATATGAGGGAAGTGCACGACGGATACTTTGGCCAGGATGGGACATCAACCCAACCCCCCCCCCCCCCACCCCCCCCCCCCCCCCCCCCCCACTCCCCCTCTCGCCACGTCCCTGGCCGTACTGCTACAATATCAAGAGCTGGAATGGCTTGATCTTTAACGATATCCATCACTACGGTGGATGGCCGATGTGGATACACTCCAATGCAGGTACGGATATCTTCTTGTCTAAATGTTCGAGTGGCGATAGAGTAGTTCTATCAAAACTTCATTTTTTTCAGATTTGTCTGAGGGACCAACCCAACTATTTTTCCACCAGAGTTTCTGTCATATTCAATCAAATATACACGTTGCGAAAATAGAGGACAGGCCGCTCTTATAGAGACTACTGCCGCTAGTTTACTTGGCGCGCCCGGCGCGTGTGGTCAGTGTTCTGTTTTTCCAAATTACCAATGGAATTATACTTTCTTGTGGTATTTAAAGGCGTTGGATATCCCGTTACACTTCGGAAGGGTCAAGAGGTCTGTTCAGCAGAATGTATATCAAACCAGCTGATCAAACCTCTAACTGCGAGTCTTCCTTGAAGTATACACTAAAAAAGCATACGGATATTGACTGATCAATAATAATTTTGGTGTGTTGGATGTCCTCACGTAGTGGGTGCGGATATACGCGATTAGCGAAATCACTTAATGAGGAACGTTTTGCTTGAATGTGTCAAAATTCAAACTGTATGGACGATAGATTGACACTTCATGGAAAATGTCTCTGGGAAATTTTTGATTGCCCAAGTTGGGGTTGTAGAGTTTTGTCTGGAATTGACTCCATTGAATGCGATCTACAAACGTGTCACCCTGATAATATCGCTTCCGATTGTCTTTGAATGAAAATTCTGGTGGCCAAGGTTACAAGTACTGTGACTTAAGATTTCAGATTTTGTATCTCGGCATTGTAATTTTGTAAAACCTTTTTTGTCATGATTTTTCAATCTTACCCTACGTTAGAAGGTACCATGAACATTCACCTCAAATTCGCGTTAGGTGTACAGAGAATCTTGTTGGTGAAAGGTTTACTTGATCCCTCTACGTTCCATATTTATGCTGGGGGAGAGCTGATGACATTTCTCGTACTCTTTCGTCAAGTATCCGTCGTGCACTTCCCTCAGTATCTCAGATAGCTACTTGGGTTATATTCTATATAATATATAAACCGATAAATCTGTCTTTCTAGCTCTGTTTCCAACTCTTTCTCCTCTGTATATAAATATGCTCCTTTCCTGCAAATTGAACTAGTGATTGTGACACCTGTCTCTAATCATCTCGCTTAACAGTTGCAGAATTCTAGCCAACATACTTATTTTCCAACTGTTTCTAACCGTGACAGTAAATTTAATTTTTCTGCTCACATTGCGTATCACTCACTTCGCTTATCTGTACCTTGGTGTTCGTTCAGTTATTTTATCAGTTGGGAGCACTTAAAACATGTCTTGGTGATATTGTTGGAATTAAACACATGGGATTTGAAAAAAAATCTCCACAACTGTAATGACGAATGATTATGGCTCCTGTTCGACTCCTAGATTGTAGAAACATCCCGCAACATTTGTAACTCCTTGATCACTAATACTGACCCTCCCATAGATAGCGCTATCTGTCCTATAATCAGGTTTGTCTGTGCCAGGCTCTTAGGCCGCCAGTATTTATTTTATTTATTTATTTATTATTTATTTATTTTTTATTTATTTATTTATTTACTTTAATTATTGGTGTTTAAGGTCACATACTTATGCACAATGGCTAATCCTGACCGTGACAGTTTTACGGGTGGGGGAAGCCGGAGTACCCGGGGAGAACCACCGAGCATCGACGAGCAACTGTCAGCTCCTCAACATTCTAACTCTGTTCAAGCTCCGCTCAAGCAGGGTTACAGCGGTTGAAGACATGTGCACCATCGAAGCGCTTTACGCCTTAGTACACGGCGTCATCGTGCCCCCATGTAGGCAACCGGAATAAAGTGCCTTGCCCAAGGACACAGCGCAGGTCGTCTCGGGCGGGGATCGAACTCGGGACATCTAGCATACAAATCCAACAGTATACTACTGAACCAGCGCGCTCTCTAGGCCGTCAGTCTAATTCTGTAAGAAATTCGACACAAATAGGTCATTGCCTATGTATAGGTTCACTTTGCTGCTTTTGTAAAGATTCGTTTTCCATGAATAGAAGTTAGAAATGATGCTCAACAAAAACTTGATTTGATCGACATTTTGCTGACATTACAAAAAGAAATGAAAACTCTTCACGGCCGTAGTTTTATGATTACGCGAGGTAGTTCCACAAAAATAATGTTGATATCTTGACGTTTGCAAGGGGAATTGAATACTTATTGATTGGTGTCTCAGAATCTGGGACAGGAAAATGACCTGTTTATTTTTGTAAGTACAGGCACTTCACATTACATCAACGATGGTCTGCGCACAAATTTCATTAAAAGTGGGTAAACAAATAGCCCATAACAGGTCGAATTCCGAACAGAATCGGACTGGTGGCCTGAGAGCTTGCGACTGTGTCTGCACAGGACCATTTCACATGACCCTGCATTGGAACGAGCTATTTGAGCTCGTTCCAATGAGGGGTAATTGATATGGTTTTGTTGAAATTTTCGCAAATATTTAAAAAAAAAACTCAAATAAATATTTTTTTATATCATGTGCATTGGGTAATAAGTTTTATTATTTTCTTCAATTTTATTAAATTAGGACGTAATCTGATCTTTACCGAAGAAGCGGGCTTTCATGTTTAAGGGGTTAATGCTGTAAAAGTATTTCTGACATTCCGCAAGACACATTAAAAGGTATATTTTTTATTCCATTAAATGTATAATCGCAGCTTGTGGAATGACGCTAAGCTTAGAAATGATTGGAAATTGAAAGTTACGTTAGTGGTGCAATTGTTTATCGGTATAAGGATTTATTGCTATTTCCTGCTAATGTCTTCAATTGTCCCAGCTTAACATTTTACATAATCGTCTTATTCTGTCTCAGTCTAGTTTCAATGTCATTATGACACAGGGCGGACTATTTACAGTAGTTAAGTAAGCGTACTGTTTCGTAGCCCAATAAAGCGACTCCGTAGAGAACTTGTTCAGAGATAAGTGTCGTTGGGGGGGGGGGGGGGGGGGGGGGGGGGGGGGGGGGGGCAGTCATAACATTTCCGAATGAATTTAACAATGCAAGAGAAATGGGTGGGGATTTAGGCAGAATCCTCACTCAGTCTGGAGACTATCAGAAAAACGGACGCCCCAAACCCAAAGGCATAAATTCTTTTTTTATCTTTTCTCATTTTTTTCTGTTGCTTTTCAGCAGAATTAAGGGACTATTACCCGAATAAAATAATTTATATATAAACATCTTACAGACCTCCAAATTTTAGAAGAATCCTTAGTTAACCGTTTACCTAACACGAATAGCATACGACACTTGCAAATAAAATTCTTGAATAACTATTTTTTTGACTTTTTGCGTCAAAATCATTGCTTATGACTCCTCATTGGAACGGGCTCAACAAGCTCGTTCCAATGAGGGGTCATAAGCTATGGTTCTGAGACAAAAAATGAAAAAAATAATGAACATTGAATGGTGATTTTTGTGAATAGCGCTGGTCGGTTTTTGCCTTTACGTTGGGTCAAAGGGTTAACTGTAGCTGCACTCAACATACATGAAATATGTTCAGTACTTTCAGTTCTCTTTAAATATTTCCTCCCAAATGGTACATGCCCAACTCATCTGTGGCGCAAGTCCAGGGTTTCTTGGGGGAGCGGAGTAGTATGTCAGGGGCTTTTGAGGCATAGGTTGCCGGACCCCGGTGCAGCACCCCGGAAGTGACGTCATGTCACGTGACCCAGTGGCGCCATGTTGTGTTGTCTTGGTAACCCGCGTGAGCGGCCATGTTGTGACGTCATCCCCATAGTGATATATGATGTGAGTGCGCATGCGCAGCGCGTGTTGTTAGGGTGAAACGTGTTTCCGTCGCCCATTTTGTATACTGGAGGCCGCCATCTTGGTTTCTATGGTAGCACATGGTTACTATGTTACCCAAAGGCTTACAACAGGACAGAGGTATGTTAGGAGAGTGTGCTCCTTTGTACAGCAGTAACTTCCCGATTTGTAGAATAACCACAAACAACCCGACAAGTTTTACTATTTCGAATTCTTTCAGAATCCTCTTCTTCTATCTATCTATGCAATAGTTTTCGTCTACCTGACCATGTTCCTTTGTCCTGGAGAATACGCCAGTAGAGTAGAAGAGCCTACCAACTGGAACAGCTTTCCTTATTATTACTATATTTAGCTTTTCTGGTCTGTTCTTGTTAGTTCTGACCCTATTCTGGGTACTCTTGTTGTTTCATTTATCTAGATCACCCAGTCAGGTTGCTTGATTTCCCATAATCTGTAAGCAGAGTTATCGCTCTTCCCTATAACAAAAACCTATATCATTCCCAAAGCCAATAAGCTATTGAGCAGTTACTGAAAAGTCATTGCTCGAACGACTCGAAGTCCACCGAGCAAATGAGCTATAGAGCAATTGCTCGTTCGGGTGACTCACAGATACGACTCTTAGCCTCATTTCGGAAAAAGGGATTCTGCTAACCTCCGAAATTTTCCCAAAAAGGGATTACGTAAGTAGGATACTTAGAAACAGGGTTGATGATTTTCCCCAATAAGCTAAAGAGCCAATTGCTCTAACGACTCGAAACCCATTGAGCAAATGAGCCTTAGAGCAATTGCTCAATCGAGTGACTCCACATACTGCACGAACAACTCGAAGTCCATCGAGCAAATGAGCTAACGAGTAAATGCTTGTTCGAGTGACTCGCACATACGACTCTTCGACTCATTTCAGAAAAAGGAGTGCCTAAGACCAATCATTTTCAAAAAAAGAAGGATTCCATAAGTTGGATTTTCCCAAATATGCTAAAGAGCCAAGAGAGTAATTCCTCCATGAGCAATTGCTCGAGCGACTCGAAGCCCATCGAACAAAAGAGCTATAGAGTAATTGCTCGATCGAGTGACTCCACCTACTGCTCTGCGACTCATCTGGGTATTTTAGGATACCTATGGTATTGGACTATTGGAGGACACTTGTTGTAGAAACCTTACATCTGGGTACTTCATACTACATCCGAGTACTTCTGTTGGGAAAGGTATAAAAGGGGTGCAAGCTCGGCTTAAACCTCATTTGTGTCCTGACCGTCGTCGAGTGAAGACGTGTTACCGGTTCGTTGCAGATACTGTTCGAAATCATTTTCGAGATCGGATAATGCTAGAAGACACGAAAAGAACCATCCTCGGCACCAGAGCAGATATTGTACTAAGTTGTTCACCCAACCACACAATAGGAAGAGGCATGGAGAACAGAAGAGCAGAGAGATACTTGAGATTCAATGACTGACCAGAATAAAGTATTTTTAGAATTTTTACGAGATGCTGACAAGGAGGAAATCGATGCCGTTCTAATTACTGCTGATGAAGATTTGATTACCTGTTTATGTAAATGTGCTACCAACATCCTCGAAGATAAGATTCCACTGAATTTGGCTGAATTTGATGATCTGCGAAAATATGAACATGTATTGAAGCTGCTAACAGATGATGGAATTTCTACCGATATAAAAAGATGTATATTACGAAAGAGTTGCTTTCTCTCGGCGCTTATCAAACCAGTCCTAGCTCTGAAAAGGATATAAAAGGGATGTACCACCGCCAAATGCTCATTTGTTCCACGACCATGAAAGAATGAAGACATGGCGATTCATAACTGCGAGTACTGTGGAAAAACATTTTCCCGAAAGTTTAACATGAAGAGGCACAAAGAAGAAGTTTGCCCAAACCGACAAACGGAAAAATCGAGCAATACTGCAAGACTAGACAGAAACTCAGATACACGGCGAATCCTATCTGATGCGAATCGACATGAAGCCAAAACTATGATCAAGATGGCCAATGATGATTTGATACACTGTATATGTGATTGTGCCTCGAATATCTTGAAGGGGCAGTACCTATAACCAGCTCTGAGAGAGCTATACAAACACCAGATTAGGAGAATTGCCTTACCAAAGAGAGAATTATCTTAAAGGAAAGGAAGACGGGTCATACAGAAAGGAGGATTTATAGGAAAGTTAATCAAACCCATCATCAATGTTCTGTCCTATATCCTATAAAAGGGTCGTGTTCGTAGGAAACTTCTCATTTGTAATCTGACCTTCGAAGAGAGCGGACGCAATGCAATCCAGTTGTGCACCAACAAATTGGTCAAGAGATTCGGACTCTGATGAGTCGTCGGAACTATCAGAAGATATGGAAGAAGAAGAAGAAGAAGAAGAAGACGTTTCTGTGATGGGAACTATCGTCCAAAGTGCCTATGACAAGTACCAAGACGATTTTGACAACCTCATGAACAAGTACATCAAGGATAGAATGGATAGAGAAGATGCAGTTGAAACAGCATATAGAACACTTCAAAAGAGTGTCAGAGAAGCCATTATTGCGAAATACACTAAAACATTAGTGTACATTAGAATTTTTTGCAACTACTCAATACACAAGAAAATTCAAGAAACAGCCAAGCATCTTCGTGAAGAAGAGGACTTTGATTTCGAAGAATCCCAGAAATATACCTTGTTAAAGCATAGATTTCTAATCGACAACCTTATGACAAACTACTCATTCAAAGTAGAAGAAGAAGAAGAAGAAGAAGAAGAAGAAGAAGAAGAAAGAAGAAGAAGATTAGAGAGAGAAAAAGTATAAAAGGAGTGTTGGTATGAAAATAAACTCATTTCCGTTTTGAACGTGGAAGAGTGAAGATGTCTGTGTCAACAACAGTGCTCAGATTCAAAGATGACTTACATATACAGATCTTCAAGCAGGCTAGAGAAAAAATCTAGACATGGATGCTAGTGGAAAGAAACATGTGTGGATACTCGCCGATCATTAACCACCGAAGTTGCCACTACAACCAAGAGAATAAAGACAGAAGAACTGACTGATGCTTCCACTACAAACAAGAATGAAGTTACTTCTCAAATTACGAAACAACACGAAGAAAAGAGAACGATTCAGCTCCCATAAAGAAAGATGTTTCCACTACGAATGAAGTTACGAATCAGTCTGAAGAGAAGAGAGCGATGTCAGCTTCCGTAAAGAAAGAAGTTACCACAAAGAGGAAGCCTGAAGTTTCTACTGAAACTAAGAATGAAGTTACTACTACGAATCAGCCCGAAGAAGATCAAAACAAGAACGATGCTTCCACTCAAACCACAAATGAAGTTACTACTGAAACTAAGAATGATGTTCAGATGACTGAAGTTGCCACTATGAAACAGCTAAAAGACAAGAAAGAGGAACCCAAAAAGAAGAAAGATGCCAGACAGGAAATTAAAGCAACCAACAAAGCCAAGTTGCCAGCTGTCAGTGAGAGAACGTGTTTTATGAAGAACCTAGCCAGACAATGGGAAGAAACTCCAACCAACAAGAAGATAAGATGGTTAGCCCATGAGAGAAGAACTACAAAGACGAAAATGATACTAAACCTGTGATCGCTAAAAGTTGCCTTGAACAAGGCAACTTTTAACGATCACAAGTTTAGTAAATAAGCCTCTCGTGTTTCACGATGTAGGTTTTGGGCTATGGGTAGTGTCTTATTGAAACATATACGTTATTGTGATGAATTGACGGTAACATGGTCTGAGGTTTGCGGATTGGAGCGTACGTTCAACCTCGACGCTTCGCGTCTCGTTTGAACATAAGCCCCGAGCCTCAAACCTCAGACAACGTTACCGTCCATTCATCACAATAACTTATAATGTGACGAATAGCGGCTTTGGCCAGAGTAACAGATGCAATATATTTAGTTATTTGACCCTCACGGTCCATCGATCGATTTATTCAATCGATGAAATAGTAGTTAGGGAAAAGCCAAAGTAGATCGAATTAACCCAGTAATAGGCAAAATGATGGGAGTCGGGATTAGCCAGAACACGAGTCTCAATCAAGCAAAATAGTGTTGGAATGAGGCAGCAGAGCATCTCTGCGAGAAGAGCTCCGGAATAGGTATTCTAAGCAGTCATACGGCTCTTATGCGAGCGGTTGGTACAGAGTGGTATTGTAACGGTTCTTTGAATGTGTTCGCTTGTGTCTGATTACTTCAGTAGAGTAGTAATGGTCTTGACCCATATGGTCTAATTGTAATCTCGGGAACGTCCGTTTATACAATTCAACCACCGAAAGCCTGACATAAGTCCTATTGGTGTTATGGTGTGTTTTGATAGTCTGGGGAATGTTCTATTGTTCACACGGTAACCTATTAAGCAAACTGGACGACGGAAACACGTCTTCACTTAAGACGTTATGCGCATGTGTACTGACGCGCCAATGAGATTGGATCTTTTTCGGTATGGACCATCACATCTACTAACATAAAAATTAAAACTGTGAGATGTAAAGAAAACGTCTCTGATTTTATCGTAATCATCAGAGCCATTGGGAAGGGAGTTGCATGCATATAAGGCGTAGAATTTGGTAGTCAATCTAACATTCATGCAGAATCTTCAAAAATATTATTCAGTACCATTTGAAGTTAATGGTCGTTTATTTTTGCATCTTTGTTCATTCATATACACCCTTTTTTCAAGTAAGGTCTCTGCTAATATCACGAAGATTCTTGCCAAATCTTCCGGTTTGGTCTCAGTTCCGACTGAGGTGCGGCTCAGGCTGTTCCACTCATGTATATGGTCTGGTACGGCTGTTGTTTGTTACACCACCTTTGTTAGGGGCATGCATGTGAGGCGGTGGTAACGAGTGGTCAGACATGGTATGTCCAGCTCCTGGACACTATCTATAATGCTCATTCGTCCACAGATTCATACATACACGCCATCTGCATTCTTTCCTCGAAATCTCTGTATGACGTTTTTGTTTCCGAGACAGTATCAGGTGTGGATATTCTCATTAGAACTGAGAGGTTTTGATTCCTCCGATTCGGTGTTTGGTGTTTTTGTCCGATTTTTCTATGTGTTTAGATTTTAGAACATATTGTAAACACTACTTCGGACTCCTTAACATGGAAAAATCCTGTAGTGTGTACTGCACCACTCAGCACAGAAAGCCATGTCTGTAAGTATCTCCATTGGGTCCAGCCTATCTTCCCTTTGATATTTCTTAGGGTTTCTAGAGGATCACATGCTACGTCTATTGAGTCAGAAAGAAACATAAACTAGGGTAATAAATGAACAAAGTCCATCTAATCTATGTTGTGTTCTCACTTCCACATTTTCTCCTCTATTGACTCCTGTGGACGAGTCAATAAGGGAGAAGATGTGACAATGAGAATGCGATGTATTCTCCCCTATATCGGATAGACCTCGCAACGAGTGTCCCCAGAGATCACTGATCCAGTTTTCCTCTCACTCAGGCCTGGCATTCTGAAAAATGCAGGAGGGCAAAAAATCGCTCTCCTCAATCAGCTTAGGAGAGCAATTAGCTTTACACAGCATTTTAAGTATCCAGTTGAACAAACTCATTGAAACTGAAACCAACAGACTATTACATCAGTGATTTTATTAACTTTACTAAGGTAAAGCAAAATCTCTTAGACATCTAGATGTCTCACTCAACAACCGAACACGCACTTGACAAGACCTGTGTGTGTACCCAGACCTGTTGTCCTAGAAAGTCATACGCCTACCACTACCACCTTCAACCCCCAAGGGGGGGGGGGTGAAGGTGGTGGTGGTAGGCGTATGAATTTCTTGGACAACAGGTCTGCTTGAATCTACAGCCACATCCTGGTGCAAGTGCTTCAAGTGACAGGATAGTAGTAATGGTAGTATATTATAGTGTCAATATTCCTTGAATAATTACCCCTCAAACTGTGATGTCAGTTGTTGAACTTGAAACTGACCGAAAAAAAAATATTGCTGTGACCCATTTTGCTTCAAATGATTGCAACTGTGTTTGGGTATGGTTGCAGCCATTACCTTTTACCACTAAACCATTTTCAAAATGAAATTACGTGATGTTATGTGACTTCAAAGTTAAATTACATTTTTGCTTTACAACAAAAATTTAATGTGACCATAATACATGTAATCTCAAACATCCCAGACCAAAATATTTAGGAGGGCAATTTTTCGCTCTCCTTAATTCTTTCAGGAGGGTAGTAAGGAGAGCTAAAAAATCGCTCTCCTGAAATTGCCAAGCCTGCTCACTGAGATAATTGATCAATTTATCCACAGTCACAGTAAAACAGTTCGACTGGTTTGGGCTGGGTCTTCCAATTCGGTTGTCCACTTTGACACAAAAACCGGAACTGAACCGAAAAATCGCGCAGCTCTAATTTTTATGACGACAAGATAAGAGAAAGTTCCTAATGGACTGGATTCGATGAATGGAGTGAATGGAATAAGCAACAAAATATATAAACTGCACTGTGATCAGAAAGCAAATATTCTACTCAAAGTTTGCTTAGCACCAAGTATGCCCAACTACCTGTTTTACGATTTAGTTGAAATATTGTGATGAAAAGTGTATATATTTTTTATTTAATTATATCTTTAATGATTTAAGTACAGAAATTAAGATTTTATTTGTGTTTGACATTATTTGATAGCTTTTGGATACGATAACCATGGAAAATGGTTATTATTGGTAAAAGAGAATTTTTTTCAATTTGCCAAAAAGTTGACGGAGCGAACTGGTATGGGTCAATATCGAGTATGAGACTCATTACTGTTAAGTACAGCTTGACAACGCCTTCTCATGCTCCTAATCAGGTTCCTGGTGGTCCTTTGTGGGATGTTGTTCCATTCTTGGACCAGCATGGCACCAAGCTCCTGGACACTTCTTGGCTGGAACGGACGGGCTGAAATTGCAAGCTGCAATTCATTCCAGACATGTTCGATTGGATTGGGGTCAGAGGATCTTGCTGGCCAGTCCATACGCTCAATCCCCTCCCTCTGCCGGTACTCCCGGACAGCATGGGTAACATGGGGACGGGCATTATCGTCCATCAGAATGAATCTATCACCCACTGCACCTGCATACAATCTGACGTGGACCTTCAGGATCTCACCAATATACCGTTGTGTAGTCAATGTACCACGTTCAAGGACACAGAGCTCTGTACGTCCATCCCAGCTGATGCCGCCCAGGCCATGATTGACCCTCCACCATAGCGGTCGCGCACAGCAATGTTGGCTGCATGGAATCGCTCTCCTGGTCTTCTCCATATCCTAGAACGCCTATATGTGTGGTCTAGGCAGTACCTTGATTCATCTGTAAAATAAAACAGGTCGCCAATCTTCTCTGGTCCATCCAACGTGGTCCATGGCCCTTTCATATCGTGCCTGGCGGTGGTTCTGGGACAGCGGAATGCGAATACATGGTCTCTCTCGATCGGAGACCACCTTCGTGCAACCTTGCCCGGATAGTCTGCGTCGAAACATTTACCCCGGATGCATTCTGAAGGTCACTGAGAAGCTGGGTTGCTGTGGCAAAGCGGTTCTTACGGGTCTGAATGATCAAAAACCGGTCTTCAGCTGCAGATGTTGCCCTGTCTCTGCCACCACCATGCCGTCTTACTGGTGTGCCATACTGCTGAAATCTTACCCAGGCTCTGGTGATCACCGCATGGTTCACACCAAGGGCTTCATCAACATTACGATGGGTAGCCCCTTGCTCCACCATCCCTACAGCCCGCCACATTTCTGCTTCAGACAAATGACTTCTTATATTTGCATTTGCCATATTCAATCATTAAAACACAAGGGTTTGTGTTGAAATGAAGATTGAATACCCTACACATGACAGTACACGAAAACATCATGAAAATCAAGGGGTACATGCTTTCTATGACTGTCACAAAAAGTCTACCTGTCAAGAGAGCTAATGTAAACACTTGGGACCATCTCAATACATTCCTCAATCATATCCATCAAAAATATCGCAAATATGTCGCAAGCAAATTTCACAATGATGTGTCAAATATTTGGTGCTTAGCAAACTTTCAGTTGTATATATTGAAAATATCAGTATGTCTTGCACGAGTTTCCGACACGAAATATAGAAACTTACGGCAGAAAACAGATAACAGATTGGAAATCATAGAAATCTTTTATATGAAAACAACACAAAAGGAAAAAGGGGCAGAACATTTTTACATTTTTCGAAAAAGGTCACATAAATAAAGAGTTCAAAAATGTACATCGTGTTCAGACGGGGAGGGGAGGCCGAGGAATCCGAGGGATTTGGTATTTATATTAGTCGGTACCATGTTGTGAGAGGTTCGTTAAGGAACATCCTCTCATATGGTGGAAGACACCTGGTGGCGAAAACTATGCTTTAAGAATGGAACAGCTAATAGTAATAGTATAGGAGGTCATGAAAAGGATTGGCGTTAGGTGACCGCTTTGGGATTTTCTGATGAAAGTAGAGCGGCGTGAAGGTCTAATGTAGTTCTTGTTAGTCAGATGTAGCTGCTCCATGCATGGAAAAATGATAAATCGGCATCTCGAAGAACTAGAAATTTTCTAACAAAAAATCTTCTGTGCCACGCAAAGAAGATTTTTTGTTTTTGTATCAACAAGAGGAGAATGCGTTTAGTTGATAAAGAAATTTACCGGTGTTTAGAAGGAATATTTCTGGGAATTTCTAACCAAACACACTTACATTCATTTCAACAGCATGTTTAAGCCTCCAATGTCGTCATATTACCCACATTATCCTTCTGGGTCGATGAAGAAACTGAATGGAGCGTTTCAATATTTTTTTTAAAAACTTTTAGTTTTTGACAGGTTGCTTGGTTTTGAAGATCACATAACTTCAAAAAGCCACATTTCAAGTGGGATAACTCTGAATTATTTAGTGTCCAGTAAATCAATCTAATACTAGGGATGAGAACCAGACCTAAAAAACCGTATCGCCATCACTGGGCCGCTTTGGACCTGTTTAAACATGGCGTCCGGTACTGAACCGGTTCGCACACTTTGATACATAGATGTATGTATAGCTTTAGCACTGAGGTTATCAGAAGCTCCAATCACCAGTCAATAGACTCAATACATAGTGTCGCAAATGTCTGGTCATCTTGTGTGAGATCTCATAACAACTCGTCAGATCCATTCTTTGATGTCGGTGACATCAAACGACAGTGACTACCGAGTACCGCCTCTGTCCTTTGATTCCATCGACTTCAGAGAATGCCCGGATTGGAACGCGCTCGGTTTAGTAATAAACTCACTATCTTCAATCACGACGATGTCACATGGCAAACGTTGACTGACTTGAGTGTTGGGCCGTTGGCAGATGCCAGATGGTTCCAAATAAATCATTTGTAATTATGTAACTTTACCTATCGGTCGTTTGTTTAAAATATAGCATAACCAGTTGTTAACATTTAAAATAACAATAGAGCCTTCTAGAAAGTCGAATGATATTCAATCTAGTGAAATTAGTGAATAGCCCAATAATTCAGGGTATCTGTATTCAGAAAAGAATGACGTAGCTGGTGTTTTCCGATGTGTAAAATGTGAGGAAAGAATAAAGAAAGGTGCTGGTGGCCAGTCCAACTTAAACAAGAAGGACGCCAACGCCCTATAGCTCACCAACATTCCTTTTTGATAGTAACTTTGGCAAACACAAGAACTGTATCAAACAGGCTCATAACATGCGACAAAGCTGACCTAAACACAACCTCTTAAAAGAAAAAAACTGAAAAAATAATAATTTTGACAGCAAAAGGGTTAATGGCCACATTATTAAGTGAGAAGTATTACTTTGAACCAACTAGCCTTCATTGGCAGATGCTTCAGTGTACTATGTTTGATTTAAACTTTCAAAAAGCTGTGACTTATCAGATACCTGATAGTACACTACATAGAGAAATGGGAGAACCCTCTGTTTTAAAAAAAAATATGTGGTGATGGAAACTGCCTTTTCCGTGCACTATCATTTGTAATTACTGGTGAAGAAAATCAACATGACACAATTAGATTATTAATTGTTGATCATATGAGGAACCTCGGAAATGATGTTTTACAAATGGTGTTGCCAGACCTTAATAGAAATTTTTAGCACACTAAAAATGTCTAGGTGTGAGCTAAACAGAGACTTAACGTTAAAAATGTGGAAATAAATTTGAAAAAAATTGACTGGATGAGGGTTAAATCATTGTAGAATGATAATGAGGAACATGTATGATTTATATAAAGGCCATGGGAAGAGAAGGAACACAGAAACTGACAGAAACACTAAGTTAAACATGAAATTCTGGGCTAAACAGAAAACTAAAAGTAAGGAAATAAATAAAAAAGTTAAGAGAACTGTTTAAAACACATACGGTGAGGGTTAAATAGTGGTAGAATGATAATAAGCACCATATAGAAGCAATATAAAGGCCATGGGGTGAAAAGGGTGTCGGCATCTGCCCTGAATAGAAACGTTAACACACTGAAAATGTCTAAGTGTGAGCTAAACAGAAAACTCAACGTTCAAAAGTTGAAGAGAAATTTGAATTGAAATTCAGTGGACAAGGGTGACACCTTGATAATGAAGAACATATATGAGGAATATAAGCAGAATGGGAAGAGAAGGAACACAGCAGGTGACCTAAACACTAAGTTAAACATGAAATTCTGAGCTAAACAGAAAAGTAAACGTAACTAAAAAATGTTAAGAAAAAGGTTTAAAATGCACTGGGTGAGAATGAAATAATGGTAGAATGATAATAAGCACCAAATGGAAGCAATATAAATGCCATGGGATGAAAAGGGTGTCGGCAGCTGACCTAAACAAAAACTTTAACACACTGAAAATGTCTAAGTGTGAGGTAAACAGGAAACTTAACATTAAAAATGGGATGAAAAATTTGAAGAAATTCACTGGACAAGGGTTAAATGATGCTATAATGATAATGAGGAACATGTATGATGGAATATAAGCACAATGGGAAGAGAAGGAAAACAGCAGCTGACCTAAACACAAACTTAAACATGAAATTCTAAGGTAAACAGAAAAGTAAACGTAACTAAAATGGTAAGAACAAGGTGTAAAACACACTGGACGAGGGTTAAATAATGGTAGAATGATAATAAGCACAATATAGAAGGAATATAAAGGCCATGGGTTGAAAAGGGTGTCGACAGCTGACCTAAACAGAATCTGTAACACACTGAAAATGTGGATGTGTGAGGTAAAAAAAAGAGTTAACGTTCCAAATTTGATGAAAAATTTAAAGAAACTCACTGGAGAAGGGTTAAATCATGGAACAATGATACTGAGGAACATGTGTGATGAATATAAGTGCCATGTGAAGAGAAGGAGCACAGCAGCTGACCTAAACACTAAGTTAAACATGAAATTCTGAGCTAAACAGAAAAGTAAACGTAACTAAATAATGTTAAGAGAAACGTTTAAAACACACTGGGTGAGGGTTAAATAGTGGTAGAATGATAATAAGCACCACGTGGAAGCATTATAAAGGCCATAGAATGAAAAAGGTGTCAGCAGTCGATGTAAACATTTAACCCACTGAAAATGACGATGTGTGAGCTAAACAGAAAACTAAACGTTCAAAATTGGAAGAAAAATTTTAAGAAATTCTCTGGACAAGGGTTAAACCAGGGTAGAATAATAATGAAGAAGATGTATGATGATTATAAGCAGCATGGGAAGAGGAGGAACACAGCAGGTGAGCTAAACACTAAGTTAAACATGAAATTCTGAGCTAAACAGAAAAGTAAACACAACTAGAAAATGTTAAGAAAAAGGTTTAAAACACACTGGGTGAGGATGAAATAATGGTAGAATGATAAGCACCACATAGAAGCAATATAAAGGTCATGGGATGAAAATGGTGTCGGCAACTGACCTAAACAGAAACTTTAACACACTGAAAGTGTGTAAGTGTGAGCGTTAACAATTTGATGAACAATTTGAAGAACTTCTGTTCAATGGACCATGGTTAAATGATGCTAGAATGTTAATGAGGAACATGTATGAGGAATATAAGCACAATGAGAAGAGAAGGAACACAGCAGCTGACCTGAACACAAAGTTAAACCCAAAATCTGAGCTAAACAGAAAAGTAAACGTAGCTTACTTTCTTTAACACAAACGCGTGTACCAATTCAATCATTGTAAAATATCTTAAATAAAGCAAATGTGTTAATATTACCAAAAGTAAGATTTTAACACATTTGACTTCATTTGAGGTACCGTATTTAATAATGATTGGACCGACCCAGAACAGGTGTAGGCAAGAATATCGGACCACCTAGGGTTGGGCTGGGCTGGACCGGACTGGACAACCTCTCCCCTGGACCGGACCACCACTGACTGCCCGGTCCGGTCCGGTCCGGTCCGCATCCCTATGTAAATACAACATAGGGATTAACACAGAGAGCCACGCTCGTCCACGACCCCGCTTTCCTCTGCCATTCTGTCTGCCCATGTCTGTAAATATGTATCTCAAAGGACACAATCACGTTCTGGGTGAAATTAGAATGTTGGCTTCTTATCCTCCACCGAGAATCTAACTCCCGGCGATCCCGTCTAAACCTAAACAACTGGACCATTGCACGCCGTTAAAAAGGTGCGCTGGAATCCAGATTTTAGATGAAGTTCTCATGATTACATGGTTCACTTTCCTTTGGGCTAGGCTCATGAGTATATATCAACATATGTTTTCAAAGTTCTGCTCAAGTGCAATATTTTTTAAAGGTCAGTACAAGTGAAAATGCTGATCTGTATTATATTGATTTGAATAAAGTATTCAGTATTCGCGTTGTTCATTCCACAAAAGGTCTTACTTTCATTAAAATAGCAATCCTTTTCTTTGTTGCCGGATTTCATAATAGCACCCGTTATTAACCTTTGAATGCAAGTGACTGAACCTTCTGATCTTATTAAAACATTTCTTTAGGGGGGTATTCATTGGAAACATACGCTGTTAGTGCCTTTATAATTTAATCACTGTTTTCTAGATATGCCGTATTCTGTTTTTAACCCAAACCACACCATCATGAATTCTGGGTGAAAATTTATAAGATCATTTTAGAACAGGAACGGTGTTCATCAACTTTCAAAATTAAAATTTTGACTTTGAAAGTTAAAATGTTGACTTTCGAAGTTAAAATTTCAAGTTTGAAAGTTAAACTTTCAACTTTCTAATTGAATTTTTTTGATTTTTAAACTTAAAATTTTAACATTAAAATTTTTACTTTGAAAGCTAAAATTCTGACTTTGAAAATTAGAATGTTGACTTTCAAGGTTTTAGCTTCTGAAGGGCCCATTCTTTACCCATGTCGATAATACGTAGCCGCACTTGATGACTGTACATCGAATAATTCTAACATCCTTCACGTCTCTGACGACCAGGAGCCAATACTATAAAACGTTTACAATTGTATTTTCTAGAATTGTATTTTTTACCTGTAAATACAGCTGACTAAGTGAATCATTGGCATTTTGGTAAATTGCCAGATCTTTGAAAATACTAATGGTTCATTTTAACCCATTTAAAGTCATAACTAGAAAATACAATTCTGGTAAATACAATTGTAAAAATTTATAGTATTGACCCCAGGGCGATGTTCGTGAGTACAGACTATTCGCAGAAACTGTGTATGTAAACGAACGTTGTAAAGTACTACCCGGCTTCGTTCGTTTGTATACTATTCACGGAATGGTTTCTGCGAATACTCCCCTACGATTTCAACCGCACAGCCGATTTAAGAATGGCCGCAGCGAACCGGTTATTATCTGGTTATATCTCCTGGCTGGATGGAACATTGGTAACCAAGTCAGCACAAGATGAAGCAATATCCCGATACCAACCGCAATACCTTGCAGTGATTGGTTAATGCCTCGTTGATTTTATTTTATGTCGGCGGGCACGCGCATATGTCTACTGTCAGCGATTCCTATGTCCACTGTCAAGGAAAGCGTTTCGTTGCCATGAGCAACGGTTCTTCGCAATGTCTTTTTTCACTTGAAATCAACTGAGACAAATACATTTAACTGAAGTAAAATACACACAAAAGTTCCGTTATTACGTACAAAAAGATTAGTTATGTAAACATGGGTAATTATTTATGAAACCGATTAGATTATAAGGTCTCTTTTCATTAATTTACTGTAACATAAACTGAAACGAATCGAGAGCATCTCGCCCCATTGATTGCGTACGTAAACATTGAATAAAGGGAAATCACTCCAGTCTGTTATAATAAAAGTTAACACCTTACCGAAACAACGTCTGCTTTCTAAATAAAAGATTTGTTTTTCCAATTCAATTTTACTTCTGTAAGAACAGGACATATACGTTATTCTGTTTGTTGACAGGGGACATGGTCTCACGTTCCCTGCATGAAACATATATTCAACCTCGGCTGACCCCTCGATTGAATATAAATTTCACGTAGGGAACGTGAGACCATATCCCCTGTCAACAAACAGAATAACTGATAATGTTCCAAAAAGAGTAAAATCCTCGCCCTCTGATTGGATGGGAGCTGGCGTAGTTTCCTTTATGTTTACGGCTCCAGTCGCAAATGTTACCGTCTGACGTCACCACGCGAAATACTTGAAATGACGTCGCCCGTTTCGTAATTGCTTCATCAACGGAGTGACCAGCAAGCCGCTTCATTTTTCTGGATTTTTCACATGTGCAGCAGACGGTGTTCCGAATAAAGTGTTGTTTAAATTACAAACCGATTTACGATTTGATCTGAGATGGAATGAGTTTATCTGGTGTATAGATTATTTATCCAGTGCCGTCGTGGGGTACACGAGAGGTATATTCACTAAACCCGTGATCGTTAAAAGTTGCCTTGAACAAGGCAACTTTTAACGATAACAAATTTAGTAAATTCACTTCTCGTGTTTCACGATGTAGGTTTTGGGCTATGGGTAGTGACTTATTGGAACATATACGTTATTGTGATGTGTTAACGGTAACATGGTCTGAGGTTTTCGGCTCGGAGCGTATGTTCAACCTCGACGCTTCGCGTCTCAGTTGAACATAAGCTCCGAGCCGCAAACCTCAGACTCTGTTACCGTCAACTCATCACAATAATTTATACTATTTGCTTTTTAGATGGCTGGTTCGACAGATAAAGAAACTGGAGTACCCACCCAGAACTAGATACTTTTGTGGTGGAGACGGTTGTCGGGGTCCACAAATGGTTCCTATCCGAAATTTCGAAGGCCCAGTAAGCCAAAGAGCCAGTTCCCTAAAGGCTCGAGAGGATTAGGGTTGTCTAACCCTAAACGTTTGTTGTTTCGGGCCTTCGGGTTAATGGGAGAACAGATCGCAAATGTGACGATAAACTGGGACTTCATTAAATTATCAGTTGATCCAAAAATCGATGGTGTTCATCCCTTTCCCTCAGGCAGCGTACTTGTGGAGTTTTTAGGATCCTAGGCCAATGCGGCCGGAAATCGTTTTGGGGCTAGATTCCCGAGCCCTGAGACTTTTGGACTCCTAATAAATAGGGTTCATCCTTCCCCATAAACATTCTACCTCTGAAGTTGATCATGATCCATAGCCAACACGTTGTCAAGTTACAGTCCGAAACCAAATCGGAAGCACTCAGGCTGTGGCCTTTTATCCCCCACATTGATATTGTTCATCCCTTATCCTTAGGTAGTGCACCTGTGAAGTTTCATGATCTTAGACCAAAACGCTGCCATATTAGAGCCTGGAAACCAAATAAGATGGGCGGATGGACACACGGACAGAGCGATCACTCAATGAATCCCGCCTATGGGTGGAGCAAGAATTACTGATCAGCAGTTGAGCGATTGTCAAACTTTTTAACACACTCACCGGAACTTGGATCGAGGTCACATGGGTGGGAAGTAGACTGTGCAATTTTGTTCCCGCAAAAGCGAGAAAGGTTAGATGTGTCGTTCAAAGAAATATTGCAAGCAAATATTTTATGACATGCCTGTTCTATGTAATCCCCATCTACTGCAACACTAAAACATACGGAAAATAAATGAAAATCTGTTCTGCACATATGTGCGTAACGGAAAACGAAATTTCCCCTCGCATATTTGGTTGACGATAAAAATGTGCTCCTTTTGTTGATAGTTCGTCCACTAAGTTCCAATGTGTTCTACAATGTTCATGTATGTATTATGTGCCTGCTAGTATCCTGCACAGCCCACTAGCTATTCACCTAGAGGTCTGCTATCAGGATCAGCCATTTCAAAATGGCGGATCAAATAGAGTAGAAGAAAGACGTGTTTCGGTAGGGAGTATAAATTGTGCTGTCGTGTATGTTAAAATGCCCAGATCTTTCCCATTTCTGTCCCAATCTTTTTTCGAGAGATTATGTGAACAGAAATGAGTGCATGTCACCTCCAAACAACAGCATTCGGCGCGTTTTAGGGCGCGAGAGTCACGTCGATTATTCATGTTTTGATCTCAATGTTTATTTCTAAGCGCGGCATATCGTCTCAGTATAGTGTATCATAATGCACGCCCGATACCCGTCATTTTGACACCAACCACAGTACTGTGCTGCAATTAGTTCAAAAGTTACAGCTGATTTTATCTTTTCGCCCCCCCCCCCCCCCCCCCCCCCCCGGAGGCCTCACACATGGGCGATGGACGTATGGAACGTCGCGTATAACGTGATACGGTACACCGAAATGACACAATTTCTCACTTTAAAATAAAAAAAATTATAAGTATCGACAGTGATGAATGAAAGTCCCGATCCAATTCCCAAGCACAGGTAACAGGATTTTCAAATGTTTGTTTCCAAATTCCAGATGTGGTATCACGTCCTCAATTGATGCATCTGAAAATAAGGTGCATGGCTGTTATAGTTATATCAACTGAATCCCTTGGTTACGCTTGTTTTGAAATGCTGCAGGTAATTCCCCCACCCACTCAACCCATTTCCCACACACCCGTAGAGTAGAAGTTCACAAAACGTGCTGCCATTGATTCTTCCAAATTGAAAGAAAATATGCTAAAGAAAGAACTGGGAATTCAAGTGTTCAGAAAAATAATATATTTTTTTCAGATATACCTGTAAAGAACAGGTATTAAAATGTCAACCTGACAGATAATATTAGTTACCCCGTGTCTGATCACGTGGTACGGGTTTTTACCTACCCGAAGCCAGCCGTATCCCATGAGGCGAATACGACTGGCTTCGGGTAGGTAAAAACCCGTACCAGACACGGGGTAACGAATTTATCTATTGACTTTCCGTTTTAGAAGTACAATCTATTTCATGTGTGAACACACACAGCATGAGATCTTTTATCTTCCATTGTTGAGCCATACAGGTTTCTGTAGAATATTTGTGCAAAAGAGTTTTTGTGAAAATATGCCGATATGACTAGTATAAAAAAATTATTGAATTTCTTTTTTTCTTTTTTGTCTCAAAAATATAGCTTATGAACCCCACATTGGAGGGTACTTGACAAGCTCATTCCAATAAAAGGTCATGAGCTATATTTTGGAGATAAAAAATTAAAATATAATACATGAACACTGTAAAACTGGAATGACGCGTCTTCTACGGGGTATGGACCATTTGTAGATTTCGGAACGAGGCGTCCACTGGGTATGGGAAAGTTGTCAGTGGCTGGGCGGACGTATCGTGGGTTTCAATGAATATGGTCTCATACCACGTATCTATCAACCAATCAAATCAAAAAATTCACTTTAGTCAATAGATAAAGCTAAATAGCATTTATGAAATATCAGCAAAGTTAAATAATGCACTTAACTGAACACGCATGCATCTGGAGAGTGGATTGTCATTAAAACTCTTGCAGAATGGACTTTCAACACAGACTGCGGTGCCCATAGAGGAGTATAAAACCGTTTCTCGGTCGGGAATGGAAATTGTGCTGCTGTGCAAGTTAAAATGCCCATATCTTGCCCATTTCTGTCCCAATCTTTTTCCGAGAGATTGTGTGATTGACTTGAACAAAAATGAGTGCATGGCACCGCCAAATAACAGCATTCGACGCGTTTTAATATCCGAGATTATTCATGTTTCGATCTCGAATGTTTATTTCTGAGTGCGGCAGAGCATCCCAACATAGTGTGCCGAAAAGTACGCCCGACACCCGTCATTTTGACATCAATTACACCTCTGTGCCGAAAAAGTTACAGCTGATTTTATATCTCCGACCTCCACACCCGGGGTATGCCTCATCCACGGTCGGTGTACGTATGGAACTTCTCGTACAACGTGAGTAGTATGTCTCGTATGTTTCGACCCGTTTTGGGGGCCCCGGTAGGGGACCCCGGAAGTGACGTCATGTCACGTGACCTAGTGGCGCCATGTTGTGTTGTCGTGGTAACCCGCGTGAGCGGCCATGTTGTGACGTCATCTCCATAGTGATACGTGTTGTGAGTGCGCATGCGCAGCGCGTGTTGTTACAACCTTATTATCTTGAATTTCGGATCGCACCCAAAAACACTCGTTCTCGTCCCACAGTCATAACAAAGGTACCCAAGAAGTTTCGTAAAGATCGGTTAATAAATACGGCCTCTAGCCCGAACCGTATCCAATTGTTGACGTACGGACAGACGGACGACGGGCCATGACAAAAGCAAAAATTTGGCTTCGCCAAAGTTGAGCTAAAAAATAATATTGCCCAACCGACCCATCCCCCAGGGTGCTGCTAGTGAGCCATGAAACTTTAATCTTATGTACTCACATTTACATCTAACTAAAGTTTACCATAATCAGATCTGTCACACGTGGGCACAATTTATTTAAACAAATAGTAAATTCTCCATTGGTTTCGGTGTTAAATTTCAAACCCCACTAGTGCCCACCAAAATCAGTCAAGCATAACACTGAACAAACTTTAATATAATTACAATTTCAAAAGATTCTTCCTGGTGGTTCTGAAGAAGAAAATCTTTGACAGATATTCCTCATACTGCACTAAGTTGAAATTCGGGCTCCCAGAGGGAGCACAAACAGGAGCCCAGATATTTGATCTGAACAAACTTGAATCTCCACACACCAAGGTTGTCAATACTACATAAGAAAAGAATCTGACACCTGGATGTTAGGAAGAGGATTTTTTAAACAATAGTCCTTATATTACAGTAAATTAAAATTTAGGCTCCCACAGGAAGCCCAAGTATAACACAAGAGACTTGATTTGAACAAGTTGGAATTCGAACCTCCTAAGGTCGCTGCATATTAAATAACAAAAGATTCTGATTAGTGGTTATGAAGAAGATTTTTAAAAGAATTTCCCCATATTGCATTAAGTTAAAATTTAGGTTAGAGAGCCGTAATATGAACCCACGGACATGATTTAAACAAACTGGCATCTGACCCCACTAAAGATACTGCAGGCCAAATATCATGATGGATCTGAAGATAAGGATTTTTAAAAATATTCCTCACACTGCACCAAGTTAAAATTTGGCCCTTGGGAATTGATATGGACAAAAAACTGGAAACTGAACTTCCAAAGGATGCTGCATATCAAATATCCAAACATTCTGACTAGTAGATCTGAAAAAAGATTTTTAAAGAATATTCCTCATATTGCACTAAGTTAATGTTTGAGTTCCCATAGAGAGCCTGAATATTACCCCAGGAACTTGATTTGAACAAACTTGAACTGCCTGCCCCCCCCCCCCCCCCCACTCCACCCCCAGGAAGCTCTATATTAATCATCAAAAGATTCTGACTGGTGGATCTGAAGAAGATTTTTTTTAAAATTCTTCATTTTGGACGCAGTTCAAATTTGGGTTACCATAAGGAGCCCAAATATGAACCCACAGTCTTGATGTGAACAAAACTGAATCTCTCCCCACTATGGGTGCTGCATATTCAATATCAAAAGATTCCAGGTAATGAATCTGAAGAAGATTTTTAAAGAATATTCCTCACATTACATAAAGTTAAAATTCAGGCCCCCGGCCACAGGGAGTACAAAAATCACTTGAGGGACTTGATTTAAACAGACTTCAAGCTGACCCCATGAAGATGTAGTATACCAAATATAAACCGATTTTGACTGGTAGATCTTGAGATCTACCAATCAAAATAGGAACACAGGGACTTGATTTGAACGAAATTGAATTTGAACCTCCTAAAGATACTGCATATCAAAACATTCTGACTGGTGGATCTGCAGAAGGTTTAAAAAATGTTTCCTCATATTGTACCAAGTTGAAATTTGGGTTCCCATAGGTGTCCAAATATGAAACCAGGGACTTGATTTGAACAAACTTGAGTCTCAACACACAAAGAATGCTGCATACCAAATATCAAATGATAGTGACTGATGGATCTTAATAAGAAGATTTTTAAAGAATATTCCTCATATTACACAGGGAGGCCAAATATGACTCCAGAAACTTGATTTGAACAACTCAAGCTGAACCCCCTAAAGATGCCGTATACCAAATATCAAAAGATTTTGACAGAGAGGTCTGAAGAAGAAGATATTTAAATAAATTTTCTCACATTGTGCCAAGTTACAATTCGGGGTTCCACAGGAAGACCAAATATGGACTCAGGAACTTGTTTCAAACAAACCTGAATCTGACTCCGCAATGGATGTTGTTTACCAAGTATCAAAAGATTCTGTTTTGGTGGACGAGAAATTTTGTAAAAACATTTTGTGGTGCCCCATGTCTGGTGTCAACTTCATTTGAATAAACTTAAATTGGCATATGATGAGGAACAAGCATATCAAATTTGGTTCAATTCAGTCCAGTGGTTTACTGAGAAGTCAATAATGTAATGTTCATATTGGACAGATGAATGGACAATGATCGGACAGATGGATGAATGACATACAGATATTGATCACTTAAGCTTCACTTGAGCTTCACTCAGGTGAGTTAAAAATAAAAAACATACATGACCAAATAAAAATATACAGTTGGTTCTCAAGCAATTAATTTTTCAATTTTTCAAATAAATGAGGGGGGGGGGGAGCAAGGGGGGCACTAAAAATTTGCAAGATGTGACGTCCTATTTTTTATTTGGCTCCTTTTAACACCCACCCACCCACTATGTGCAAATTTTCTACTACCGTTCTCAGACACCCACCCCCCACTCTCCCATTAAAATCCAAAATAAGCTTATAAACTTAGTAGGCACAGCTGTCTTTAGCGCTATTCTCAAAAATTGCCAATTAATTTTTATTATTTTTTTATTTTTTGTCTCAAAAACATAGGTTATGACCCCTCATTGGAACGAGCTCGTTCTAATGAGGGGTCATGACCTATGTTTTTGAGACAAAAAATGAAAAAAATTAGTTAATCAATCATTTTTTGGGAAGTGTCGTCTGCTTTTCATGCTTGGTAAAGGGTTAAACTGGTACCCACCAATTTAAACCTCTGTGGGCTGCTGTGGGCCCCAATCTACAAACGACAAGCTGTTCATTATCAGGCTTGGCCAGAGCAGGTGTACATATACGGGAACAAATTTTCATTTGAATTGTTCTCAAAATATTGTCTGCACATTTTCTACATTTCGAACAAGACACCCACCCCCTACTAACGTGTGACATTTTCCCAGTTTAAGCCCAATATTCTCACATATATATATTCTCACATATAAAGCCTCCTGATGTTGTATTTAAGAGTGTGATGTACAACATCATCTTTAAGGTTTGAAACACAAATGATGATATATATTAGCTGATATATTGATATATTTTTAAAAAATTTAAAAAATTGCACAAGTTGGAAATGCACATTTTTGGCGCACTCAAGAGACCCACCCACCCCCCACGTCACGTCTTGCAAATTTTTGGTGGCCTCCCCCTGGAGGGAGGCTTTTATTTTTATTTTTTATGTTTGATAACTGGTAGAGTGCTAAATTATTTCTGGTCAGAAAAATGTGTTCACATGTTCTTGCCTTGTTATAATTTATGGGAGAGTGCCTCAGACTGTAATTCAACCAATCATTAAAGAAATATGAAATGCATTTGTGTTCAGTTATATTTAAGCATCTTTTTCGAAAACTAAAGATCATCCACATGATATCTGAGTTATTATCTGTTGAACAAAGTAAACTGGATGTTTACAAAATAAATATAATAAATAGACATTGTACAGTTGAAACTAGAAGTCCTGTCACAATTAGCACAGAAAATGCTCGTTAGTTTTTGCGCTCATTACTGCAGGATAAAGTCATCTGAGATACACAAGGGCATTTGTACTATGCAATACAAAATAAAATGCACTATTTGCAAGTTCGGCAATGAAATCTCGAACTGAACCAATCAAACGGAAAAAAAATATTGAGACTACAGAATGTGGAGGGTGGATTAGGCCACACAAAGTAGATCTTCTGTTTCTCAGGCCATTATTTGTGAAATTGCATGTGGGTGAGCGTTTTTTTAATTTATTTTTTATTTCAGTAATTACTTTTTTGCCATCAAAAGTTCATGTTCTTGGTTCATGTTTTAGGCCTCATAATCTACAGAATAGCAGGGGTGGTGGTGTATTTCATCCCTTGAGTGCAAGAAGACTTTGCAATGTTAAAGCATTGCAAAGCCTTCTTGCACTCAAGGGACAAATTCATCAATTTTTTTAACTTGGGTAAAATATCAGACATACAGTTAAAACTAGAAGTCCTGTTACGAACTGTGGGCTTATCTAGGCTTAATTGCGCGTCTGAATTGCGCGCAATTGCCATATCGAACGGCATCCAAAGCACGGCAGGTTCTCCTGGTTACTCATAGCAAACACAGGTAATGTTTCTGTCAATGGACTTCCTTTTTACCCGGAGATCCATTGGCTGACACATTGCTTGTGCACAGGCCATATGTACAGAATTTGATAGCCTTACTATGGTCATAAAGCACAGATTAACGCGCAGATCGACGTGCTATTTGTGCGCATTTCACGACAGGACTTCTAGTTTTAACTGTAAACCATTTAATTTTTATTTTTTTAAAGTTTAAATTGGTTATAAAAAGAGAGCATGCGGCAGCCAAAAGGACCATGCGGGAGGGCCTTAAAAAACAGATTTTTTATTTTTTTAGGCCTTACTACTAAATCGTTGTGGGATAGGTTTTTCACTTTGTAATTATTTACAACTTCAGATGACAAAACAAATGAAACACTTGCAAACGTTCATCAAATGGACCACCGGTTGCACCTGAAAGTTTGCAAGTGTTTCTTGCACTGGTATGAACAATTATAAATACTTTTCATTCGAGTGGTGAATATATGGCACTGCAATTAAGTAGTAATCCTCTCTCTTCATTCTGTATGTGCAGTCAAATTGTAGTATCCATTTACGTCATTACATGTTAGTGTTTCCCTGTAGAGGTTAGGAATGTTGTTAATGATCTTTATTTACTAATATTGTATCTCACGTGACTTCCTTGCATTCTGATTGGCTGAAAGATGATACCCTATTTCGTGTAGTTCGCATCCACAGAACTGACCAGGCACTACACCCAGGCACTACACATTTTCTATTTTTAGCACACTACTATATCAGTTTTCTTTTCATACTGGGCGAATAAAACTGATCAGGCTAAATTTAAAAATCGATTCACAGAGGCACAACATCCACAAAACGACCCGGAAAGAAATCTTTGTAGAAAAATGTATCGCTTTTCCATTGTTGAAGTCACATTTTTCGAGGCATTCATTTTATTCCTTGAGAAGATGATCCATATCTCGTTTCGAAGAGAATGATCCATACCTGGGTCCAACTTTCATGAGAACGCGTCCGGATATGAAAAGTTGTTTGTTTCGCTGCTCATATTATTTCGCTATTTAATGTATGTTTTGGGCAGTAAACGAATAAATAATGGAATTCAATTGAATCTTCGGAGTTTGTATCCCGTACTGACCCATTCGGTAATGTACATGTGTGACAAATGTGTGTAAATTATCAAACTGAGTTGTCAAATTTCGAAAATTTTAGTTTTCATTCGCGAGTGGCGCGATTCTAGAGTACACAGTTCCGTTTGGGGGGAATGTTTTGTTTACCCTTGCCGACCGATTTAAAATCTGTCTTCTGCTCATATCAATAATCCAAGTTAGCCGTGTTTTGGAAGAAGAAAATGTTTTTTAAAAACTACATGGTATTTTTTTCTATATAACGCTGGTTGGTAGGGCTGCTACCTTGGTAATAGATTAACAAATTGGACAGATGTTTTTCTTGATGGGTGTTCGATATAATATAAGGATTAGTGCATGTCTTGTCTTGTCGTTCGCTTCGCGGCGGGAACTACACCACCTCACTGGGCACTATATGGGCGTAGTCAACTCCAAGCCAGGCACTATTCCTTAAGTATAGAATTGTACAGAGTTGGGCACGCTGTTTTTCTACAGGAAGTAAGTTACGTTTATGGTACAGTTTGACAGGGACAAAAGTGCACTTACTCAATGTGCTATTACTTGAAAATAGTGCACAATACAGTGACAGGACTTCTAGTTTCAACTGTATTTAATTATGGTTCAGGGTATTTTTAGTTCGGGTTCGCATCTCAGTTTGCAAAGTAAGATCTCCCATGTGCAATCCAATCACTGAAATTTGGTTCGCGTTGTGCAATTAAAAATTTTATTGCTCAACCAATATTCCAATTCAAAAACTGGTAAAACTACAGATAAACAATGTAACAATACACCAATTTATTTGGTCATGAGAAATGATAATTTAACCACCATTTTACGAGTGTTTTCAAATCAGTTGACAAAACTCCACTAGTATTTTCTACAATGTCAGTGCCTATAAATTAGTGCCCTTGAAGTCCACCAGTCATTCTTCATAATCATCTTCCATGACTTTTTTTGTTCGGGTGGATCAATTTGAAAATGCAAAGTGGAAGTCAAATCATGAACAGCAAGACCATGCTTTAATCCCTGATGTATTTATTTTTCATTGCCAACCCTCGGGACAGGGTACTCTAGCTTTTTATGTATTTGGTAAGGTTAGTTGTCGCGATCATTAGATGACTAGTAAAAAAAAAAAGAGGTAAAATTTTAGAGTCTCATGATTTCATACTAATTTGGGAAAATACTGAAAGCCAATAAAAATGTTCAATGAGAGGGTTGAATTTCAATAAGGGAGATGCTGGAGAAACAACACCTTTTTTTGGTCAAAAAATATAAACAAGAGGCCCCACGTGGCCTTAATCGCTCACCTGACAAAGTGACTCTAAGAAGTATTTTAGGTCACCTTTACCATGTCATGCCTCATCAACATTAACTGGTTGAGTGATAGATTTTGTTTGAAGTTCAACATTTGTTACCTAAAATTAGTTTTATTTAAAATCGTTGGTGTGTGGCCAATCTCCAATGATTTTTAATAAAGCAAATTTATCTCTGCAGACAAACTGGTTTAGCATGAAGCACAAACAAGGAATGTGAAGAGATAGCCTTGGACATCTCTCCCCAACTGTGGATATCTTCCATGTGCTACATGTATATATTTGCATGCAAGAAAACAAAAATTTTCACAAATTTTCCAAAATATTAGTTTTTTTTATCATCATTGGAACAAGCTCAAACAGCTTATTCCAATAGGGGTATGGGAAGATCAGGTATATTTTTGAGACAGAAATGTGAATATATAAATAATGGTGTTTTTTTGTGAATGATGCTGGAGAATTTTGCGTAAAGATATGGTAAATGGTTTGTTCTAGATACAGAATGATGCAAAAGTATTTAAATTTGATTAGGCAAGTTGTTCCTATAATGCATTTTAAAATTGAAGTAACTGTTTTTTTGCTGACAAACTTTTAGATGTGTGTGTCTGTGTTTGTGTGTGTGTGTGTGTGTGTGTGTGTGTGTGTGTGTTTGTGTGTGTGTGTGGGGGGGGGGGGGGGGTAAGAGTGTTCTTGCAAACAAAATTCCTGAATAAATGGAAAATTTTATTTTTTGTGTGAAAGACATAGTGCGTGAATGTTGATTGGAACAAGCTTAGAGAGCTCATTTTAATGTGAAGTCATAAAGCTGTGTTTTACGTACGAAATTCTGGAATAACTAAAAAAATTGCTTTTTTGACTCAAAAAGCATGGTGTGCGACCTCTCATTGGAATGAGCTCAAAAAGCTCATTCCAATGGGGTATTTACAAGCGATAAGTACATGTATGTTTAAGAGACAAAAATTAAAATTTGAATAGCGATTTTTGCGAAGAATGCTGACAAGTTTTGGCAGTTATGCTGGTAAAAAGGTAAGATATGCAAAGTGGTTGTTTTTTAGAGGCGACATTTAATTAAGGGGAATTAACCCTTGATTACTGAGGTAACTTCTAAAAGTACTGAAATTTCATGAAGCAATGTGAATAACAGACAACAGTTGCCTAAAAATTTCATGAATAACTAAAATTTTTATTCCTTTGTCTCGAAAACATGGCATATGACCTTTGTTGGAATGAGCTGAATGCGTGTGTTCCAATGAGGGGTCATAAAATTTGAACGGAGATTTGTGTGAATAATGCATTAGTACTGCTAGATTTGGGTAAACGGTTCACCCTGGATACCACCCCTTCTATAGTAGATCTTTTCTGAAATTTTGTCTAAGATTCTATCAACTTTACAAATAAATACGTTCATGAATCACAATCAGATCCACCCCACAATGTTGCATACCAAATATCAAAAGATTCTGCCTGCTGGATCTGGAGAAGAAGATTTTTTAAGAAATATGCCTGAAATGCACTAAGTTAAAATTTGGGCTCCTATACGGAGCTCAAATATAAACCCAGGGGGCCGATTTGAACAAACTTGAATCAGATCCACCCCACAATGTTGCTTACCAAATATGAAAAGATTCTGAAGCTGGATCTGGAGAAGAAGATTTTTTAAGAAATTTGCCTGAAATGCACTAAGTTCGAATTCGAGCTTCTATAGTGAGCCCAAATATGAAACTAGGAAGCCGATTTGAACAAACTTGAATCAGATCCACCCCACAATGTTGCATACCAAATATCAAAAGATTCTGCCTGCTGGATCTGGAGAAGAAGAGTTTTTAATAAATTTGCCCGAAATGCACTAAGTGCGAATTCGGGCTTCTATATTAAGCCCAAATATGAATCCAGGGGGCCGATTTGAACAAACTTGAATCAGATCCACCCCGCAATGTTGCATACCAAATATCAAAAGATTCTGCCTGCTGGATCTGGAGAAGAAGATTTTTGAAGAAATTTGCCCGAAATGCACTAAGTTCGAATTCAAGCTTCTATAGTGAGCCCAAATATGAATCCAGGGGGCCGATTTGAACAAACTTGAATCAGATCCACCCCGCAATGTTGCATACCAAATATCAAAAGATTCTGCCTGCTGGATCTGGAGAAGATGATTTTTTAAGAAATTTGCCTGAAATGCACTAAGTTCGAATTCGAGCTTCTATAGTGAGCCCAAATATGAATCTAGGAAGCCGATTTGAACAAACTTGAATCAGATCCACCCCACAATGTTGCATACCAAATATCAAAAGATTCTGCCTGCTGGATCTGGAGAAGAAGATTTTTTAATAAATTTGCCCGAAATGCACTAAGTCCGAATTCGCGCTTCTATATTAAGCCCAAATATGAATCCAGGGGGCCGATTTGAACAAACTTGAATCAGATCCACCCCGCAATGTTGCATACCAAATATCAAAAGATTCTGCCTGCTGGATCTGGAGAAGAAGATTTTTGAAGAAATTTGCCCGAAATGCACTAAGTTTGAATTCGAGCTTCTATAGTGAGCCCAAATATGAATCCAGGGGGCCGATTTGAACAAACTTGAATCAGATCCACCCCGCAATGTTGCATACCAAATATCAAAAGATTCTGCCTGCTGGATCTGGAGAAGATGATTTTTTAAGAAATTTGCCTGAAATGCACTAAGTTCGAATTCGAGCTTCTATAGTAAGCTCAAATATGAATCTAGGGAGCCGATTTAAACAAATTTTCATCAGATCCATCCCACAATGTTGCATACCAAATATCAAAAGATTCTGCCTGCTGGATCTGGAGAAGAAAATTTTTTAAGAAATTTGCCTGAAATGCACTAAGTTCGAATTCGAGCTTCTATAGTGAGCCCAAATATGAATCTAGGAAGCCGATTTGAACAAACTTGAATCAGATCCACCCCACAATGTTGCATACCAAATATCAAAAGATTCTGCCTGCTGGATCTGGAGAAGAAGATTTTTTAATAAATTTGCTTGAAATGCACTAAGTTCAAATTTGGGCTCCTATACTGAGCCCAAATATAAACCCAGGGAGCCGATTTGAACAAACTTGAATCAGATCCACCCCGCAATGTTGCTTACCAAATATGAAAAGATTCTGCCTGCTGGATCTGGAGAAGAAGATTTTTTAAGAAATTTGCATGAAATGCACTAAGTTCAAATTCGAGCTTCAATAGTGAGCCCAAATATGAATCTAGGAAGCCGATTTGAACAAACTTGAATCTGATCCACCCCACAATGTTGCATACCAAATATCAAAAGATTCTGCCTTCTGGATCTGGAGAAGAAGATTTTTTAAGAAATTTGCCTAAATGCACTAAGTTCGAAATCGGGCTCCTATACTGAGCCCAAATATGAACCCAGGGGGCCGATTTGAACAAACTTGAATCAGATCCACCCTACAATGTTGCATACCAAATATCAAAAGATTCTGCCTGCTGGATCTGGAGAAGAAGATTTTTTAAGAAATTTGCCTGAAATGCACTAAGTTCGAAATCGGGCTCCTATACTGAGCCCAAATATTAACCCAGGGGGCCGATTTGAACAATCTTGAATCAGATCTACCCCACAATGTTGCTTACCAACTATGAAAAGATTCTGCCTGCTGGATCTGGAGAAGAAGATTTTTTAATAAATTTGCCCGAAATGCACTAAGTTCGAATTCGGGCTTCTATAGTAAGCCCAAATATGTATCCAGGGGGCTGATTTGAACAAACTTGAATCAGATCTACCCCGCAACATTGCATACCAAATATCAAAAGATTCTGCCTGCTGGATCTGGAGAAGAAGATTTTTGAAGAAATTTGCCTGAAATGCACTAAATTCGAATTCGAGCTCCTATAGTGAGCCCAAATATGAATCCAGGGAGCCGATTTGAACAAACTTGAATCAGATCCACCCTACAATGTTGCATACCAAATATCAAAAGATTCTGCCTGCTGGATCTGGAGAAGAAGATTTTCAAAGAAATTTGCCTAAATGCACTAAGTTCAAATTTGGGCTCCTATACTGAGCCCAAATATAAACCCAGGGGGCCGATTTGAACAAACTTGAATCAGATCCACCCCACAATGTTGCATACCAAATATCACAAGATTCTGCCTGCTGGATCTGGAGAAGAAGATTTTTTAAGAAATTTGCCTGAAATGCACTAAGTTCGAAATCGGGCTCCTATACTGAGCCCAAAAATGAACCCAGGGGGCCGATTTGAACAAACTTGAATCAGATCCACCCTACAATGTTGCATACCAAATATCAAAAGATTCTGCCTGCTGGATCTGGAGAAGAAGATTTTTTAATGTTTTTCCCATTGCCTACAGTGTTAAAAAGTGCTGACTCAGCACTTTTTCAAAGTCCCGAAACTGTACCCTATGATAAAACCGATGGCAATTTTTTTTTACCAATCCTTTCTGTTGGTCCTAAGGAAGCTGCACACCAAATAAAAATTCTCAGTGCCGTGCAGTTTTGGAGATATGGGCGTTTTAAATTTTTTCTATTTTTAGCTCCTGCGGTTCCCACGGGGCTGCGGGAAAATTTTTTTTTGCATAAAGCAAGTACTCATGACCCAATAAGCCCTCACATAAAATTTGGTTCAAATCAGCCTCTCGGTTTGGAAAATAGAAATTTTGGGCGGGGCAAAAAATTTTGCCCCTCTCATAACAACGCCAAGTATAGCCCCACAAACTTCTCTTGAACAAATCTGAGTCTACACCTCAAAAGGAAGCTGCACACCAAATATCAAGTCTCTGCTACTGCTGGTTCATGAGAAGAAGATTTACAAAGATTTTGGTGCCCCTTGGGGGCGTGGCACCACCCAGGAGGAGGGGCAACTTCATTTGAACAAATCTGAATTGGCATTAGGTAATAAACATTTAGCCAACATTTGAATAAAATTGGGCTAGTGGTTTAGGAGGAGAAGTCGATAATGTAAAGTTAACGCCGGACGGACGACGACGGACGACGGACGACGGACGCCGGACAGAAAGTGATTAGTAAAGCTCCCCTTGAGCTTCGCTCAGGTGAGCTAAAAAATCAGGGGGATTTTTCAGCATGGGGTCATTAAGATTCTAAACAGAAATGTGTTTATTTTTTCTACCCTTTACACTTTTTCCTCTTACTTTTTTTCTGTTTCTTTACTTCCTCTTTCTTTCTTTCCTTCATTTCATCTACAGTTGAAATTAGAAGCCCTGTCACAATTAGTAGAGATAATGCTCATTAGTTAATGCACTCTTCACTCCAGAACAATGAACAATTGCGCTGTGCAATGAAAAACATAATGCGCTACTAGCGAGGTCGGTAGTGAAATCACGAACTGAACCGATCAAACAGAAAGAAAATATTGAGACTCCTGTATGCGGAGGGTGGATTACTACTAAATCGCTGTGGGATAGATTTTTAACTTAGGAATTATTTTCAAATTTCTGAGGACAAAATACAATAAGCACTTGCAAACTCTCATCACATGGACCACCGGGTTGTACCCAGTGGTCTATGTGATGATAGCTTGTAAGTGTTCTTGTGCTGTTATGGACAATTATAAATACTTTTTGGCTAGAGAATATATGGCGCTGCGATTAAGTAGTAATCCACTCTCTTCATTCTGTATATGCATTTGAATTTTAATACATGTACAAGTATTATTTATTTACTTATATATTGGTGCTTAAGGTCACATACTTATGCACAATGGCTAATGATGACCATGACAGTTTTAAGGCTGGAGGAAGCCGGAGTACCCAGAGAGAACCACTAAGCATCGATGAGCAACTGTCAGCTCCACAACATTCTAACACTGTTCAAGCTCCGCTCAAGCAGGGTTACCAAGGTTGAAGACATGTGCATCATCGATGTGCAGTACGCCTTAGTACATGGCGGCATCATGTTCCCATGTAGGCAACCAGGATAAAGTGCCTTGTCGAAGGACACAACACGGGTCGTCCCAGACGGGCATGAACAAGTAAAGGTTAGGAATGATGTTAACTCTTTACCAAGCACGAAAAGCAGATGACACTTGCAAACAAAATTAATTCCTGAATCACCAATTTGTTTCATTTTTTGCACCGAAAATATAGCTTATGACCCCTCATTGGAACGAGCTTGCTGAGCTCGTTCCAATGAGGGGTCATTAGCTACATTTTTGAGACAATGAAAACTGAATGGTAATTTTTGTGAATAGCATTGGCCGGTTTTGGCAGTTACATTGGGTAAAGGGTTAATGATCTGTATTTACTACTATAGCATTGCACAGAGTTCGGCACGCAGTTTTTCTACAGGAATTGAGTTATGCTAATGGTGCAGTCTGACAGAGACAAATATGCACTTACTCAGCACACTACTACTTCAAAATAGTGCACAATACAGTCACAGGAGTTCTACTTTCAAACATAACTGTGTTAGGTACAGTTAAAACTAGAAGTCCTGTCACGAACTGTGCACTTATCTAGGCTTAATTGCGCGTAGGAATTGCACGCAAATGCCATATCGAATGGCATCCAAAGCACGGCAGGTTCTCCTGGTTACTCATACCAAACACAGGAAATATTTCTGCCAATGGACCTTTGGCTTACCCTGAGGTCCATTGGCTCAAACACTGCTTGTGCACAGGCCATATGTACAGAATTTGATAGCCTTCCTATAGTCATAATGCGTAGATTAACGTGCAGATGAACGTGCTATTTGTGCGCATTTCATGACAGGACTTCTAGTTTTAACTGTACTGGTTGTGGGTAGAGATAAGTCAATGATAACAACATAACTGAGTGCAAATAACTCATAAATTTCTTTAATATAATTAATATAAATATTTACTATCACAGTTGACAGAAAACACATCAAACACAAAATACGCCATCAATTTTCTTCTTGATGCCATGTCAGTAATGAGTTGATCATACAAAAAAATCAAATAATACTTCAAAAACAAAAAATATTATGAAGAAAAGAGAAGAACCAATTATATAGCATGGAGGGAGTCATGTATTGTAAGTAGGGAGCGGCAAACTTCCAATTTTGGCTCAAATTGAATCTTGAATTGAATCTCTGCTAAGGTTTTGAATCAAATCGAATCTCAAATCCTGATACCAGTCAGTCAATAGATACTGTGATAGGTAGACAGACAGTTGAAACAAGAAGTCCTGTCATGAAATGCGCACAAATAGCACGTTGATATGTGCGTTAATGTGCGCGTTATGGCCCAAGTAAAGCTATCAAATTCTGTACATATGGCCTGTGCACAAGCAATGTTTCAGCCAATGGACCTCCGGGTAACCCAGAGGTCCATTGGCAGAAACATTGCATGTGTTTGCTATGAGTAACCAGGAGAACCTGCCGTGCTTTGGATGCCATTCGATATGGCAATTGCGCGCAATTTCAATGCACAATTAAGCCTAGATAAGTGCACTATTCGTGACAGGACTTCTAGTTGTAACTGTACTCCCGTATACACATGGTGGTATAAATTAGACATCCCCAAAACTGTCGGAATCATGGTAAAAACTGTGAAAATGGTGAAATTACAATGTAATCTGTTGCTTTTGGTGAGAGAAAGTTCTCGATTTGAACCTCGTGGATTCATGCAGGACAGAAAGAATAAGAAATTATGTGAACGTTATTTTCTATGAAGAAAGCGGTTGGTATTTCGAATGTATTAAATTCCTGCATGCTGCCAACAGATATTCCTGCCCAAGAGAGAATTTTTCTTGCCACTGATTTTAGTATAATTTCGGCTCATTTAATCAAATTTTCCCTGTGGAAATGGCATGGATTTTTTTGACCAATGATTTCTTGAGTTAAATTTAGTTGAATTTTATTGTGAAAATACTCAGTGGGTTAAGGGTTTACGTAATTCATGTCAAATATGACAGATGTACATGTCTTTTAAATGGAACTGGGCTTTGGTTCGAAAATGTCGAAACTCGGGGATTCGTTTCGAGCCGAATCAAATCTCGAACCGTTTGCTGGTCTCTAACTGTAAGGTCAGGTCATAAACTTTGCCCTGATTCACGAGAATCAGTTTTGATTCTTAAAAACACTCACAGCAAAAATCAATTTTCATTTAATTTAGAATTTGAGAGTACTGTTATACTCTTGTGAGTTTCTTCCATTAACAACAGCATTGAAGGTCACATCATATCTGACAGTTTTATGAGTCGAAAAAGCTGGAGTACCCAGAGAGAACCACCGAGCAGCAGCCAAAAACTTTCAGGCCCCCCAACTTACTTAACTTACACAAGCAGGGTTAACAGTGGTTGATGGACAAGTGCACCATCGACCTGCAGTATGCTTTAGTACACAGCACCAACGTGCCTCCACATGGGCAATCTGGCTTAAGCAGGGCTTATATTTTCGATGAGATTCCGAGAATCAATTTATGCAAAGATTTGTGCTACAAAAACATTGAGAATCCATTGGGATTTTCACTGCTAAGATTTGCGTGAAGAGAATTGAGTCAATTTAACCCTTTACCTAACACAGTGGCAGCAAATTGACCAATATAAGGGAAACATGGCCTGAAATATACTGGCACTTTGTCAATAAAATTGTACAAATATGACTGCGTTTGGAACCAGCTCACTGAGTTAGTTAAAATGACATCTATATTTGTAAGGTTTTAATGGTAAATATTGTTTTTGTTTTTTTTAAATTACCAAATTCAGCTTGTGTTTTAAAAATAGGGTAAAGGGTTAACATGTGTTATCAGGATACAACAGGGGCTCAACCATGGTGGCCTCATGGGATCCTGTGACATCATAGATAGTATGGATTCTCACAACCATTTTCGTGAGAATCCAAATGGACCCTCCTAAATTTAGATGAAATTTTAGCCCTGGTTAAGTAAGTGTCTTGCTCAACAACACCATGTGGTTATTGTATGTCAGAACTCAAGTTCACTGAACCATCAACCTTTCTGTTTAAAATCCAAGTCTCTAGCTACCATGCACCCACCTTTTTGCAACTATATTCCATAGTGACAGAAGCATTATATTTACTTGAGTTTAACCCTTAAGGGCCTACTTCCATATTTGGTGAGTTTTTGTCTTCCATTTTCAAGCAGAGCACATGTTCCAACAATGAAAGTTATAGTACTTTGGCAGTGGTTTTTAGTGAAGTCTTGGCTGCCTATAGAGGCAGCCAAGACTTCAATAGACACCACTGTTTAGTCAAGGTGGGTTACCATATTATAAGGGAGCAAAAAATAAGATTTCTCTAGGCTTTTAAGGTCACATACAGAATTTATGACAAGTATCAAATTGAACATTTTGCGAACATCAAAGTTAATTCTCATTGTTTTCTTCGTGAGAAACGTTTGCAAGAAGCAACTATGATTCTAAAATGAATTTTAAGCCCTGTAGTATTTCTACCTGTCAAAAATTAATGGTTTCTGAGAACAAAGCATAAACAATTAAATCTTCGACCACTATGATGTACCTGGAGGCCCATGAGCTGAGAATTTTTTTAAATTTTAGAATAACTGGTTGAAAAACCTGGTATTGTAATGGTCATAAGCTGCCAGCACCATTCAAATTTTATTATATTTTCCATTATTGCCTCTAAAGCATAGCTCACTGGAATGAGTTCACTGTGCATGTTCCAATTACGACTCAGAGCCATGTTTTTTGCATGCAAAAAATGAAAATGTTTAATTACTCAAAAAACTGTATTGCAAGTGTCACCCCTAGTCAGGCTAGGTGAAAGGTTAATTAACCTATCTCATGAGTGATTATCATGTTGAGGGCTAGATTATTTTTGGTGGTCTGAATTTGTTATTCAAAACAAATTTATATAAACAAAATATTATTTGTGTTTCACTGAATATGAAATATAAGCAAGGGAAATGGTAGCTTCTGCTCTGGTATCCTCATTTTTTGAAAGCCCTGATAGTGGCTTCTAGCACTCAACCAGTTAACTGGTAGAGTGCTGGAAGCCCATTTTTGGGCTTTATCCTGAAGTGCAGGTACCACGGCTTAAAGGCTTGATATTCTGTGGATGTGCTTCAATTAATTCTAGATGTGATATTATTTAGTCTGGATGGAATTGCCCTGCTACAATTTATGGGAGAGTGCCTGTAGGCACTCTCCCATAAATTGTAGCAAGGCAATAACATGTGAACAAATTTTAACACCTCAAAAAACTTAGCACTCTACCAGTTAAGAGGTCTTGACAGCAGGATTATATTAGTATTTTAAGCTGCAACAACATTTGGCACAACGGTTGTCACTGAGCACTATTCGGGAGAAAATGGAAATTGAGGTGAAAACTTTAAAAAATCGAAAAATATGAACAAAACAAAAGACCACAATGTATCAAGGTGCTGATTGATTTCATACGTCATAAGATGTACAAATGGATTAACGCGCTGTTTGATTTCGTAAGTAATAAGACGTACAAAAGTATCAAAGGGTTAAAACAGAATAGTATTCCAATTAGCTACCAGATAGTTTTCCAATTAGCTAACAGATAAGCCATTGCTGATTTGACAATAAGCAGATTGAACTGTTTACGTTTAGTTGCATACACTGTCAGTGAATTGCATTGATCTGAAGAAGGATCCACCCACTTTTGACCTCTCATTGTCTCTCTGTCCACTGGTGCCAGAAAAAAAGGTGTTGTCTTTGCTGTTTATTTTAGGGTTTTTGTCTTCAAATTGATGGGTAGGGCCTTCTACAAACCCAATTTTTCAAGAACTTTCCAAGGACTGAATGCGAATACAGACAGGTAACATTACCCACTGATATCCCCTGCCCCCCAAAGCAGTTTCAGAAGTCCTCCAAAGGCTGAATATGAATATGGGACAAGAACCATTACACACTGACATCTCACCACCCCACCACCACATCAAAGGTTAAGGCTTCTGAGGGCTTTACAGTACGTGGAGAATGTATTATCACCAAATCACCCACAGATTGGAGATTCCACTCGAACAATAATTGCAAATTTGTTGCAAATCATAACAATCAAAAGCAAAGTTCCAGCCATTAACCCGGAGGTCCACTGGCTGAAACATTGTTTACGTTTTTTGTCCATATGAAGAGATTTTGAAAGTGATACTTTGGGTGATTACTCCACTCCATGGGTGATTTAGTTTCAATCCACTCTCCACGTACTGTATATGAGTATGGGCAGGTAGCATTACCCACTGATACTGCCCCATCCCCCTACTGCACATCAAATGTTATGCCTTCCAAGTGTTGAATCCAAATAAAGGCAAGTTACATTACCCACTGATATCACATCCACTCTGCCCCTCCCTAGACCCACCCCATGAAAAGATAACAGCAATGTTCCCATCAAAATAATTGTAGATCATTAGCAAATTTTGTCTCATTTTTTTGTGCCCACAAGTCTATGACTGTACGACTTATCAGTGAAATTAAAATGAGAGCGTAATTTATTTGTAAAATTCTACACTATATTTCAATGGATATGGCATTCTGTATCCCACTTTTTCAAGAAGCCTTCCAAGAATTGAATATGAAAAATGGGCAGGTAGCATTACCCACTGATATCCACTCCCCCCCCCCCCCCCCCACCTTACATCAAAAGTTAAGAAGCCTTCCAAAGGCTGAATATGAATACAAGACAAGAGGCCCCATGGGGGCCTTAGGGTGCTCACCTGACATGGTAGTCTAAATATCAAACCAGGGACTTGACTTGAATAAGCTGCATAGGCCCCTCACAAGAGAAGCATATACCAACTAGATGAAGTGATTGTGCCCACACAATACACAGGATTTTCCATCTATTTTCAGTTCCTGCACTTTTACATCCCAAAATTGAGATAAACGCATAAAAACAGTCCCAAACAGATTATTTTCTGACTAAAATTTTTTTTCTTCTTCTTAATCTTAAAATTGACCAAAACGCACAAAAAACCAAAAAAACTAATTTCCGGATTTTTGTCAAAAATTTTCAAAGTCCAACCCGGACCCCAAATTTTCAGTGTAAAAAAAAATTTTTTTTTTTGTCTTAAAATTGACCAAAATGCATAACAAGAGGGATGTTACATCCCAATGCTCACCTACATTCGTGCTTGATAATGTCATTCCAATGTAACATGCCTAATATTTAGTTAATATAAATAACTAGGCATCAAATGATTAATGTGGTTTATGTGATGGCTTTGGAAAGTCTATATTTCTGCATTTATTATATATCAATTCAACATAGAATCATTGGATATAAAAGCATTTTTTTCTTTTAGAAATGTTTATGATTAAGAATATGAATCGTGAGGCCAGATATTAAATCATAAATAAGAATTAGGAAAAGCTTTCATAAATCACTGAAATTGTAATTGAAGTACATTCATTGGTTAAAGAGGAGATGCGGAAAAACATTCGTTCAAGAAAGTGACTATAAGTCCCAACAAAAATACATCACATCAACAACTAAAATAAGCCTTAATGTTACTAGTAACAAGTATGAGAATGTATTAAATAAAAAAAAAAAGTTAAAAAAAATTTTTTTAAAGAAAGTGAATATAAGTCCCAAAAATCCCCCTCAAATTCCTCAAATATGCATGTAATAAGGGTGCAACGTTACCGCAATGTAGGTCAGTAACCCATGCGTACAATATCAATTGCCTAGAAAGACACATAGAAACAGAACTCACCTTAACACCTCACCTTAACACAAACTTTTAGAACTTAAAATTGAGTAAGTCAGAGAAAAACGTGAACATTGTGACTGAAAAAAAGAAAAGAAATCAGTTAAATTTCTGCATACAGTAGGGTTAATACCTACAGTTGTTATTGAAATGAGAAAATAAACAGTAATGAGAGGTGAAGGCACCACAATCTGCACAAAAGCTGACTTTAACGCAAATTCTTACAACACCTAAACATTAATTCTTACAACAACTTTTGGCAGAAAATCAGCCTCAAATTCCTCAAATATGCATGTAATGAGGGTTAAATATTACTGCAATGGAGTTCAGTAACCCAAGTGTAGAATATTAATCACCTGGAAAGACACATAGAAACACAACTCACCTAAACACAAAGTTTACAAAGTTTTACAACTTAAAATTTACTAAGTCGGAGAAAAACATGAAAATCTTGACTGAAAAAAAAGAAAATTTCCGTTAAATTTCTGCATACAGTAGGGTTAATACCTACAGTTGTTATTGAAATATGAAAATCAACAGTAATGAGAAGTTAAAGCAGCACAATCTGCACAAAAGCTGACTTTAACGCAAATTCTTACAACACCTAAACGCAAATTCTTACAACAAGTTTTGGCAGAAAATCAGCCTCAAATTCCTCAAATATGCATGTAATGAGGGTTAAATATTACTGCAATGGAGTTCAGTAACCCAAGTGTAGAATATTAATCACCGGGAAAGACACATAGAAACACAACTCACCTAAACACAAAGTTTACAAAGTTTTACAACTTAAAATTTACTAAGTCGGAGAAAAACATGAAAATTTTGACTGAAAAAAAAGAAAATTTCCATTAAATTTCTGCATACAGTAGGGTTAATACCTACAGTTGTTATTGAAATATGAAAATCAACAGTAATGAGAAGTTAAAGCAGCACAATCTGCACAAAAGCTGACTTTAACGCAAATTCTTACAACACCTAAATGCAAATTCTTACAACAACTTTTGGCAGAAAATTTTAGGTGAAATTTGGAAAAAAGTCGTAGTATCAGAGTTAAATACTGTTCTGATAGTCCCCTACAACCTACATATGCAATATCAAAGGCCTGAGCCCACTGATGTTTGAGAAATTAACCTTAACATTAAATCTTACAATATTGGACAAGCCGGATGCCGACGCCCGAGGTTATGACAATAGCTCACCACATCTTACACCTGTAGGTGAGCTAAAAACAAAAAAATAGGCCGATGAAATCGTCAGATGTGTACCCACATGCGCAACTAGTAGAAAGCTGTTTGACAGAGGGCCACCACAGATGGCAACATTATGTACACCATACATGATATGGGTACATATAGAAATGGATTGGAGGAGTGTCTAATTTGATGGATGAAGGGTTAATATCTCCGGATCAAATTATCAGATTTACATAAAAAAAACTATACAGCACAGCACATCAGTAACCTGAATAAATATATAAAGTAACATGACAATCAGAATGATATTTTTTGAGTTATCTCATGCCAAAGGGATTGGAGGAATTTTCAATTTGAAGGATAAAGGGTTAATATCTCAGGATTAAATTATCAGATTTACACCAAAAACTATACAGCTCGGCACATCAGTAACCTGAACACAAATATAAAGTAACTTGACAATCCAAGCAATATTTTTCAAGTTATCGAATGCCAAAGGGATTGGGGGAATTTTCAATTTGAAGGATAAAGGGTTAATATCTCAGGATCAAAATAACAGATTTACACCAAAAGCTATACAGCTCGGCACATCAGTAACCTGAACACAAATATAAAGTAACTTGACAATCCAAGCAATATTTTTCAAGTTATCGAATGCCAAAGGGATTGGAGGAATTTTCAATTTGAAGGATAAAGGGTTAATATCTCAGGATCAAATTAACAGATTTACACCAAAAACTATACAGCTCGGCACATCAGTAACCTGAATACAAATATAAAGTAACTTGACAATCCAAGCAATATTTTTCAAGTTATTGAATGCCAAAGGGTTTGGAGGAATTTTCAATTTGAAGGATAAAGGGTTAATATCTCAGGATCAAAATAACAGATTTACACCAAAAACTATACAGCTCAGTACATCAGTAACCTGAACACAAATATAAAGTAACTTGACAATCCAACCAATATTTTTCAAGTTATCGAATGCCAAAGGGATTGGAGGAATTTTCAATTTGAAGGATAAAGGGTTAATATCTCAGGATAAAATTATCTGATTTACACCAAAAACTATACAGCTCGGCACATCAGTAACCTGAACTCAAATATAAAGTAACTTGACAATCCAAGCAATATTTTTCAAGTTATCGAATGCCAAAGGGATTGGAGGAATTTTCAATTTGAAGGATAAAGGGTTAATATCTCAGGATTAGATTATCAGATTTACACCAAAAACTATACAGCTCGGCACATCAGAAACCTGAACACAAATATAAAGTAACTTGACAATTCAAGTAATATTTTTCAAGTTATCGAATGCCAAAGGGATTGGAGGAATTCTCAATTTGAAGGATAAAGGGTTAATATCTCAGGATCAAAATGACAGATTTACACCAAAAACTATACAGCTCGGCACATCAGTAACCTGAACACAAATATAAAGTAACTTGACAATCCAAGCAATATTTTTCAAGTTATCGAATGTCAAAGGGATTGGAGGAATTTTCAATTTGAAGGATAAAGTGTTAATATCTCAGGATCAAAATAACAGATTTACACCAAAAACTATACATCTCGGCACATCAGTAACCTGAACACAAATTTAAAGTAACTTGACAATCCAAGCAATATTTTTCAAGTTATCGAATGCCAAAGGGATTGGAGGAATTTTCAATTTGAAGGATAAAGGGTTAATATCTCAGGATCAAAATAACAGATTTACACCAAAAACTATACAGCTCGGCACATCAGAAACCTGAACACAAATATAAAGTAACTTGACAATCCAAGCAATATTTTTCAAGTTATCGAATGCCAAAGGGATTGGAGAAATTTTCAATTTGAAGGATCAAGGGTTAATATCTCGGTAACAAATCATCAGATTTACAGCAAAAACTATACAGCTCGGCAAATCAGTAACCTGAACACAAATATAAAGTAACTAGACAATCCAAGCAATATTTTTCAAGTTACCGAATGCCCAAGGGATTGGAGGAATTTTCAATTTGAAGGATAAAGGTTTAATATCTCAGGATCAAATTATCAGATTTACACCCAAAACTATACAGCTTGGCACATCAGTAACCTGAACACAAATATAAAGTAACTTGACAATCCAAGCAATATTTTTCAAGTTATCGAATGCCAAAGGGATTGGAGGAATTTTCAATTTGAAGGATAAAGGGTTAATATCTCAGGATCAAAATAACTGATTTACACCAAAAACTATCCAGCTCGGCACATCAGTAACCTGAACACAAATATAAAGTAACTTGACAATCCAAGCAATATTTTTCAAGTTATCGAATGCCAAAAGGATTGGAGGAATTTTCAATTTGAAGGTTAAAGTGTTAATATCTCGGTAACAAATCATCAGATTTACAGCAAAAACTATACAGCTCGGCAAATCAGTAACCTGAACACAAATATAAAGTAACTAGACAATCCAAGCAATATTTTTCAAGTTATCGAATGCCAAAGGGATTGGAGGAATTTTCAATTTGAAGGATAAAGGGTCAATATCTCAGGATCAAATTATCAGATTTACACCAAAAACTATACAGCTTGGCACATCAGTAACCTGAACACAAACATAAAGTAACTTGACAATCCAAGCAATATTTCTCAAGTTATCGAATGACAAAGAAATGGATACGGATGCCGGACAGACAGACGGACGAAGGATGGACGACGGACGGATGGCCACCACTCCGGATGCTGGCATTATGTGTACCATACATAGTATGGGTACACATAAAAACTCATTTCCAGATTTTGGTCCACCTGTACCCCAAATTTTCAGTGTAAAATGAAAAAAAAAAATTTTTTTTTTTGTCTTAAAATTGACCAAAACACATAAAAAACCAAAAAACTAATTTCCGGATTTTGGTCCAAAATTTCTATGTCCGGACCGGGACCCCAAATTTTCAGCCAGGGAACCCAGGGAATTGGCTTGAACAAACTTGAATCTCACCTCCCTAAGTATGCTGCATACCACATATCAAAAGATTCCTATTGGCAGATCTGAAGAAGAAGATTTTTAAAGAATATTCCTCACACAGCACTAATTTAAACATTTGGGATCCCATAGAGAGCCCAGATATGAACCCAGGGATTTGATTTCAATAAACATGTGAAACAATCTTCCAAAGATGTTATATGTGAAATTTGAAAGCTTTTGGAGCAGTGGTTTGGGAGAAAAGTAGTGTTAAATATTTTTCCCATTGCCCACAGTGTTAAAAAATGCTGACTCAGCACTTTTTAAAAGTCCCCAAAAAGTACCCCATGATAAAACCGATAGCAATTTTTTTTTACCATTCCATTCTGTTGGTCCTAAGGAAGCTTCACACCATATAAGAATTCTCAGTGCCGTGTAGTTTTGGAGATATGGGCATTTTAAATTTTTTTTCTATTTTTAGCTCCTGCGGTTCCCATGGGGCGGGAGGAAAAACCATTTGGGCATAAATTAAGTACTTATGACCCAATAAGCCCTCATATCAAATTTGGTTCAAATCTGCCTCTCGATTTGGAAAATAGAAATTTTGGGCTTGGCGAAAATTCTTGCCACTCCCAGAACAAAGGCAAATATTGCCCGTCAAACTTCTCTTGAACAAACTTGAGTCTACACATCAAATGGAAGCTGCATACCAAATATCAAGTCTCTGCTACGTCTGGTTCATGAAAAGATTTTAAAAAATTTTGTGCATTTTGGCCCCACCCCCCTCCTCAATATGAGCAGAAACCCAATTTGAAGAAAACCCCAAATGCCCCTATATAACCGCTACTGATGTGAATTTTCATTACACTGCAGCCAGTGGCTTGAGAGAAAATGACCCAAACACCACCTTCACGACGTACGACGGACAAAAAGTGATCAGAAAAGCTCACCTTGACTTTCAGTGAGGTGAGCTAACAAGTTACATTACCCACATTTATTACATGCCCATGCAGTCTCTCTTATGCAATACGGCGTGCAATACGGCTGTGCAATACGGAATTCCGTATTGCACACCAACCTGTTCCAACCTGTTCACGCCATGTAGCAATGCGACTGCATAAAGTGCATGGTGTTTACCACCGTTAATAGAAAAGAAAATTAGGTCAGTAGGTGCTTAGGTCATGTAATAAATACAAAACCACATGTATGTTTCAATGAGTCGATTTGTATTCAATTCGTCAGATGTGTGTAGAAAGAAAACGTCTCGACCTTCGGTCTCGACGTTTTCTTCCTACGCACATCTGACTCATTGAATACAAAATGACTCATTGAAACATACATGTAGTTTTGTCTATATATCCCCCCACCCTGCCCCACTCAGCATTAAAGGTTAAGCCTTCTAAGGGTTGAATACAAATACAGGACAAGTAACATTACCCACTGATATGACACCCAATCCGCCCCACACACTACGTCAAAAGTTAACATCAGTCTCCACTTCAAAGTAATTGTCGATTAGGCCACACAAAGTAGACCTTCTGTTTCTCAGGCCATTATTTGTGAAATTGCATGTGGGCGAGCGGTTTTTTATTTTATTTTTTATTTCAGTAATTACTTTTTTGCCATCAAAAGTTCATGTTCTTGGTTCAAGTTTTAGGCCTCATAATCTATAGAATAGCATGGGTGGTGGTGTATTTCATCCCTTGAGTGCAAGAAGACTTTGCAATGCTAAAGCATTGCAAAGCCTTCTTGCACTCAAGGGACAAATTCATCATTTTTTTAACTTGGGTAAAATATCAGACATAAACCATTTAATTTTTATTTTTTTAAAGTTTAAATAGGTTATAAAAAGAGAGCATGCGGGAGCCAAAAGGACCATGCGGGAGGGCCTGAGAAACCGATTTTCTATTTTTTTAGGCCTTATAAGAATATTTTGTCTCATTTTTTCTTCACCCACAAGTCTATGGTCGCAAGACTTTCTAGCAAAATTGAAATGAGAGCGAAATTTACCTTTTATATTCTACACTTTACTTTGACTTGTGCTGTATCAAACTTTTCAAAACTAAAAGGATTTCAAAAGGCAGATTACAAATACAGTTTATTGTAGCCTTTTTGTGTATTCATAAAATTGTATTCAATAAATGATAGTTTTAAATCAATGTTTGTTTTCATCTTTGACTTCCCTTGAAAAAATGCAAGTGGTCACAGATAATTTCACTTGTTACACTCATATTTGTCTCCGAAAAACCTCAGCCGTATTTTCCCATTTTTACTAATAACCACACGTGTTTTGAACAGCAATTGCATCTGAGTCCAATTCATCAGCAAATTTCACCTCTTGCCAACATTTAACAAGGTCAGCTGACAGAGGATAGCTAACACTGAATACATGTACCTTTGAATTTCAGGTACATACAGAATGTTGAATTTATACAGTGGACCTCTGTTAATTGAACAGCCACTTTGTCATTGAAAATTATTCAATTAACCCCCTGCAGACTGATGTCGAAATATCTAAGGTTCAGGGTGCAAATATTCCCATAATGCAACTAGAAATTGAACCAATTCAATCTTGTTTGACAGAGCTCAATGAGCTCTGTCAAACAAGATTGAACTGGTTAAATTCCCAGTTGCATTATAGGAAAAATGGCTGCTTCAAATCTGGATATTTTGACATCAGTGTGCAGGAGGTTAACAGGAGTATTCAATAAACAGTGATTGTGTCTCTTTCTTGTATTCTAGAGATAAGATTAGCATTTATTCTATCATATCTTGTTTGACAGAGCTCATGATTTTGTATGAGAGATCCTTGTGACAGGCCACTCCTGCATATGTTAATAAAAAAGTTACCCGCGTATTTTTCTCCAGGATTACCGTACTTACTTTGTTTTTAATTCATTTATGCGTCATCAGACCAGCTCTGAAGGGGGGGGGGGAAGTATGGGGGAGGGGGGTGTAAATTACCTTCAGCAATAGATCTTGTTTGTCCTGCTAGTGCAAAATAGAGTCTTGGAAGTGATTTCCAGATGAAGAAAAAAGGTGATGAGGCAGATTTTCAATGACGATGAAGGTGCTTGAGAAAAAAAATAAATTTTAACAGCCTCAAACAGCTGTTTTTTGTATTAAGTTTGCAATTTATTGCCATTTAAGTATGTTACAAAAAATTTGCAATGTATTGTCATTTAAGTATGCATGGAAGTTTGTAATATTGTCATTTAAGAAAACAGTGTCACTGAGACAAACATCATGGTGCTAACTTAATTTCAACTCACTGCACCAACTACACTGTTCAATGTAAACACTATTTTTCTTAATGGTTTTCACATGACTAGCTAATTTAGCATTGGTTGATAATTGTTTTGTTCTCTGAAATAATTCTGTTATAGTTTATTGGAGAGTGCCAAAGGCACTCCCCAATAAACTTTAACAAAATAATTTGGGGAGTAAGTCTGTCTTCAATATTAGAGAATATTAAGTTCTGCATAACCGCTTCCGAACACTTCCAGCTGCTGTCCTGAAAAAAACCGCTTCAGCTGATGAGGCTGCTGAGCAGTTAAAGTCTTATAATCACATTAAAGTCTTCTAATCACAAATATGGATCTGGAGTTGGATTTCCGGATACATCACACATATTTATATATATAATCACACTGAAACACCTGAGTTCATGTCTTGCTTCTTCCTTTTCAGCTATATCATGAATCAAATCATCTAGACAGTCCTCAGCAGATAAATGGCCTTTGGCTTTCGGGCAGTAAATTCCATCTGTAAGATAGACAAAATTCAAGAACCATGTGCAATCACTCTCTAATCTCACCAAGCTTTTGCCAAAATTGTCCACTAATGTTACTGTTAAATACATGCTTTTTCTCCCACTTCCTACCCACTATAGTACTTATGTGGTGGTGTGCCACGATATCTTCCCCTGATTATCCTCACCTGCAGGGCGATGGAGAGATAAACTAGGTTATCTTCCCTACCACTACGCTGGGTAGGAAGATGACCTAGTTTGTCTCCCCCCCCCCCACCATGATTATCCCCCTACATACACACACACACCAAAACCAAAACTGTTTGGTCCTTTCCATTTAACAACAGAATTTTTTTGAGGAATTTGGTTTTGTACCTCACTGTGATTTTAAAAGAATCAAATATTCCACATGATTAATATTGAACATAATTTTTTTGTATACTTCAGTTCATTTACACTGAAACCATTTTAATGGAATACCCACTTGCACAGTGAAAACTATTCAGTTAACCTTTTACCTAACAAATCGACCGAATCCGCCCGCGTAATATGCAAATTCAGAAGTTGAAAAAATATTAATTTTCAGAAAATTACAACGAAACTATATCATGTGACCCCTCATTGGAACGAGCTCGTTCCATTGAGGGGTCACATAATATGGTTTTGTAGAAACATTTTGAACATTTTTACAAAATAATATTTAAAATCATAAATTTTGATACCGTCAGCGTTGGGTAAAGGGTTAACAGGAATATTCATTTATTAGGAATATATTGGTTATTTTTCTGAATTTTGGTGATAAACTAAGCATGAAGCTCTGCCAAACAAGATAAAATAGACTAAATGCTAATATGTGATTTACCAAGTACAGATAAGTCTATAAACATATGAAATTCAGTTGTCTGAGAAATTCTTTTTTCTTTTTTATTAAATTAACAGGAGTTTAATCTATAACCTAAATGCCATTACCAGGCCAAATTTGTATTGAGAGTATGGTATACAGTTTGGTATTAGAAAAATTATATTCAATTAACAAGGTTATTCAATTAAGAAATATCCAATTAAGTGAGTTCCAATGTATTTATTTTTTTGCAAAAAGGACTAAACAAAAGAATACAAGACTTTAACCCTATACCTAACAATGCATATGCATCTTCGAGCTTAATTTACAAATTCAGCAGTTGAAAAAAAAAAACATTTTCCAAAAATTTTTAACAAAACTATAGCATATGACCCCTCATTCGATCAAGCTCATCAAGTTCATTACAATAAGGGGTCAAATGGTTTGGTTTTGCTGAAACTTTTTTGTAAAAAATAATTAAAATAACAAATTTTGATATCATGTACGTTGGTTAAAGGGTTAATATTTAATCAGAGATGAAAGTGGGTGTTGGTGAAAATGACTGAAAATCTCGGCCAAAGGCCGAGCTTGGGGAGAGTGCACTGGTGGGGGTTTGAGGGGTCTCTCCCAAGAAAATTTGATCCTCTGAGATTGGGCTTTCTGAGCTTATTTTATAATAAAATATAGGCTGACAGAAACAACTTTTTTACTGATAACTTTCTTACATAATTGGATAAAGTCGCTGTTTACATCTTTCTCCTGTGTCAAGGCCAACTGAAATTTTTTCTTAATACTAGAATCGATTTTCAATGCATTGTCCTGATTTTTAACATCCATCGCCACAAATCTAAATTCGAATCGCAGTTTAAAACTTTCTTGAAATATGGTTGGCACAAGTTCCAAATTTACAAAACAATAGGATCTGTTACACACAAAGCCATTGGTCACTCATAATGATGAGCCAATCAAATGCTGTGTTATAGTGGTAGATGGTTTTTAACCATGCGGTTTATAGCAGGTAAAAGTATGGAAGTAAAACCAGAACAAAATAAATAACAAAATTTCAGAATTCCGTCAAATCCCATAAAATTTTCATCTCTGTATTTAATGATCCATAAATCTACTAATCTGGTGGATGACAGGTTAATCCTTTACCTAACACAGCTTCTTTAAGAAATAAATTAAATTTCACATTTTTCAAAAAAAATTCTCACAATGTTTCAATAAAACTATACAACTCTGGATATCATTAGAACCGGCTCGACGAGCCGGTTCTAATGTTATCCATATTTGTATGGTTTTATCAAGATATTGGTAAGATATTTTAGTCAATTTTCTGGCCGTTTTTGGCCACTATGTTAGGTAATGGGTTGAGTGATGGAAGATCACATTTGAGCTTTACTCTGCAGTATAGGTACCGCAACTTTAATATCTGCATATTCTGTGGATGTGCTTCAATTATCTTTACTGTGAAATTATTTATTCTATATGGATTTGCTTGGCTACAACTATATGATAGAGTACCCATAGGCACACTCCCATAAACTGTAACAAGGCAAAGACAGGTAAAGAAATTCTGACAACCAAAAATAATTCAGCACTTTACCAGTTAAAATAAATCCACCAGCCAAATCCAATTTTTGCTTGTTATCAATGACTAGACGAGTGGTTTTCCTCTGCCCAGGATAAGGAAATACAGAGAAATCCATTTAATACGATATTTCAAAATCGAATAATCCTGTTAATTGTGTATAAAGCTTCCAAACACCAAACCATCTACCACACCTTCAGAACAAATTTGGCCCTGTTAACTGCATATAGGTCAATGAATAAATTCATATTAACTGAATAAATATAGGTTATTACCACCAAGTGCAAGCCTGAAAATAATTTTCATTGCACTTCCAGACAAAATGACAGACACCAAATGAATCAAGTCTGTCACTTGAGAATGACATCTGACATATTACAAAATGGAGTTTGAGTATTCAAAATAATGCGTTTTGGGAGTACATGGACCTTCATCTTAAAGCTGCTCAGAATTCATCCAACCATACCTTGTTTGGCAGGGCTCATTGAGCCCTGCCAAAGAAGGTATGATTGGTTTCATTCTGAATTGGAACTGAATTAGTCTTCAAACATAATTTAGATACATGTATGGCCATGTCAAATCGTATTTCTTCACATGCTGTTAATACTGATGAGCTGTACAGTCAGTTTCTTCACACTTCCCAACTTGCCAGGACCAGAAATCACAATAATCATTAATTTTAGGCTTGCTAGTTATGTGCATGATTTCCAGCATGCATGATGTTCTGATCACTGAACTTCATTAATAATTTTTGGCATCAGACATTTTGATTGATGATTTTAAACCTCAGTCTGACATTAGCCTTTTTGTACCTGACATTGTCCTTGTCTGACCACTTATTTTCTGGTATGAAAGTGGGTTTCCGAGATGGTGTATTGAAGTCGAGATCTTGTCTCTGGTCCTATATCTAGGAGTCTATTAGGACGAGCCGATATCTGACTCAGAGGTGAAGTCGAGACTCCATACACCATCTCGGAAACTCACTTGTGGTAATAACAAATTTATCTTACAGTATTCCTCTTTCTTGACTTGTTTGAATATATTTTGACAATCATTCAGCAGAAAAGAATTGATTTTTTATAAATGAAGATCTTGACGCCATGGTATTACCTTCTTGAGCTGTGCATGACGTAATCCCCATTCATTGTTCTACTTGTACCGTAACTGCCAAAATTTATAGTAGTGTTTCAGCTGTGTGTTTCTTTGGGTTTTTTTTTCAGGTTTAAGGCATGGTAGGTCTATATAAAAATATTGTCATGGTAAAACATTATTGAGGTTAATTTATTTTGCCTAGTTTAAAACTTTCTTAAATGTGGCCATGACATGTGTGATCAGTTTTCTGAGTGCAGGTAAAAACATTCTCTCTTTCTGAATCAAATGCGTGCATATGTGGCTGCTACCCTCAACAGAGATTTATATTTTGTCTAGACGTTTTTACTTGTATTGGAGGGAATACGTTCTTGTGGCGAGATAAAAAAACCTCATGACTTGTCTAAGAACTGCTTGGACAACCACTGAATTTATCATGTTTATAGACATACTCAACCTCAGTACATTCAATACTGGCATTAAATATAGTATATGCTGTTTGACACACCTCAGTCAAACAAGATATAACAGATTACATGCATAGTTTATTATGAGAATATTGGAACATGACCAAATTCCTGTCAATTCAACAGTCTTGTTAATTGAATATTTTTCACTGACAAAGTGGCCATTCAAGTAAAAAGGTTCCACTTTACTTATTAATAAATAAATAAATAAATAAATAAATAAATAAATAAATAAATAAATAAATAAATAAATAAATAACACTTTCAATGGCAAACAAGAAGAATGTTATTAAGGTAACACATGCCCCCCCCCCCCACCCTTGTGACCTTCACCTTGCAGATGCGGCGGAAACTATTATATGCGACACATCTTCTGACTGTTCTTAACATTTGTATAAAGTTTAACAATTGTACTATGATTCGTTTCTGAGTTATGGCTGAGACACGAATATTGACCGATTTTTAGTGTGACCTTGAAATGTGACCTTGACCTTGAAGGTATGAATCCGGCTATGGTGTGTGACACATCCTCCCATGGTCCTTTATAATTGTCTGAAGTTTGATGACTGTGGCCCTAAACGTTTTTGAGTTATTGGCTCGGACACACACACACACATGGACAGACGGGCACACAGATGGACACACGCACACTTCATTCATTATATACCACCCAACCTAAGTCGGGGGCGTGGGGGGGAGGGGGGGCATAAAAATTGTTTATTTATTTATTTATTTATTTATTTATTTATTTATTTATTTATTAGCATTTAACAACAAATTCAATGGCCAAAATCATTTTGTGTCAAACAGTTTTTATGGGTGGAGGAAGCCAGAATACCAGCAGCGAACCGAGCAGTGGTAACTGTTGAAAACAGGCTTCCACTGTATTTTGTCCAGAGGTTGATAACAGATTGACTTAAAATGACAACTTCCAAATAAGAAAACGAGCAATGGGATGAGACTTGTTTGATTCAACATGCGAATCAATTCTATGAAAGATGTTTTGCTTCTGGAAAACCAACAAAGTTATGATCTATTCACACAGAAAGCAAAACTTTGGTGAAAGCATTTTCAAATTCAAGACATTTCAATTTCAGCCTCAAAAGAATACAAAAACAGATAACTGAGAGTAAACTATTATTTTCCATGACAAAAGGATGTCCTTGTTCAAATTGTATTGCAAAATGAGAAGAACCCCATAACACTTTTTAAGGACGAATAGAACTAGAGCAATGCCGAGGGTGGCATATGCCCCACCTGCAATACCATGAATAGCATTACAGAAATGAAACATTTATTACTGGGTGATGGATGAAGGATGACAGACGACAGACCTTTGACAGATTACAGACCTTTGGGCATTATCATAAAAACTATTAAGTGTCACCATAGGGTGACATAAAAAGGTACCCCCACCTCTTTACCAAATGTATTTGATCTGATTTGATAACTTTGTGAAAAATTATGTTTCCACAAACTTTATATATGTTGCACATCTCCAAGGCATGTGTAACATTATCCTACAGTTTCAACTCTCTACATTAGAACAGAGGAAGGAGTTGATTATACCATGAAGGTACCCTCAATTAAAAAACACAGGAACCCTTTTAAGTGGGTAAAGGGCAACAATTTTGTTAAAAAAATTTTTTTTGGCAAACTTTATTGACGGTGCATATGGGGGCACAGTGGCGTTGCGGTAACCGGTTCTCGACAGCTCACCAAAGTTAAGCAATGTCGAGCCCGGGTAGTCCTCGGATGGGTGACCATCTGAGTGATCAATTCGTCGGACTCCCGCATTGTGTCCTTGGGCAAGACACTTAACCCTGATTGTCCACATGGGGGGAGGGGGGGAGGCACGATGACGCCGTGTACTAAGGTGTACTGCACATCGATGGTGCGCATGTCTTCAACCAATCTAACCCTGTCTGTGCTGCAGTGCAGAGTTACGATGTTGGGGAGCTGGCAGCTGCTCGTCTTTACACGGTGATTCTCTCCGGGTACTCCGGCTTCCTCCACCCGTAAAACTGTCACGGTCATGATTAGCCATTGTGCATAAGTATGTGATCTTAAACACCAATAAATAAATAAATAAATAAATTGACAGTTCATATCTTCAAGGCATTTGTAACTATATCCTACAGTTTCAACCCTCTACATTAGAAACTGAGGAAGGAGTTGATTACACCATGAAGGTACCCTCAATTAAAAAACACAGGAAATATTCAAAGTCGATAACTGGCAATAACTGTGAGAAAAACATACAGAGTAGTCGGACATTCTAACATGGAAATGTGCTGAATGTAGTTTTTGATTGTGCAAAATTTCAGATGGCTAGCTTGAAAAGTGTGAGTGTAGTATATGATACAACTGTGGATGGATAGACAGACTGACAGACATGAGGAATATAGTGCATGGATGTTGTTTTTTCCAGGTTCGGTTTCAGTTTTATTTTTTTAAAAACCTCAGTTTCGGTTCATTTTTTCAGGTTTTATTTTCAGACCCTTCAATTAATCGAAAAACACTATCGTCTTACTAGTAAATACCATAGAAATGTCACCCGAGAGCTATTTAAAGTGTGCTTTGTCCAACTGGCAGTGCTGGAAGGGACAAAGAACTCTTCACTAGCACTCAGTTGACGAAGTGTTAATATGAATTTCTCATGTCTGTACTTTAAGCAATGGCTTACACAATCAAGTTGAATCAATAATATATGCTTGCATATGAACTTTTACGCTATTAAAACAGGCCTAACATTCTGATGAGGGTGATCACCCATGAGTGCTATCGTCCGCCTGATTTTCCACCAAGGCACGCAATTGATCGCAACAACACTTCAAACTACTGTACCGACCCGTCATTTGGGCCTTTCCGTGGATAAGACCAGTCACCAGTCCCCAATTTTCTGAAAAACTTGTTTACTTGGAAGACACACCAAAATAAGCCCACCACAGATTTTCCAACATTATATTTCATGTAACATGGACCAGTAATTACACCAACGATGGGGATTTTCCAAGTTTCCAATCAAAATAAAATGTTACTTGTTTTGTTGATGTTTTCATTTTACCAAAATAACATTGAAGTGATCCCACCTAAAATAAAATTTTAGAATCATTTTGATGTGTTGCTTTGTTTATATCACTTTATTCTTTCATTGCAGCTTACCGTATTTACTCTATGTATTGGGACAGCTAAAAATAATTATTTTCACAGGTGTCCCAATTCTTAGAAAATGGGGAAAGAACACAGCCTCGTCTTGATTTGATGCTGAATAAAGATGTGTGTGATTCGTTTTCCATCACTATATACGAAAATCGCCATCCAATTTTTTTTTTATATTTTCATTTCTTGCTTCCAAAACATAGCTGATGATCCCTCATTGGAATGAGCGCAATATTGCGCCGTTCCAATGAGGGATCATAAGCTATGTTTTGGAAGCAAAAAATGAAAATGTTTAGTTACTCAAGAATTTTTTTTTGAGTGTCGTCTACTTCTAGCGACGGGCCAACTGGAAACAAATCTGAATGTCCCAAACTTTAGAGCATAAAAATATATAGTTTTCTGGAAAAAATGTGTGTCCCAAATCATAAAATGTCCCAATACATAGAGTAAATACGGTAATTAAAATTTTGTCAATTTTGTTTCCACACTCTGTGTTAAGCCTTTATATTTAGAAATGAACAGGAAATTCCCAGCTCATAATTAATTATTCCAGGCGGTATGGTCACCCCAGTTAGGCCTAAAAAAATTAAAAATCTGTTTCTCAGGCCCTCCCGCATGGTCCTTTTGGCAGCCGCATGCTCTATTTTTATTAAATGGTTTATGTCTAATATTTTACCCAAGTTAAAAAAATTGATAAATTTGTCCCTTGAATGCAGGAAGGCTTTGCAATGCTTCAGCATTGCAAAGCCTTCTTGCTCTCAAGGGACGAAATACACCACCACCAATGCTATTCAGGCCTAAAGCAGAAAGCAAGAGCATGAACTTTTGATGGCAAAGAAATAATTGCAGAAATAAAAAATAAAATAAAAAAAACGCTCGCCCGCATGCAATTTTACAAATAATGCCCTGAGAAACAGAAGTAGGGCTGTCGCGATTATTCGATTAGTCGACTAACCGTCGACTATTGAAGTAGTCGATGTTTTTTATTTTTAGTCGATCGTCGTTCATTTTCAAGGTGGTACACGTCTACTACACGTCGGGGCTAAATTGCATTGTTTTGTGAGGTGAATGATCAATGAAGGTGAATAACTTTAAATATCTAACCATAGTTAACATTCATATCCGGAAGACTGCACAACTGTCACTGACTGTGTAAGAAAGAACACTCACAGTTACTCGAGAAGAATAGATTCTTCTGAATTTCTCCAGTCTTGTACACACGAATGCACCCATTGGAAAACCCAAAGCGCGGAAGTGACAAAATTATGACGAAAGTCAGAACGTCAGATCACTTCTCAAAGTTCGGAACTTCAGACTAAGATCCAATTTTAACAACTGACGAGGGAGTGCATAGATCTCAATGTTCAAAATTTCGAGAAACTTATTGCAGAAAGGAAACATATGCAGGAACGTTCTTTGGTAAATTCATTTTAATTCATCGGCTTCAATCTAGTTCAAACTTGGACCCGCAGTCAGTAATATTATTTTTAGGGTTGGTACGTCCTACAGGACGTACCAACCCCAAAAATTATATTACGGACTGTGGGTCCAAGATTGGACTACATGTAGCTTCAGTCGGGACCGATTTGTTGTTCCCACAACCCCACTTCGTCTGAACACACTGGTGCCATTGTCATTTTCAGAGTTTTACGAACAGAAGAATGATTTGCTAAAAAATCATGGGAAGCGACTATTAATCGACTAACCGTCGATTACTGGTCACGATTAGTCGATTACAAAAAATGATAGTCGCGACAGCCCTAAACAGAAGATCTACTTTGTGTGGCCTTATCAGCTTTTACTAGTTGGAAAATGAGTTGTTTGGATATTTAAAGCAGCTGTATTGAAAATGCGCTTCAAAAAACAAAATATAATTTTGTACCTTAATTTTAATATTCACTATGTCAAATATGACATGAAAAGCTATTTGAAAACAACACACATGTCACCGCCCGAGAGCTAGAATGTCCTATGTCCCATAGGGGACATAGGACATTCTAGCACTCGGACGATGATGTGAAGCCATTTTGGCATTAACATTGGGGAGTCTCAACGCATACCACAGCAGTCTGATTAGATAGCTCGCTTTTTTATGAGCATGCCAATGTGGTTTTATTTACGTTTCATATCGCATGTGTTTGTTCAACAGTGCGACTTGAATGGAGATCAGTAACATTTGTGGTCTTTGATGCTGGGTATTAACTTGAGTCTTTTTCAAAAAGACATGCCTGTTAAAACAAGAACTTGGATTTGTCCGCTCTGCTGACATTCACTGCTATTTTGAAAATGAGATTATGAGGGGGTCGTTGTAAATTTCTAAGTTTAACGTCAAAGTATGCACAACCATATGGCCGTTTTTTTTTTGCGCCTATTGGTTCGGTTTTTCGGTTTGCATTCAAAACCAAAACCAAACTGAAAAACCTCCATGCTCCAGAGGAATACTATATACTCCCGCCAAGCGGTTGGGGGTTTGATTGATTGATTGATTTCTTTATTTTGCAGTATACATGACACAACTAGAGATGATACATACAGTAGTAAAGATTGTTTTAAGGATACAAAAAGATGTAAATTAACACTACTCAAGCATGACTATATCACTGTATACTGCAGGGAGACAATATAGGGTATAAAAATACATTTGGTTCTTGAGGAATTCATTTTTCAAATCACTTAGAGAGGGAGGCTTATATTTTATATTTTTTGTGTTTAATAACAGGAAGAGTGTTATATTTGATTTGGTCAGACAACAATGAGAAGGGACATCCTTCTTGAGCTCTTGTCTTTTGCCTATGGCACTTGGCTGCTGTATTGCAAAAGGGTAACAAAAATGGTCAAGCAACGAACCCCACCTCCCCCCAAAACCTAAACTGTTTGTGCTTAACTTGAGCTTGACTCATCCTATAAAGTAATTCAGTACAATAGAATCCTCTTAATTGAATATCCATTTTGCCAGTGAAAATTATTCAATTAACAGGAATATACAATTAACAGGGAATGGGTCAGTTTCCCGTGCTCTGGAGGTAAACTGAGCATTTATTCTATTATATCTTGTTTGACAGAGCTCATAGAGCTCTGTCAAACAAGACATAATAGAATAAATGCCTGTATTGGATGTAGTGAGGCCAAAAAGGTTGATAAATAAGGGGAATTTGGTGCGTGTCACAGTAATTTTTTCGACATATTACAAAAATTTATATACAATTAACAGGAGTTTACTCTACAACCCATATGCAATTAACAGATCAAATTTGTACTGAAGATATGGTAAATGGTTTTGTGTTTGAAAATTATATTCAATTAACAGGGATATACAATTAAGAGATATCCAATTAGGTGGGCTCCACTGTAGTAGATTGTTATATGTACCTTTCTTATCATTTGCATTCAGAGTGGCATTATCAAAATCCTTACAGCTGGATAGAGTCTGCAACCAAGGAATGTCCGAGATTAAACTCCACCAACTATTATTATCATTGGTTCCTAAAATAGAAAAAAATATCCAAAAGTGTCTGATTAATATTAATGCTTTAGCCAAAGTACACAATATTAAAACTGGTTATTTAATTTTCTTTTCTTCACATTTTGCAAAAATAATTCATCAAAACCATATCATGTTACCCTTCACTGGAATAAGCTTGTTAAGTTCCTTTCAACAAAGTGTCGGTCACATGGTATGGTTTTAATGAAATACTCTGAAACATAATTGTTTTTCAACTGCCCAATTTGTATATTATGCAGGTAGATACAGCCAATTCATTATGTGAAGGGTTAACCAACATAATGGCTTATACAGCCAGAGCTACTCATAAAAATCACCATTTAAATTTTTTTTTTTAATTTCAAAAAAGCATCGTCAAGTCAGAGTCAGGAAAGCAAGTCGGACAGACAGATTAAGCTGGAGCAGAATGGGACATGGACTTTTCGACCCTCTAATTGACAGGGTTCATTCCCATTCTCAAAGTAGTGTACGTGTTACATTTCATGATCCTAGGCCAAAGCATTGTTGAGTTAGAGTCTAGAAACTGTTTCGGGTAAGAGCACCCTGGGACCTTGACCTCCAAATCAATAGGGAACATCCCTGTCCCCGAGACAGTGTAGCAGCTATGTTTTGGAGGCAAAAAATGAAAATCTCTAGTTTAGGACTATAAAAAAGAATTCTTGTTTCTCAGGCAATTTTTGCTCAATTTTATGATGAGGAAGGCAGGCTTTTTTTTTGTTTATTCACAAAACAGTTCTGAAAATAGTTGGAATCAGAAATTTAACTACGTGCACTATTATGTGGCAAGCCAATATTTTCAAAAGTGAAAATTTCCCATAACGTAGTTGAAGATTTAACCAACTATATCTTGTTTGACAGAGCTCTGTGAGCTCTGTCAAACAAGGTATAGTTGTGTTAAATATTTGTCCTACACATGCAAAATAGTGTCATAGAAGAGATTTCCAGGTAAAAAAAAAAGGTGATGAGGCAGATTTTCTATGACAAAGGAAGAGCCTGAGAAACAAGAATTTTTTTTTTTAACTGACTTACTGTAAAATATTTTTGCAAGTGTTGTCCTCTAGTCTTGTTAGATAAAGGGTTAAATCTAAGAGAATGATTTCATTTCCCAGTTTAGTAACTTTGCATTGCCCAGAGAACAAAATTATTCAAATAAGAATTGAAATGAATTATCTGTTGATTTATCAAAATATGATTGTGTGATGGGCATGTTAAGTTGTATGAAGTGCATACAGTACAGCCAATGTGGATTGGTCACTTTCCACGGTTGGGCAATATTTCAACGAATGCAATATTAGATTCCAAATACTAATTATAGGAATAATCATCAAAAATTTAATTTATGAAGCACCAGGTACAACCTGGTGCTTCATTAATTAAAATTTTGCTGATGATGATTTTTATTACCTGGTAAACACATACGTGGACATCACTGCCCATGCATGGATTACGACGAGTCCTGGGAGGCTGTACTGTAGAACTTCACACAAAACTTAACATACCCACTCCACATTCATACCCTGAAAAAGTGACAGATAATTCATTTAAATTGTTATAATTTAATTCAGAGTGTTTGCTTGTATTATAACGTTCCAAATTCTCCGTCATTTTAATCTTCGTAGTCATAAAAAAATTTCACCATAGGCTAACACTTGCCAGCAATTTCACTATCTTAACACCTTTTATAGTACTCCCATCTATTTTCAACTCCGGATCTTAAAAATGAACACAATTAGCTTTGGACCTTGAGAACTTGAAACCATTTTCTGTAGCCCATTTCTGAATTCTGTTTAAACACAGCTGACATTAATGCTTGTCTATTTATTGGTGTTTAAGGTCACATATTTCTGAACAATAGCTAATCATGACTGCAACATGAAGATAAAGTCATGTTCAGCCAATCATTTGTACTTATGTTGCTCATTTTAGAGGACTCTCACCCCAAGCATTGGTGACGGGATCCTATTTTACCAGTAAAACACAACCACTGTTTCACTTCCCGGGATTTCCACGGCGAATTATGCTCGATGGCCTTCCTATTTTTCCTGCTGTACCAAATTAAAAAGTCATTGACATACAATGAAGGATCAGATAATGTAGACCGAACACAAACCTGAAACTGATGATTGTTTAACCTTTTATGACACTTGAATCAAAAAAAAATTGCAAAAAAAAAATAGATTACACATCCCCCCCCTCCCCCCCCCCCCCCCCCCCCCCCCCCACTCATTCCAAATGAGGAGTCATAAGCAAAGTTTCGGAGACATAAAATGAAAAAATAATGAAAATTGAATAGTGATTTTTGTGAATAGCACTGGCCAATTTTAGCTGTTAACCCTTTACCTAACGTGAAAAGCAGAAGACACTTGCAAAAAAAATTCTTGAATAACTAATTTTTTTCATTTTTTGTCTCAAAAACATAGGTTATGACCCCTCGTTGGAACGAGCTCGACAACTCGTTCCAACGAGGGGTCATAACCTATGTTTTTGAGACAAAAAATGAAAAAAATAGTGAAAATTAATTGGCGATTTTTGAGAATAGCGCTGGCCGGTTTTGGCCGTTACGTTGGGTAAAGGGTTAAATTGGGTAAAGAGGTTAAAAAATTATTCTATAAAAAGAGACACATGCCCTCTCCCCATCAACCCCATGTTGAAAAGAACTTTTAAAATACTTCCCCTACTTCCATGCTGTATTATATGCCTTCTCCAGGTCAAAGAAGATGGCAACTACATGTTCTTTCCAAGCAAAGGCATATTGAATAAATGTTTCAAGCCTAACCAAATGATCTACAGTGCTTCTCTGGCTTCTGAAACCACACTGAACATTATAAGTTATTGTGATGAATTGACTGTAACATGGTCTGAGGTTTGACCATGTCACCGCCAATTCATCACAATAACGCATATGTTCCAATAGACACTACCCATAGCCCAAAACCTACATCGTGAAACACGAGAGGCTTATTTACTAAACTTGTAATCGTTAAAAGTTGCCTTGTTCAAGGCAACTTTTAATGATCACAGGTTTAGTAAATAAACCTCTCGTGTATCCATGATGGCACTGGATAAATAATCGATAAACCAGATAAACTCATTCCATCTTAGTTCAAATCATAAATCGGTTTGTAATTTAAACAACACTTCACCTGGAACACCATCTGTTGCACACGTGAAACATCTAGAAAAATGAGGCGGCTTGTTAATCACTCTGTTGATGAAGCAGTTACGAAATTGATGTCATTGCAAATATTTCGCATTGTGACGTCAGTCGGTAACATTTGCCACTTGAGCCGTAAACATAGAATAAACAAAGCAAGCTCTTGTCCAATCAGAGGAGGAGGATTTTAGTCTTATTGGAACATATTAGCATGTAGGTTGTTTGATTCCAGAAACCAGACAAAATCGATCACTGATCATCCTTTCCCTGGTTTTACACAGACAACTTGTTAACCCTTTATCTAACATGAAAGTTAGATGGCACTTGCAAACAAACTTCTTGAATAACTCTTTTTCTCATTTTTGAGCAAAAACATGTTTTTGAGACAAAAAATGAAAAAATAATCAAAACTCAATGGCAATTTTTGTGAATAGTGCTGGCTGGTTTTAGCATTACTTTGGGTAAAGGTTTAATGCAATAAGTCTGTTTTATTACTTTGGTGGCTGTGATCTTTACCAGGCTTTGGAATGGGAATTGTTGTTGCTTTTTTGCCCGATGGTGGAAACTGGCCAGTTACCCATCTGTCATTGAAAATTGATGGCAGAAGTTCAATTGGAAGTTTGAGATAGATGTTTTAAAAGTTTGTAGTGTATTTCATCGGGTCCAGTAGCAGTATATTTCACTTTATGCAGAGAGTTATTCAATTCTTCAATAGAGAAAGGTTTACTGTAATCATCTAAATTGTTACAAGCAAACTTAATCGTTTGTTTTTCCTGTTTTTGAATTTTAGCCAGTTCTGGATTACAATTTTCAGATGACGCGTGTTTAGAAAAAAGTTGAGGCCAAATTGTTTGATATTTCCTTTTTTTTGATGTAATTAGTGTGTTATCTTCCAGGTGTTGTACATTTATTTACTTATTGGTGTTTAATGTCACATACTTCTGCACAAAGGTTAATTGTGACCACAACATGGAGATAAAGTCAAGTTCCGTCAATTGTTTATACCAATGTTGCCCATTTCAGAGGACTTTCACCCCAAGCATTGGTGACTGGGTCCTATTTCACCAGTAAAACAGAGCTTGTTTACCACAGTAAAAAAAATGCAGTTTCACTTCCCGGGGTCCCACAGGGGACAGGTGTTGTACATGTACAATTGATTTGTTTTCTTTATCTTTAATTTTTTAAATCATTTTTTCAAAATTTGTTGTTGAATATGTGTTGGTTAAGTTTTGAAACAGAATTTTCCCAAAACCTTCTATTCTTTTGATTTTTAAGTCTTGTGGTCTTTGTCTGAGTAACTTGTAGCTTGTCTGAACTATTTCATGTTGGTGATTTGTTAAATCCTGTTCTGTTTTCTTGTATTCCTTTATAGCTAGCGTGCGATCTTTACCAAACCATGGTTTTGTTAAACATTTTGGATTTGCCAGAGCTTTGGGAATGGCTGTGCAATGTCGAGCAATTCCCCAGTGAAATGTTCTACTTGATCGGCACTTTCTACAATTTTCTCCCACGTGAGTTGTTCAGAACAAAGCGATGAAAAAGTGTCCTAGTTTGCCTTCTGGAAGTTCCACTGCGGCACCCTCTCCCCATCTGTTCGAACCACACTTTCCCACATAATTGGAAATTGGTCACTCCCACACAAGTCATCTTCAGCCTTCCAAGACAATTGAGGAAGATTGAAGGGATGCAATTGTAAAAATCAACTGATATGTATGAACCAGATGCAGATAAGTGGCAGACTCATCATGGAACAAACACCAAGTCAGATTTTGTAATTAACTCTTCCACTGTTTCATCCTTTACATCTTCTTGGCTATAAGAATTACCCCAAAGTGGGCTATGAGAGTTGAAATTACCCAACAAAATATATGGAGTTAAGAGCTGAAGAATCAGTAGCTCAAGATCTTTCAGTTGTAGGGTTTTACTAGGTAAAACATAAATAGAACATAAAGCAAATGTCTTGACTAAAGTTAGGCGTACTGCTACGACCTGTAAATTTGTTTGTAAAGAAACAGGACTGTAAACAAGAGCAACGTGAAGCATGGTATATGCCGCTATCAGTGTCAAAATGCGATGGTGGACATATTGAATTGGCTAGCTGGACCAAAATCGAAAAGAAGCATTGTCTAGTCATCCACAAGTAACCCATAAAATTATGATTTGATCAAATAAGCGGTTCTTTACTTATTGGATGGAAACCCAAAGTAATGGATGGGCAGACAGATGGACAGACGGATGGATGTGGCTAAAATATTTGAGGAATTTAAAATTCATGGACAACCACTAAAAACTCCTTTTTAAATCTAATTTCTATGTGGTTTCAGATTATTGACCCTAACCCTTACCCTAACATAAAATCCCTGAAAATACAATACCCACTTTTTGTCACTTAGTAGCCACATAAACCATTTTAGCCACATAAAAAGCATTTTAGCCATACAACTCACTTTTTAGACACAAAAACACCATTTGTTAGTTCCAATTTATATGGCTAGTCACATAAATCAGACTAGACACATAAGTGCTGTGTACCAACAACTAGGCACATAAACCTGATCTGTTGGTGGTATAATAAAACAATGATTGATGCCTCATAGGTAATCCATGTGTGAAGTTATAGCATTGTAATTAGAAGGAAACTAAAGTTATTGCATGGAAAACAAAAATCTATTTATAGTACTAGTGACTTTGACATTTAACCTGTTGACCACAAATGCAATCCTAAACATGGATACCTCATATGCAATCAAAATATGAAGTTATAGCATTGAATGCAAAAGAAAACTGAAGTTATTGACCAGAAACAAAAAATCTATTTATAGCAACATTGACCTTGACCTTTGACGTACAGATCCCAAAATCAATGCAAAACATTATCCCATTATGGGCAATCTATGTGTGAAGTATCAGAATCATGCGACAAACAGTACAAAAGTTATTGCCCAGAAATGAGTGTGAAGACATTTTTCAATCATCCCCCTAAGTCAAACAAGGGAGAATAACTCTGAAAATGTTTATACAAAGATATTAATTCTGATGCAGGATCCATTCTTTCATATTGAGGTACAGTTAAAACTAGAAGTCCTGTCATGCCTAGTGCAGAAAACGCTCGTTAGTTAATGTGCTATCTAGTGCAGAACAGTCAAGGAAATCTCGTTAAACATGCGATAACTTCTGCGGTATGTAACGCAGAATGTAGTGCGCTATTCACGAGGTTGTTAACTTTGATCTCCGACACATGCAATTACGAAAAGAAATGTGTTGTAACTGGACTCGAACATCCGTCGATATAATTTCGAATCAGGTTCGTTTGGCAAATTAGTGGTGACAATGAAAGATTAAACGCCGAAAAAATTGTCGAAATGACCAGTTTTAATTTTCACAAGAAGCCCAGACAGTGAAATCAAAGTTGCTGCCAAATCGGATAAACGTCTTAATAAAAAATGTGTTGACTCCAACATTTTATCAATTAATATCCGACTTCGTTTGACTTGGAAAACATGGATAAATTTGTTCGTAAAATCACCATAAAAAATCGAAATGCCGATAATACCGCTCAGTCTCCCAACTGAATTTTTAACGCGCATTTCGCAGTAAATTTTCAGTATCATTTAAAACCTTCTCATTCCTTTTTTAGATCTTGTTCATATCACTACCTACTCCCAGTAATAACAAAAACAGTGGGCCACGACGTACTATTCAGTACGATGGGCATCGCTCAGAGCATACCCTGGCCAAATCGGCCCCCATCGTTTTGATCCGAATCGTCCCCCTGCTATTTGACCCAAACCGACATTCTGTGGACAGGCCAGGCCGTAAGGCTGGCAAACGATTTCACCACGCCCATCCCAGAGTCAAACCGTCCCCCGAATACATCGATCGCATCCCCCGCCCCCCACCAATTCTGAAATCACGATTGCATGGTCTTTGAGGCAAAGGGGGGGGGGATCTTGTTTTTGGCAAATGGCGTGCATGTTCGTATTATCCTAATGGTTAAACAATTTTTGTTTTGAATGTTGATTGAAAAATGCTCCCTCCCCCCCCCCCCCCCCTTCCAGGGCAGAGTGTTTAAAATAGGCCATAGGCCTACATGATTTTAAAGACTCCAAAATCCACCCCACCCCACCCCTTCGTCCCCAATTTCTGTCGCCAGGCATACTGCTTGTATTTCCAGGTAATCTGTTCATAAGAGTACTGTCAGACACTTTGGGATAAATTCTTCTGAAGCTAAGTGAGTTTTCGTAATTCTGATTTCTTTAACTTGTCGCAGTTTGCGCTTCAACTTCAACGAACTGTCCTGTCGTCACCATGAGCAAAGCGTATCTTATAACATTATCAGTAAACAACAGGGATGAGAAAGGCAAGCAACAAAATTTGCTGAAATTTGTGAAAATTCCCTTAAATTTTTTTTTTTTTTTTGGGGGGGGGGGGGGGTTTAAATCTAAGAATACACAGTGAACCTGTTGGTTTAGAAATACCTAATTTCTTTAAAGTTTCATTTTTTTCCAGATATAATATTCCCCCCCCCCACCCCCCCCACACACACACAAACAGCTGTGATGGATAAAATAATTACACATCAATGTTTTTGATACAATGTTCCTTTATAACTAGTAATGTCAACCCTGTTTAACTCATTGATCGAAGGTGATTGGCCACGTAGGAAACTTTTTTTTACCTTTTACTTAAAAAAAGAAGCTAGCGTGGGGAGGAAGAGTTGTGGAGTCTGAGGGATTGGCAGTTTGTTACCCATGCTTCCCTCTATGTAGGGATACGGATGCATGAGCTGGTTTTGCTGATGAAAGGGTGTGTGTGTGTGTGGGGGGGGGGGGATCTTTTGTTGATCTGACTTTCAAAATTCACGGTGAATAATTAATTTCTTGTCCGTCTACCAACTATCTCTTGAAATTGAAACTTTCTTTATAAATAGCTGAGCATTCCGAATTCGTAATTCGCTCGCAACACTTTCGATACACTGTCAGTTTGGTATTCTGTGGAGAGCGTTCTTTGTTTCCAACCACGCTTGCCTTTCCCATAGTTTCTCCATTGGCAGCGATTGAAAGTAGGCTAAAAATTCAGGCATCTCCAAAATGGAGATTACCCTAACTGGGGCACTTTCTGTCCAACTACCAAGATTTCTTCTTCCAGGGCCTTCGGAATGCACCTTATGGGAGAACAAAGTGCCTGGGTAAAACAGGTCCTTTCCCTCTTGGTCCAGGGCTGATTTTTCATAGATATATCACAGCCAGCCAGCCCATCTGAACAGGCTGTTCCCCTATCTGCTGCCTTTGGACCTACCTAGTAGGATATGGTCAAAGGAGATACTAAGGATCCCTTGACCCCCCCCCCCCCTCCCCCCATAGGCCGCAGTCTCAATCACTGAAGAGAAAAAAATAGTGAACAATACTAACTAAAAGTCCATCTGCAACAATTACAGTTTAATTTCACCCTTCGACATGTCCGTAATTTTTTCTTTGATAAATGGGAAGGCCAAAGAAAAAACATTTGTATGGTGGGAAATCTATTCAAGTTATGAAAAACTAACATCAACAAATCATATGCAAGCAAATTGAATATCATTTAACCCTTAAAGGCCCATTTCCGATTTCTCAACCTCAGAACAGGTGCCCTTAATGGGTTGAGGGCTAGATTATTTTTGGTGGCCTGAATTTGTTCGTCAAAACTTGTTTTATTACAAATTATTGGAGAGTGCCCACAATAAAACAAATTTAAATAAACAAAATATTATTTGCATTTGACTCACTGTGGAAGATGAGTGCGGAAATTGTTGACTCTTGCTCTGGTACCCTCATTTTTTGAAAGCCCTGATAGCAGCTTCCAGCTCTCAACCAGTTAACATGCCATCAAGAGTAGGTCTTGTTGACAACAGTGGCTTCTAGCTCTCAACCTGTTAACATGCCATCAAGAGGAGGACAAATTACCTAGACAGTGGCTTCTAGTCAAGTCTTAGCTGTCTTACCTGGTAAAGTGCTGAAGCCCATATTTGGACTCTATTCTGAAGTGCAGGTACTGCAACTTAAAGGCTTCAAATTCAGTCTCTGTGCTTCATATTGTCTTTGAAGTGATATTATTTAGTCTGTTAAGATTTGCCTTGTTACAATTTATAGGAGAGTGCCCACAGGCACTCTCCTATAAATTGTAACAAGGCAAAGACATGTGAACAAATTTTGTTGGCCAAATAAAATTAGCACTCTACCAGTTAATAGGCAGCCAAAACTTGACTAGAAATCACTGCTAGCCACTGGACATGTACAGGCTGTGGTCAGGCGATAGTTCAGGACAATTGTTCAGGCCCTTAAGGGTTAAGAGAATTAATTTATTATGAAGTGAACATAAACCTACTGACAGGCTATTTATCAAAAATTGTCACCAAAGTATTAAGTGTGTACTGACCTTGCATCCTATATAGGTTTCTTCCCCAAGGATATTTTCTTGGTATTCTTTTAACTCCAGCCTCTTGGAAATCACAATGAAGCAGCACATCCCTGAAAAACAAACAACAGTTAATGAAGCTCTGATATATATTGCAGCCCACTCGAATTAATCCTTTACCTAATGAATCAGAAACATCTGCATGATTAATTTCCAAATTAAGCAGCTAAAAAATTATTTTTCCAAAAAATTTAACAAAGCCATATCATGTGTAAAACAAACTGGACTGAAGCATGCCCCATACAGCACATGGAAACAGAAGGTTGAAGAGCAAAATGTGATTTGTTAAGTTGTTACTCGTATATGAGCTGTGTCTGTAAGATACATATGATGCCCCACAAAGTGTGAAATTCTACAAAAAATTGTTCAACAACCTATAATTGTGTGAAATATTGAAGCAAATCAAAATCCTGACACCTCTGGTATGTGTACAAACATTCTGTGAAATAAAATGTCCTAGCTTGAAAACTGTGAGAGGAGTTAGCTGGACAAACAATGTACCCTTGATGTTGATGAACAACAGATGGATGGACAGCAGATGGGCAGACAGTGGATGGATGGACAGACAGGGGTAAAACAATATCCCCCTCCACCCCCCCCCCCCCCCAACTATTCATCTTGTGTGATTGGTAAAGGGTTCAATCAAAATTAGTTGATCATGCCCATGTTAACTGCTTCTATTTATTTATTTACTTATTGGTGTCTAAGGTCACATATTTCTGCACAATGACTAATCATGACCGCAACATGGATATAAAGTCAAGTTTAGCCAATCGTTTATACCCATGTTGCCCATTTTAGAGGACTTCCAGCCCAAGCATTTGTTGTTGGGTACTATTTTACAAGTAAAACAGAGCTTGTTTACCATCATAAACAAGCACTGACTCACTTCCATGGTTCCTACAGGGAGTTAACTGCTTCTACCATCAAACCAATTACAACATATTTCCTAAACATTTTGATCTGTTAGCCCCTGGCACTATGGTAGTGCATCAGCATTTTCTCCAGTCACTCTATTTTCTCTTGTTTATCCATGAATTTAACCAATTGTAGCAGGTTTGACAGAGCTCAGGGTGACAAAGCTCACAGAGCTCTATCAAACAAAGTATATTTGGTTAAATATCAAACTGCATTATGGAAAATATTTGCTACTAAAAACTTTGCCATTTTGACATCAGAGTTCAAAGGGTTAATCAACACAAATTCTTTTTATATAAATTTAAAACTTCTTATCAGGTCATTCAAAGCTTTGTGACTTTATTACAAGATTTTTCATGCTTGAACAGTACTTACTTGCCACAAAACTGAAATATAGTGAGCCCACTTATTTGGATATCTCTTAACTGAATGACCCTATTGATTGAAAATAACTTCCAAACACCAAGCCATTTACTATATCTTCAGTGCATATTTGTCCTGTTAATTGCACATAAATTATAGAGAAAACTCCTGTTAATCTTAAATTGGGGGGGGGGGGGGGGGTGGTCAGAGGGTCCATTGGGCAAATTTTTTGCATAAGAAAATTTGAGGGTTTTGGGGTGATTTTATGAGCCAAAATGAATCTATGAATCTGAACCTCCTAAGGTTGCTGCATACCAAATATCAAAAGATTCTGACTGGCGGATCTGAAGATTTTTAAAGTTATTTCCCAATATTGCATCAGGTTAAAATTTAGGTTGCTGCAGGGAGTCCAAATATGAACCCAGGGACTTCAATTGAAAAAAACTAGAATTCGACCACATGAGGATACTGCAAACCAAATATTAAAAGATTCTCAATGATGGATCTGAAGAAAAGGATTTTTAAAGAATATTCCTAATATTGCATTAAGTTAAAGTTAATAGGGAGCCCAAATATGCCCCCAGAGACTTGATTTGAAAAAACTTGAATCTGATTCACCCTTAGTGGGTGCTATACCAATCATCAAATGATTCAGATTGGTGGATCTGAGGATTTAAAAAAAATTTTCCTTATATTGTGCTAAGTTAAAATTCTGGTCCCTATAGTGAGCCCAAATATGAACCCAGGGACTTGGTTTGAACAAACTTGAATCTCAATCCACTAAGCATGCTACATACCTACAGGGTCCGCGATACCATTTGCAAAAAAATTCCAAATTTTGGAGCAAAAAAGAAAAATGCTTCTTTCTACCTTGGTGCATTACAGAAAACGATCAGCAATAGATTTATGATTGAGAAAAATGAATGACCACGTATTAATCAAATTAATTCCCCTTTGTCCGGGATTATGGCTTTTGTCTTCAGTCACCTGTCTGACACCGGTTATTTTACAGTGCCTTATTGTCAATAATAAAAGTTTTATGATCGTATATATTGTTCTTTGCTGCGAGGATTATGAAATTTACAATCTGATTACCTCTTGGAGAAAGCAATTTTTCAGGTGTAAATGACTTCATTGTTATATATTGTTTTTATTATATATGTCTCTTTGCAATTTCCCCTCATTTTTGTTTCAAAAATGTTGTTTATAAAAGTTGGAAATAAAAATATTACAAAAATGCTCATCTCTATTTATTCAAACACCCATAAAAGTGTTTGCAAATTTTGAAGGGGATTTTGCCTAAAAAAAATGCATTTTGCCAAAAAAATTGCAAAAAACATTTTCAGTCCAGAGCCAACCATGCATACCAAATATCAAAAGATTCTGAGCGATAGATCTGAAGAACATTTTTTAAAAATATTTCTCAGGTTGCACTTAGTTAAAATCCAGGCTCCCACAGTGTGTCCAAATATGAGTCCTGGGACTTAATTTGGACAAGCTTCTTATTGACCCCCATAAAGATGCAGTTTACCAAGTATCAAGAGATTTGATTGATAGATCTTTAGAAGAAGATTTTTAAATAAATTTCTTCATATTGCACCAAGTTAAAATTCAGGTTCCCATAGGGAGCCCAAAACCCAGGGACATGATTTGAACACACTTGAATCTCAACCCACTAAGAATGCTGCATACATGTACCAAATGTTAAAAAATTTATAGTAATTTATATATTTTTTATACTTACCAATGACCCAGACTTAGCTGGTGCTAACTCTTAAAAATCTAGGGCCAAACACAAATTTTGCCCCCAATCCCCAAAATTTGCATCTAAAACCAAAAGAAATCATGTCCTAAAGGACCTCCATACTTTGCCCCCCACTGCGCATGCGCAGTGTCAAGGACGTTCCGAAATTGGCGCCAATCATCATTCTTACTGGCAGTGCCTGGTCAGTGCTATGTACTCAGCGGGGAGGTATGAGTTCCCAACTCCTGGGAGGGCCATCCCCGTCTGGGTCATTGGTAAGTATAAAAAATATATAAATTACTATAAATTTTTTAACATTTTTATACTGTACCAATGACCCAGACTTAGCTGAATAGTAAAAAGGCTGGAGAGCCTAGGACATAGAGGAAAATCCAATAAGCTCAACTAAATAAAATAGAGTGAACCCCTCAAGGAGAAAAGGAGTATTAGGCTTTACATGTATCTTTCTTATTTTATGATAAATTAGAAAGATACAATACCCTTCATAATTGAGCACAATAACATTCATGCTCTCTATTAACATCCAGTATAACCCATTATACTAATTATTTTTAAAGTAAGCCAATAAATAAAGTTAGTCCAGAGAATTGAGACTCTTATATTCATTAAAAGTGTCCGAGGATTGTATATTAACGCCCGTTGGACACTTGACATATACAAATGCTTCACACCGAGCTACACTTTAAAAATATGACATGAATGAATTTTTAACATTAATATTACACTTTAAAACCATCCCGGAAACGACTCAGAATTACTGACTCCGGAGGAGGAATTCCCTTGCTTTTCACTATAAAGAAGGTGACCTAAGGGAACACCCTCCCCCCCCCCCCCTTCCCCTTGCCCTGGGTCAAATAGCCCAGAGCGAAGAGGGCAGCAGGACGGAGTCACTGCCGGAATAGAAAGCCTGCATAACTATAGTTGCAACTGTTTAGTGGACGACATTCTGAGCAACAGATAACGGACCTAAACAATGCAGGTCTCCAGAAATGGACTCAATATTTCTGAGATAAAAATTTGTGAATGTGGATAGCTGAGACCAATAAGCAGCCTTCATTAAATCTGTAATAGCCACACTATTTGCGTAAGCCCAAGATGTAGAAAGAGCTCTTACTTCATGAGCCGAAATCTTAAGCAAAGACTGCTGGGAAGAAGATAAATTCTCATAAGCAGTACGGATAGTTAATTGAATCCATCTAGCAATAGAATGGACCGAAATGTCCTTTCTATTGGGCATCAGAGACAGAAAGAAACGTTTTCGTCCCTTTCTGATAAACTGAGATCTCTGTTTATAAATGCGTAAAGCTCTAACAGGACAGAGTAAAGGCCTACACCCGTCTGAAGACGGAAGAGCCTTAATAACAATAGGTTCCGGATATTTATTAGGAGCCTGATTCTTAGCTAAAAATCCAACATTAGTAGTGAAGGTGATAGTGTTCCCGACACTACGATAGTGAGAATCGTCCACCGATAGTCCATGAAGCTCACTGACTCTTCTAGCAGAAGAGAAAGCTAAGAGAAAAGCTGTCTTATAAGACAAGAATTTGAAATCTACTGTCCCAAGAGGCTCAAATGGCTTTTCCTTCAGTTTAAGAAGAACCCAAGCTAAATTCCACTTAGGAATTAACCTAAGAGTTCTGGGTCTATTTATCGAGAAGTTTCTAACTAACTTAGATAAAGAGACATTAGATCCAATTTGTAAACTATCGTGATATGCATAGGTATCAGATAACATAGACCTATAACCCTTAATAGTAACAGGCTGCAGTTTGAGTTCGTCAAACAAGTATACTAGAAAGTTTGCAATGTCTGGTATGGAGGGATCAAAAATATCAACAGAATGATCCCTACACCAACGACGAAAAACCTTCCACTTAGCCGCATAATTTAGCGAAGAGGAGGTCCTCCTACAGTTAGAAATTGCGTCCACTGCTCGTCCTGTAAAGTGCTTGCCATGCAAGAAGGACCGCACAACGGAAAAACGTGAAGGTTGAGACCTTGCGGGTTGTGATGAAGTCGACGCGGTTTCCCCTGCAAAAGAAGATCCTCCCGTGGAGGAAGCTTTCGCGGTAGGTCCCACAACAGACACCTGAGTAGATTTATCCACGGTCTCTGTGGAGACAGAGATGCTACCAACAGAATCTTGCACTGAGATTGTTTTATCTTTAGCAATATGTGCTGAATCAACGGCGCTGGAGGATACGCATATCCTATCATTCCGTCCCATGAGATCAATAGAGCGTCTACTGCAAATGCTCTTGGATCCGGGCACGGTGACACATACGTCTGCAACTGATTGTTGAGATGTGTCACAAATAAGTCTATCATTGGCCGTTCCCACTGGTAGCAAATCTGATTGAATACTTGTTTGTTGAGAGTCCACTCCGACGGCAACAAGCGACCCTTCCGTGAAAGGGAGTCTGCTAGTACATTCAGACGACCCGGTATATGACGGACCGAAAGTAGAACTTGATGCTCTAGAGCAAACAGAAGGATTCTCTCCGTTAGATTGAATAACGGAACGGAATGAGTGCCTGGTTCGGTATATACGCCACTACTGTCGTATTGTCGGACAGAATTTGGACATGAGCTTTGTGAATAATGTCCATCCAATGACGTAACGCAAGCCAAATTGACATCATTTCCTTGATGTTTATGTGCTTGCTTAGGAACAGTGGATCCCAAAGACCCTGGCATCTCGAATCCGTTGGGATCAATGTTGCACCCCAACCTGTTTGACTGGCATCCGTCATAATGGTAAAATTCGGATCCGGCAACTGCAGCGGAACTCCCTGAGTTAACCACTGAATGTTTGCCCAAGTCTGAATCTCTTGTTTCACTTGATCTGACAAGAGAACGTCTATGTCAAGCGAATGAATCTTCACACTCCAATTCTGAGTTAAGAAAATTTGGAGAGGACGAGTGCGTAACCGCCCCATCGGAATGAGATCTGCGGCGGCTCCGCACAGACCTATCAGTCTCATAAACTCCCTCGCTGTGACTTTGTCTGCATGAAGACAATAGCGAGCGTAACAACTGACTAATTTTGCTCTGGTTAACAGCAGACGAACAAGATTGTTGTGCGTCTCGAAGCTCATTCCCAGATGAGTGAATGACTTGGACGGCACCAGATCCGACTTCTCCTCGTTTATAACAAAACCGAGACGTCGGAGCAATAGAAGCAGATTCTGCACATCGTTCTGAAGCGTTAACTCGTTGCCATACCTCTGAAGAATGTCGTCCAGGTAGGCCGACGTTACCGCAGACGAATGAGCTCGGAAATACATCATTACAGAGTTCATTACCCGAGTGAAAGCCCAGGGTGCTAGGTTCAATCCGAAGCACATCGCCCGGAATTGATACACAACTCATTGGACTGCGAAGCGTAGATACTTTCTGAATGTCGGATGTACCATGACATGAAAGTACGCATCCTTGAGATCTATGCTTGTAGCATAATCGTTCACCCGAATACTCACTCTGACCGACCGAATCGTCTCCATATAAAATTTCGGAGCGACGATCAGCTTGTTTATCCAGCTCAAATCTATGACTGGATGGAACGAGCCGTCTGGTTTCGGAACCAGAAACAGATGGCTGTAGAATCCCGGTGTTTCCTGGTCTTCTACGACCTCTACCGCGTTCTTCATTAAAAGAGACTGCACCTCCGATAACATAGCGTCTCTTTTCTGCAGATTTGACGGAAGTTGAGTCCATTTTGGACTTCGAGTTAACGGAGGCTTTCGTTTGAAGGATATTCTTAGACCTTCCGAAATCACCCCTCTCACCCAAGGGTTGTCCGTAATCGACGCCCACTCTTCTGAAAAACTCGACAACCTTCCGCCAACCGGAACACGATAGAGGTTGAAGCCATCACCTCCTGGACCTGTGAGGCCTGCGGGAGGAGAAACCACGTCCTCCATGACCCGCACCTCCTCCCGTCGACCTCGGGGCATCTGACCGATTGTCCCGGCCCGAAGGACGTCCCGCACGAGAGTCGCTGCCTTGACTGTCTCTTGAATAAGACCAAGAGGACGCACCGGAACCTCTATAGGAACCTTTCTTGGGCGCATTAGACCCAGAAGTGCCTGTCTTACTCTTATCTGCCGTATCCGACTTTTTGGAAGCGGATTTAAACAGCAGAGAATCTGAAGCTTTCTTAGTAATTTTATCGTAGATTGCAGAAAGCTTGCCGTCGAATAGAAGTTCTCCGGAGACCGAAGCGACTCTGAGAGAGTTCTTCACCTTACTATCCACGCGTGTGGATGTAGCTAAGGCTGCGTCACGTCTAACCAACTCCAGGTTTGCCACTGAGAGGGCGGAGTTATACGTGGAATAAGCCACTGCCCTTGAAAGAAGTCTTAAAGACGATTGTATATCCTGGAATTCTTTCCCTTGAAGACGCAGTGATAACGCCTTTGTAAGGTGGTCTGCGTAAGATAAAGCGTCTAAACTGGCCCTGTTAGACGTGATTGTCGTATCCAACACCGCGGTTGGAACGGACATAGATGACGGTAACGACAATTCTAAGTCTTCTGCCTCGTCGTCAAGACGCAGAGGAACTCTCGGAATACCCTGTCCTGCCGTATCGAATTTATTCCTTGCATTAATGAAAGGCAGGTTAAGAGCATTGGAGGACAAGAAAACAGCTTTGCCTGTTTTGGAAGCAAGCTTGAATATAGCATCGTTCAATAATTCAAATGTTCTTGTGACATTATTGGACTGAGACGGAAACTCAGGGACGATGTCTCTGAACCGCTCAAAGAATTCAGTGTCCAATGACGCTATTATTCTCTTGTCCGGTACCTCAGCAGTCTGGCCCGACGGAACAACGTGAGGAAGGAAGTGCCGGATGAAATCCACGGCAGCTTTATGTTGTTCCGAAAGGGATAGCTCCAAGCCATCCGTATCCCTTTCACCATCCGGTCGGACCTCATGATGCTCCCGGTCGTCCGCACCCGATGCTTCGGCGGAGCATACCGACCCAGCGCCATCGGATAATTCCCGATCCGACACCGATTCTGTCGGTTGCTGGGATGCTGCGATAATTTGTGCTATCTGAGCAAGCACGTCCGTCATCGAGGCCTGCGGAGTGGCGGTCTTTCGCTGCTTCGCCGCGGGAAGCTCTGCATCAACTGACTCCCGCATACTCTTCCTATGCGAACGTCCGGAGTCTACCGGCCTCGTGTCCCTGGCTACCGGATGGCATGACCTGGTCGCCGAAGAATCCCTTATCGGCGAAGCTGGTAGAATATCCGCGGTCACGTAGCCAAGGTGCGGTCGTGTGCGCTGGTGAGAGGATGAGGAAGCCTGAGCAGTCTCTGCGGACTGCCTAAACAACGGAGCGTCCTGAGCGACGGACATGTGCTCCGCTTGCGACACATTTTGTACCACAACATCAGGTCCCTGATGTTGTTGTACGAGAGAGGGGCCTCTTTCGCTCGCGGCCCGGCTGGACCTGGACGAGCTAGGAACCGGACTAGAAGGCTTCCTCCGATCTCTCCTAACATCCGCCGTCACTGGGTGTGCACCTAGTATATTTATAGTGCTCGCATCACCCAACATTTCCTCCTGGACCGCAACGGACAAACCCAGCTGCCGAACCATTCGGTGAATGGACGCTACACTGGGCGAGCTAGCGGACGACAGCGCCGTCGATCCTACTAGGGACCTCTTAGGCAACTGTCGTATCTCCATGAGCACTTTTGCCGCTAGCTCTTCATTCAATTGTGACGACGGAAGCGCACTCTTGGAAGATAACATGGAAACATCACCCTGTTCTTGTTCCTCTGAAATAGAAACTGATAGACTAGAGTGACCCTGCAGAGAAAGGACCGGCATAGCCCTTTCTACACTAACAACATACCGTGACACACGTTTCCAATGTTTGTCATCCCAATATTGACATATTGAACAGGAGTTAGTGCGAGTACACTGGCTACAATTAATACAATGATCATGAAAGTCAGAGGAAGATTTCTTCCTATTACAATTTGAACAATGTCCTTTCATTGTGAAAAGACAACAATAAGTCCTAGTACTCGCACAAACCCCTAAACACAAAGATACATAATAACATGATCCATTAACATTGACAAAAGCAAATGAAATTCAAAATAATTTTTGAAAAATATTTTTTCAGCGAAGCCCAAGTTTCTGAAAAGTAACGTTGAGCCCCAATGGATCCCAAGGGTAAGTGTGGTCAAAAATTTTAAAATTATTTTAAATAATTATTGCAACACTTACGGATAATAATAATGTATCTTGTAATGAGATAAACAACTCCAAAGGCAAAAAGCCCCCCTCAAAAGAGACTGTTGCCAATGTAAACAAGAAGTGTATAAACACCAGAAAACATGACTCCAGGCACTGACAATACTGGCCCGAAATCAGTTATCAATATTACACACTATCTGATGCAAAACAGAGACTCCCAAGGAAGAATCTGCAGAACATCAGATGGTAGATGCAGAACACAACGTCTAAACACCCATGGGTGAAAACGTAAACATGGGGAAAATAACAGAATTCATTCTGTAACCAAGCTAATTCACCCAAGAAATTTTAGTAGTAATCTTACTCAAAAATATGCCAAAAGCATGGGAGAATAGCAAGGTAGGACTTACAGGATAAGGAGAGAGGAAACACTGAATAAGCAGTGCAACTTCAAAGCAAGAATGACAACAACAGGCCCATGCCTCGAAAATAGGCAACTTAACATAATTTTATAACAAAATTTTAAGTTACAGCCCTGAATATTTTCTGTCACTCCTTTTTCCTCTCGTCCTTTTCTATCCTCCTTAGAATCACCATTTCTCCAATATTTATGTGTCTGGCATCATTTAAACTGAGATTTACAAACACAAAGATCAGTGAGATGTTAACTGATGAAGGGCCAAACAAAGAATGATGATTGGTGCCAATTTCGGAACGTCCTTGACAGTGCACATGCGCAGTGGGGGCAAAGTATGGAGGTCCTTTAGGACATGATTTCTTTTGGTTTTAGATGCAAATTTTGGGGATTGGGGGGCAAAATTTGTGTTTGGCCCTAGATTTTTAAGAGTTAGCACCAGCTAAGTCTGGGTCATTGGTACAGTATAAAAATATCAAGATTATGACTGATTGATCTGAAGAAGAATTTTTAAAAATATTCCTCATGTTACACAAAGTTAAAATTTGGGCTCCCACAGTGAGCCCAAATATGACTCCTGCAGTATCCCAAGTATCAAGAGATTTGACTGATAGATCTTTAGAAGAAGATTTTCAAATCTACAGACAAAACAGCTTCACTCATAGTTACACACTTATCAAGCAGGAGGAGATTTAAAAAATCCCCCCCTCCTTTTTTGAAGGAATCTTCTTCAAAAACAAAAAGGGGAGCACTCTGGAATCAGTAAAAGCGGTACCAAATAACAATATATATTTGCCAAACAGGCACCCAGATATTAATTATTATTAATAAATTGGTGCTTAATGCCACTTCAAAAGCTAAAGCTATCTCGGCGATCCCGGTAATTAATAGCATCCGCTTGCAACGTATACCGGAGTCGGCATACATAGATAGGTCGAAAACTGGTGATATAATATGTAAAACAGACACATGTTCAATAAAATCACAATGGACGATCTCTGGAGAGTAAACACACTTCCGAGGCAACCCCATTCAGGTGTACAATAAATACCAATAAATGACACTCCCAGACATATGTGCGAATATATGAGAATGCATAGAAAAGTTATATTTGATTTGGGTACCGAAACTTATAGAAACCTGGATTTAGAAATGGAACGAGCTATGATTAGCGTGATGAACAAACACACCGTATTTACATAATAATTCACACCAAACCCTACCGGTTTGAAGAGAATAACCTCCTCTAACAAATGGTATCATATCTGATAGGACAACTAACTCAGCCTAGCTGAAGCATCTAAAGTCTTCCTGTACATGAAGACCATTAAAAGCTGATAACTGAGGCCCTAGAAGCTCACTAAGGAAACTTACAACACTAGCCATTGTGAAGATAGATATATCAGTGTTAGTTGCGACCCTGAAGGCTCACTTAACGGAGACTTACAATTATCGTTACGCAAGATGGGGAATGAAGAGCCGCTATATAAACAGCCCTGAATTCCCAAAGAGACCGTAGTGCCAAGAGATAATAAATTCAGTTATGCCACTGCATAATACTGAAGAAATCTTGCTCATGATTTTAGCTAGGCTACTATGGTGTAACAATAAGACTCAAGTCTATGACACCTTGGAAAAACAAACCGAAAAGCACAGTATCTTTTTTGGTTGTAATAAAAAACATCTAATGTTTTTCTTCAATAGGAAAGCTTGTACCTCCAGAAGGAAAGCCTCTTGTGGAAGATTTGTCCTACAAGCAAACTTGTAAGTGGAGCTTGCTTGGGCTGATAGCCGCAGGCATGCCAAGACTACATTCTCATGCACTGATCTTCCACAATTTATCCACTTAATTGTGAGGCTGATAACCTATCGCCAAGTGGAAAGCAACCAAAATCTATTCTCGACGAGCTCAAGATTATCATTCCATCAACTGACAAGCAATAGAGGTCATGTCCATTACCTGTACGACTTACGATGCTTACAGGAGGAGAAACTAAGTCCTCCCCATGAAGAAGCTCGTCTCGTCGATCTCAATTGTTCCCTTCAATAAGAGAGCCTTTACCTCCACTAGGAGCGACTCTTTGAAAGAAACTTCCATGATTAACATCCAGTTTCTCGTGAAGATGATAACCTTCTGTTAATCGTCGACCTAGGGGCATCAGATCCATAGCCTTGATCAGACATATGCCCCTTTCCAAGTCGCTATAATGACGACTTCTGAAGTAAATATAAGAGGGTTATTGTACACTCGCGAGACAATCTCGTGATGCTTTCTTAGAAGCAGAACGACCTCGCTTACCCCGGTCTGCTGAAGTGTGTTGATGAGACACCGACTTCAATAGCAGAGCACTAGAAGCTTTCTTGTAGCTTGCTCAGATAGAAACATAAGCTTGTCATCAAATAGTATATTTCCGGTAACCGGAGCGACTCAGAGAGAGCTTTTCACCTTGTCATCTATAAGTGATGACGACGCAAGGACAGCATTACGTCTTACCAACTCCAAATTTCACTGTCCGTGTGGATTTGTACGTGGCATATATGACTGCCCTGGAAAGAGCTTTTAGCGAAGAACCACATCCTCATATTCCTTTCCATTGAGACATTTCGCCATACCTGCTTAAGACATTGCATCCAGATTAGCTCTTTTGAATGAAATAGCACATTTCATTATTTCCGAGCATATATTAAATGATGCATATTTTCATCCCTGGCATGCTCATCTAAATGCAGACTCATATTCAGATGGAACAATATTCTAAGAGCTTAAGACTTGAAATTTCATAGTCTTTAAAGTGCCCTTCTGTGACGGATGGCGACTCACACTCTGTATCCTTCTCACCATCCAAATGTTCCATCAGCAAATATGGTCAACTCCATTTGACTGAACGGATGACTGGACCAATGCAGCACCATCCGACAGCTCACCCTCGGAGTCCGTTAAACGGCAGTACCAGCGACAACTGGGATGCTGCGATATGCAGAGCAATCTGCGGCAGCCAGTCTGTGACTGAGGCTAGCAGAGCAATGATAATCCAGTTGTTACCATAAGCTGCTCACAGGACTGAGATCTGGCCCCAGATCCTCGACACATGTCCCATATAACATGAGCACTGCCTAGCGGGGCAACATATGCCTGTCAAAATTGGAACATGCACAAGTTTCTCTGGGGTAAAGGTTGAAATTTTTGTTGACTCGACTATGTCTGTCCCCCCTCCCCACCCCCCCTCTAATCATTGCCCATTCCCCTGCCATGTCTGGGGAAAAGGGTAAGTCAGCTGTTTTCACATTTTCATATTAATCGATCTGAGGTCTTCATAAAATAAAAACAAGGCTGATGTAGAGGATTCTCCTCACCATTTACAACGGTAGCGTTCATTCATTGACAGGTTAACTTCATCGATAAAGACTGACGATAGGTGGCGCCAAGGAAAAGGACATTTTGAGGATCATAATAGCTATAAACGGCAAGGATTCTCGTCGTTTAAAAATAAAATGGTGTTATCTGCTAGGGTTGGGTGGTATTTCGGTATACAGATTATATTCGGTAATATTTTCAATACCGTTACCGATACCGGCAAATAATTGTTTAATCGGTATACCGAAAACTCGGTTTTACCGCGATATGCAATTCTCAAATTGCCCATCGCGGTTGGCTGTGAATAGTTTAACGTCAATCAGGCTCGATACACTTGGCTTAAATTTGGGTAATTGTTGTATTCTGTTTAGTTTCTTGCTGTGCGAATCATAGTAAAGTTCAAGATACGTGTGTGTTTGCAGGTTTCTGCCAAGTCATTTATATTCTGTGGAGGCATTTAATGAATAGCTGACTGCTGGAACTGAAGCAATTCTGTTTACCTTGAATTTGAAACAAGTTGAGGAGGAGAGCACGCACTTAGCATGCGTAGTTAGTCACGTGGACACTTTCTGCCAATGGCACTGCCGTCTGCTGAAGTTAAATAAAAATAGGACATTTTCTTTGGGGGAAATATCAGGGGATTCCAAACGAAACTCACAGTGATTGGCTGCTAGGACAGGCAGTACGTCATTACTGCCTCGTGACTTCAGAAATGTGCTTGCAGGATTATTCAACACAAAAAGGACGAAAGTCTTGTCATTATTTCAAAAAAAATAAAAAAGCCCAACTTACTTACATTTTCTACCAAGCAGCATTCGCCCCATACAACCTTTTTATTTGAATGGTGATGTGTATGTAATATGGTTATTAATTTTAATCAAACATGAAAATTATTGTGATGAACTGTGGCAATCGCATGCCCTTCTGTTGTTACTTTTTGCACACTTCACTTCTCAATCTCATGTCACTGGACGATTCTGATTCGAAGAATTATTATCTCTGGGTTTGATTTTATTTTGAATTTTCTTCGATAAACATCAAATGTGCCTTGTTATATACCCCAAGTTGTCCCAACTGAACTTTGTGTTAAACTAAAATCATTTGTGAGTAAATATTTGAAAAAGTTTTGATTTTTGACGGCCGTCTTGTGCAAAGCTTCAGGCTCAAATTTTACAGTTTCGACACATTGAAGTTGCGTTTTTTGTTATGGAGAAGACCCCCTTTGATTTTAATCGGTATTTCGGTATACCGCGGTAATATTTTACGATTACCGCGGTATTTATTTTTACCAATACCGCCCAACCCTATTATCTGCTCCTGTCACATGTACAACGACAATTGATGATCAACATGGGTGCAAAGTTTGAACAATAAAGTAAAGTGTTGGAGTAGGTAACACAATAGTGTAATGTTTCAAGTAATAAAAGGAGGCATAACTCTAGAAAGACAAAACAGAACAGAGTTACCTGCTCTTGTCACATGCACAATGGCAATTGGTGATCAACATGTGTGCAAAGTTTGAACAATAAAGTAAGTAAAATGTTGGAGTTGGTGACACAATACTATAATGGTTTAAGTACTAAAAGGGGGCATAACTCTGGAAATACAATACAGAGTTACCTGCTCTTGTCACATGCACAACGGCAATTACTTATCAACATGTGTGCAAAGTTTGAACAATATAGCATGTAAAATGTTGAAGGAGTAGGCGACACAATAATGTAATGTTTTAAGTACTAAAAGGGGGCATAACTCTGGAAATACAAAACAGAGTTACCTGCTCTTGTCACATGAACAATGGCAATTACTGATCAACATGTGTGCAAAGTCTGAACAATATAGCATGTAAAATGTTGAAGGAGTAGGCGACACAATACTGTAATGTTTTAAGTACTAAAAGGGAGCATAACCCTGGAAATACAAAACAGAGTTACCTGCTCTTGTCACATGCACAACAGCAATTACTGATCAACATGTGTGCAAAGTTTGAACAATATAGCATGTAAAATGTTGAAGGAGTAGGCGACACAATACTGTAATGTTTAAGTACAAAAAGGGGCATAACTCTGGAAATACAAAATGGAGTTACATGCAATTGTCACATGGACAACAGCAATTACTGATCAACATGTGTGCAAAGTTTGAACCATGTAGCATGTAAACTTTTGGAGGGGTAGGCGACAGTAGCATGTAAACTTTTGGAGGAATAGGCGACAAAAATTTTTTTTATGGATGGATGGACTGACAGACAGAGAGACAGATGGACAATGTCATGACATAATACGTCTGTTTTTTTAAAACGGGTGTATAAAAAAAGCCTCAGATGACTAGCTATCGACCCGAATCTGCAGTCAGATAGCTAGTCTGTGGTCAACGTGCTTCATTAATGAAGCAAGGGAAGATGCAATAGCTGCCACCGAATCCGGCTGCAGTATGGAATGAGAGTCCCGAACCGCAAGCGTGAAAGCGCGTCCCAACTCACTAAAGTTTCTCGAATCAAAAACAGTCGACCCCGACTGCTGAAGGAAAGGAGAAGAAACTCCAGTTCGCGGTCTGCTCCAGACCTCACCGAGTGTCCCATTAGAAACTTGTAGCCATCTATCCCTTATCATGCATATATCCATGGAAGAAGAGGAAGCCGTAACCACAGCCGACCCTGGCTGAAGTGCGGAAGAAGCATCCCGACTCTTCACATACGATGGATGGATGCTCCTCCGCATTGAAGTTTTATTACAACACAAAACAGTCGTCCCCGACTGTTAACGGGAAGAAAAATGCTCTCCACCCGCGATCTGTCTCCAGATCTTGCAGAGTATCCTGCTTAGAAACTTCTAGGCTTAATCCTCTTTCATGCGCTTCCATGTAAGTAAAAGAAGCCATAACTGCCACCGGCCCGGCATGGAAGGAACATTTTGATGCGTGTTCTGACTCAATAAGTTTTCTCACAATGGACACAGCCGACCCTGACTGTTAACGGGACGGAGAGGGTTCTCCAAATGGAGATCTGACTCCAGATCTAGTCGAGCGTCCCATAGAGAAACTTATGGCTTCTTCTACATGCACAATTGAGCAGACCGACCCAGCACCGTCCGACAGCTGACCACTGGAGTCTGCAGAAGGCTGCTCTAGCATTTGCTGGGATGCTGCTAATAGCTGCGCAAACTGTGACAAAGTCCGTTCCCGAGGCTTGAGGAGCAGCGGTCTTCTGTTTTTTCGCTGCTTGCCGCTCCTGGGACAAAGATCCGGTGATAAATATTTTCTCTGAACATCCCGTTGATCGATGCCTCAGATCGCTAGCTAGCGACTTCACGGACGAAGAATGGTTCTATCTTCGTGCAGCTGACTAGATATTTGAAGTCGAGTAGCTGGCCTGTGGTCATGTGTGCTTTAATAACGTATGCTCTGGCTCGTGCAAGTTTCTCACAACAACATTTGGCCCCAAATGTTGCTAGGTTAGAGAGGGACCTCTACCGCTCGCAGTCACATCGGACCTCGGTGAGCATCCCAACAAGAAAACTTGATTTTGGCTTGTGAAACGTAGTGGAGGAAGCCGTGACTGAAGCCGTGACTGAAGCCGACCCCGACTGCAGACTAGACGGAGCGTCCCGAGTGGCGGGCAGATGTATGCTCTGGCTCGTGCAAGTTTCTCATAACAACATTTGGCCCCAAATGTTGTTAGGTTAGAGAGGGGCCTCTCTCGCTCGCAGTTTATTAGACATCGCCGGGCCTCTCAACAAGAAACTTGCGGACTTCCTCCATATATCCTTCCTATTTCCATTGTTGCTGAGTGAATATTTATTTTTAAGTGCTTGCTCTACCCACGTCTACACTTCCTTCGACCGCAACAGACTTACCCAGAGTCACGGCTCCCACGGACGGAGTAACTGCTTCACCAGTCAAGCTAGCTGCTAGCAAGAGATTAAAAACACTAACTAGAGGCCTTATCCCTTGCTTATCATGAGCACTGCAGCTAGCTCTATTTGCTCAACAGAGTGCGACGACGGTAGCACACTTTGGATGGGTGTCACAATATCATCACCATGTTCATGTTCCTCTAAAACAGAAACTGAAAAAATGAATTAAAACGCGGTGTGAGGTCCGGTCTATGAACCTCACCGCCAACAACGTACCGTGACACCCGACTAGATCTGGAGTCAGATCTCCAGAGTACACATGTAGGACAAGAATCCACAGGAGTGCATTGACCAAAGTTGTTATCACTCCTACAAACTCCACAACAAAATATATATTTGAGATACATGAATAATAGCAATCAAAATTAAATTCAAAATATTTTTTGAAAAAATGCCCAAGTTCCCAAAGCGAACAAAATGAGCCCAAGGGCATCCCGATAGAGCCTAAGTGTGGACAAAATCCAAATTTTTTGAGCTACACTACCAGAATAATAATCAATGTATCCTACAGTAATTCTACAGTAATATACAATAAAATACCACTTATAAATGAGGACATTGTCAATGTAAATAACGTCAATAAAAAACGGAAACAAGACATCAGGCACACAAAAAGGCCCAAAGTCAGTAACCAATTTAAATGCTACCAGATGCAAGCTAGATCTTAATTACGGAAAAAAAATGATACATCGGATAGAAGATACAAGACTAAACGACCTAACACCCCTAGGATGAAGACGTCACCATGGGGATAAACAGAATAAATATTCTTTGATACACCTTAAACTCCCAAGAAATTTAATAAAAAATTTCAATAAAAAATAGCCAAAAAGCTTAAGAGTTTAACAGGAAGGGTTCATGGAAGGATAGGGAAGGAATACTTAACAAACAGTGGATTAATCATTAGCAAAAATGATGACGTCAGGCAAATGTCCCAAAATTGGAAAACATGAAATAATTTTATAATTATTATAAAGTTACAGTCCGGAACGTATAAAACCACCGTTGTACACTTCCATCATCCAATAACAGCCTTGGATCCACCAATTCTTGCATTGATTTGTGTCTGGTATCCTCAAGAAAGGAGATTTTAAAGCACAGGTGTCAGAACATTGTTATTGACTTTAGGGCCAAACAAAGAAAGATGTTGGTGCCAGTTTCAGTCACTTCCTGACGGCTGCACATGCGTGGAAAATAAAAGTATGTAGGACCAGATAGGACTTTTAATTTTTGGTTTAGTAAGCAAATTTTGGGGATTGGGGGGGTTCAAAATTTGTGTTTCACCCTTCATAACTTTGATTTTGCACCAGCTAATCTGGGCCATTGGTTTATAGTATAAAAATATGCATATCAAGTTTGGTTCAGTTCAGCAGGTTGGTTTATGAGAAGTTTATAACGTAAATTCACACCGGATGGACAATGGACAGACATAGACAGAAACTCAAAACTTCCCTTGAGCTTCAATGAGCTAAAAAACAAAATGGAAAACTGATTCTTGGAGTTTTCACATCATAAACTGATTGATTTCCCGGTCAATAACTCTGCAAAACATCATCTGACCGGGTCGAAACTTGAACTCGATTTGTAGATACCCATGACAAAGCCACATATCAGAAATCGGCCAATTATCAGAACATATAGCAAAAAAAGTCTGGATACATGATTCTCTGAATTTTCACTTCATAAACAAAGTTCAAGGTCAATAACTCCATGAAAAGTTATCCAACCGAGACAATCTCAAACCCAATTTGTAGGTACCCATGACAAAGTCACATACTAGAAATCAGCCAATTATTTCAATGTATGGTGAAAAAAGGTCCAAAAAGACTGCTCTATCAGAATGATGGAATGGAGGAAAGACGAAATGATAGAATAGCGCATGGACAAGGGTAACACTATATGCCCCTGACCAATTCATGGTGGAGGCATAAAAATAATTAAAATAACATAATTTGGTATAATGTGCATTGAGTAAAGGGTTGATACTTACATATTTATCTCTGTAAATAGATCAATCCAACATGATATTCTATTTCTGTTATAAAGAGTTGCTGCTGGATCTGGACTGTAGTCATATATTACACATATATCATAATCAAGATCTCGTTCACCAAACAACATTTCTTCAAAGACATTTGTATTGAACTGAAAACAAAACATTACGTGTACATTGCATACAAAACCGCACTTGTTAATACCCCGTCGTTTGTGTAGAAACGACTGGGTATGAAAAGCTGTTTTAGTGCGGTCACGTGAGAAGGATTACATAACCAATTAATATTTCGCGAGAAAAATCTTTCAGAGACTGTCCCTGATTAGCAATGTCTAAAACCTATAATTAATAAAATATTTAGATGCAAATGCCATATCTTTCATTTCCAGAACTCTGTACTGCGGTTTAATATAGAAATTGAAAAAATCCATTTGTTAATTCTCCCCCGCCCTGCCCCCCATATAATTGAAGGGCAGGTTGTCTCCGTCGAAATGATCTTGTCTTCATTCATTCTCATAACGGTTCATCTGTATTTTTTAAATGAAATTATGGAACGAATATTTCAGTGAATAAAATGTGTTCTGGGTGTACGGTGTTTTTGAAAACAAAAATGCGACAGTCCTGGCAATACATCCTGGCGTTTCGCTGCGGCAATAGCTTTTCCGACACGGGATTATGGATTCTAGATATGTCACAAAAATGGTGTTATAATTTGACATTTGGGTGGATTATGATGTTATTTCCCTGACAAAAGCAGGTAAGTTCCCTTGATGTTCAAAAATAAAAATGTATAAGCAATCTATAACTTTCCATGTCTGTTGAAAAACAGACTGAATACTAAGTTTGTTCACCGGTCTTCAATGACTTCAGAATATTTCATGCAATGCAGATTCAAATGACGGAAGAGCCACACTGTTGCATGTGATCGGCGAAATTCTCATTTTTGGGGGTCAAATTTATCACACAAAATAACAGGATTTACCGAACCGATTTTCACCTTTAAAGGTTTTATTTGATATACAAAATTCAGGTACAAAAAAAAAGATTTAGTGAACAGAAATTAATATGTTAATTGGCGAATCTTTTCCCAATACAGTCCAATCAACACTGATTAGTGAGTGGACGTCTGACATTATGTAATTACACATAGCACATAAAGTCGATTTTTGGATAATTTTTTCGTATGGAGTGTACACGTAATGAAAATTATTTTTGTTTACTTGAAGGTGGACAATTCGATAGGTAAAAGTTAATGAAATATCATTTACAACATTTGTAATAAAGATATGAGGGTGAAGGTCATGTTGAGTCACACTGATTTAAAATGCAGATTCATCCTGTTAACCCTTTACCCAACGTAACGGCCAAAACCGGCCAGCGCTATTCTCAAAAATCGCCAATTGATTTTCATTATTTTTTTCATTTTTTTGTCTCAAAAACATAGGTTATGACCCCTCGTTGGTACGAGCTCATCGAGCTCGTTCCAATGAGAGGTCATAACCTATGTTTTTGAGACAAAAAATGAAAAAAATTAGTTATTCAAGAATTTTTTTTGCAAGTGTCATCTGCTTTTCATGTTAGGTAAAGGGTTAACTGACTGTATACAGGTTAACTAGCAAGAGGATGAACAACATCAGCACCCTCAATACTGCCATATTATGATCAGTAAAGAAGAGAGCAAGGAATGACCCACTTGCAGTTTCCAAAGCAATCTGATAGCAAGTAAATGAAAATCTGACATTTTTATATCTATCCACATCCTCTTTGGTGAAAAACACCGGTTCATCAATTTTGTGTTTTATTCACTCTCCACATTTAGGGGAATGGGAGTTGGCAAATAAACAACTATTTTGTCCTACTTGTATGATCACTAGGCCCCTGTGAATATTCAAATAAGACCCAATCGAATGCCAAATTGTTTACTGCACACAATTCATGAATCAAATCTCAAATCGAATACATAACAATCGTCAGCACTTTCATGAAAAAAAATCACACTTGAATTCAGTGCTTATAGTTAACCTATCGCAAACAAGTTCATTTTTATTCATCTGCCGTTTTTACATAGACAGACCAGAATTTGACAATATGAGCTCTCCAGCCGGCAGCTTCACACAAACATTCTGCAGTTTGAGTCATATTTATTACACAAATAATCAAATTCTCTATGCATCTCAGTTTGTCTGGGTTTATCAAAAATATGGAACACCCCAATCCAAAAGGATGTCTAAAACGAAACTCGAAAATTTATTATTTTTGCTGTTGCTGAGAAGGCCACATATATGCATCAACACTGATGAACTGTCAACATATTGCACATAGCATTCATCGGTAATCGATTCAATAATGGGAAGTAAACAATTACCACCAATACACATTGGTATGAACCCAGGCTCTTCGAGGAGATAGCTTGGTAATGCTGTAGGCTGTGAAGCAAGCATTAACGGCTAACAGGCACTGGAAGTTGGAAAGTTGTCTGTGATTAATGATTAACCACTGACTACTTTCCGAATTCTAGTGCCTGTTTTTTCCATGAGTTAATCACTTTTCCACATAGATTTATCTCATTCACATTGATCATTGATATCTGTTGCATTTCAACAACAAAAACATCAAAGACAGCATAAAAAATATTAGACATATATTTGGCATTGATTATCGAATCAAATATTAAATTTTTTTAGTATAAAATTTTGTTTATTAACATACATACCACAATTGTTTACAATTGGCTGTAATGTAAGTGCAAGCCCTACTTCGGAACTAACACAAGCTTTTAAGAAACTTTTCCAAACAAGTTGGAAAAGTAATAGAGTGCAAAAGCACGAAAAAGATCGAAAAAGGGTAAAGCGAGACCAGAGCTCGAAATTACAGGTACTCTCTCTGCACACCTCTTGCATTTACCGAGCGCATGCACAACAACCGTGACATCAATTCCATATTTCCGCCAAAGAGAAGTTTGTGATTTAGCGGGGAGGCATCGATATCAAAGATATCCCCAAGGAGGGTGGGCCTCCGGAAAACAATTGTGGTAGGTATGTTAAGAAACAAAATTTACTAAAAAATTTTAATTTCTTTTCCATCTACTCACAATTGTTTACAATTGGCTGAATAAACAAAAGGAGGAGGTGAATCACATAACCAATACCAACAAGAGCAGCAGAAAGAAAAGCAAGGAGGGCAGAGAACAATAGCGAAACCTGTAATGAAGATAGAGAGAAGGCACCTGAAAAGAACAAGGCTGAGCGAAGCACAACCTCGATAAAAACAATTTTAACGAGGGTGCACAACAGCCTGAGCAGCAACGAGAGGGCCTAAAGAATAAAGGTCCTCAGATTGCTGCTGTAGGTGTCAGAGATAAAAGGAGGAGAAGGTAGAAGCATTCCTCCAGTAAGCCGCATTCATAACATCCCGGAGCGAAACAGAATTGGAGAACACCCAGGATGTAGAAATGGCACGAACTTCATGAGCATTAAACCGGTTCGAAACAAGATCCGAAGCAGACAAGCGGGAATAAGCCAGCTTGATTGCAAAACAGATCTACCTGGAAATAGAATGGGAAGAGATAGACTGCCTCTTAGGAATGAGAGACAGAAAGAATCTCTTCCGACCCCTCCTAATGAACTGAGTGCGATTAACGTAAGTCTTGATTGCACGAACAGGACAAAGAAGAGGTCTCCGACCATTGACAGCGGGAAGAGCCCGAATGCAGATGGGAGGAGGTACCGAATCAGGAAGTTGATTCTTAGCCAGAAAAGAGCAATCAGTAGTGAAGGTGACACTGTTAGCCTCATTTCTGAAGAAAGCAGAATCAACAGATAGCGCATGAAGCTCACTGACTCATCGAGCAGAAGCAAACGCTAGAAGGAAAGCCGTCTTATAGGTGAGAAAACGCATATCGGTCTCAGATAAAGGCTTGAATGGCACCCCTCCAAACAGTGCAACATCCATGGCAAGTTCCACTTGGGTGTAAGATGCAAAACTCGAGGCCTCTTCTAAGAAAAGTGCCGAATGAGTTTGGAGAGAAAAAGATTATGACCGATGCACCGCTTTCCCACATAAGAGAAAGTATCAGACAGCATAGACTGATAGCTCTTAATCGTAATAGGCTGGAGGCCCTTGGAGACAAAAAGATATACCAGAAAATCCACAATTTGAGTGATTGACGGATCATGGTAATCCACATTGTGATCTGCACACCAGCGGCAGAAAACCTTCCTCTTCGCAGCATAAGTCATGCCAGTGGAATGTCGCCGCGATGCAGAAATGCACTCCACTGTTCGTCTCAAAAACCTCTACGTCGGAGACAGGACCTGATAAAAGACAGGCGTGAAGGGACATGCTCGCCAGGTTGCTGTGATACTTCCTGGGATGACCCTGGGAAAGAAGATCGCGATGTAGAGGTAGACGAATCAGCCAATCTGCCAACAGAGGCCGCAGCAGATTGATCCACACCCACTGTGGAGACAGACGTGCGATCAGAATGATCCTGCAGCTGCAAGCACGAATCTTCGCTAATACTTGAGGAAGAATCTTAGCAGGTGGGAAGGCATAGCCAATCCAACCCGTCCAGTCCAGAGACAGAGCGTCTACTGCAAATGCCAGAAGCTCTGGACAAGGGGAGACAAAGGTCTCTACCTAATGATTCCAGCGAGTGTCGAAAAGGTTGACCTGAGGACGGCCCCACCGCACGCAAATCGTCTGAAACACCGACCGATGTAGCATCCATTCGGTTGGAAGGACACTGTCGCGTTGGGACAGGGAATCTGCTAGGACATTGAGACGCCTGGGAATGTGTCGAATGGACACCCGAGCGTTTACATCCCGCGCCAACAGAAGAAGATCCCGAGATAGCCACTACATGGGAATCGAATGTGTGCCTCCTTGATTCCGAATGTAGGCCACTACTGTCGAATTGTCCGAATAAAGTAGGACAATATGGACCGACATGTGAGGGATCCAAAGCCGAAAACTCAACAGAAGAGCAAGGAGCTCTTTCTGGTTGATATGAAGGCCCACCTGCTCGCTGTCCCACTCACCGTGAGTGAACAGACCGAGAGGATCCAACGTTGCACCCCTGCCCTGATCGCTGGCATCTGCAGCAAGGATGCGATCGGCCAAAGGAAGATCCAACGGAACACCCTGTGTCAGCCAGGAAACATCGGCCCATGAGAGAGCTCTGAATTGATAGACTCGATCCTGAAACGAGAACCGAAGGTATTTCCGTGACGCCAGATAAATGGGTACATGGAAGTAGGCATCCTTCAGGTTGATACTGGCAGCAAAGTCGCCCTGATGAACTGAACGTCGAACCGACCGGAAAGTCTCTATACTGAAACGAGGAGCTATTATGTACTCTTTCAGGATACTCCGATCAATGACAGGACGAAATTGGCCGTTTTTCTTCGGCACCAAGAAAAGTCTCCAGTAAAACCCCGGTGAAAGGGTGTTCCTGACCACCTCGATCGCCCCTTTGGAGAGGAGATTGTCGATCTCCTGCACCAGAAGGTCCCGACATAGAGAATCGGAAGGGACCCAGTCGGGAGGGGCACCCGAGATAAACTGGGGTGCCGAAGGAAGGACAGTCGCAGACCAGATTGTATGACGTCGAGGACCCAAGTGTCGAACGTTATCTCTGTCCAATGGTCGTAAAACAGCGACAGCCTTCCCCCAACTGGAGGCGAATCGAGGTGAGAACCTTCACTTGTGGCCTCGACGAGGCCCCCGAGAGGAGAAACCACCACCTCGGGAAGTGACAGAGTCCTGAGACTTTCCTGCCTGAGGCTGCCAGCGAGCCTGGCCGCGTCGGCGCTTCTTCTGAGCAGAAGGAGCAGATGGAGTCGAAGGCATAGCAGACGTCGCCGAGGAGGCAGACGCAGCAGGGCTCTTGGCGGGCCTGGAACGACCACCACCCGCAGCAGCAGGTTGGTCCAGCTGTCGCAGCAAAAGCTGGTCCTTCGAATGACGAAGAACCTCGCCACGGACAGCTTCCATGGAACCACTGAGGTCCAACCAAAGAGGCAGACCTCAGAAAAGCATTCTGCTCAGAAGGAAGGGATGGAGAAGAATCCAACACTGCATCCCGGCACACCAGCTCCAAATTAGCCGTGTTACAGGCATGAGCGTGTGTCAAGTTCATGACAGCCTGTGACAAAATGCAAAAAGGCACCTGAGCATCATCAAACTCCCCCGGTGGAAAATATTCAGCCAGGGCAGCGACGACATGGTCCGCGAGAGATAACATACCCAGCATCTCTCGGGACAGGCCCACCATAGATTCAACTACCGAGATCGGGAGAACTGCCGACTTAGGCTTAGTTAACCCGAGGGAAGAAGAATCCTCATCCACAGTAGTCATCCCTTGGAAGACTGGTGGACAGACAGAATCGTAAACACGAAACCACGATGGAGGCAGAAAGGCATTAGCTCTAGAAAAGAAAGAACCCTTGAGGGCCTTAGAACGCATTTTGGTGTCTAAGCCATGGAAGGACTCAACAACCTGAGCCGATTGCAGAGGACACAAAGCCCCAGAGCTAGAAGGCTCAACAGGGTTACAGCACTCCACAGAGGACCGCGGCCGGACGGTCACAGATGGCTGGTCTGAAGGTTGAATGTCTGGCAAAGCCAAAGACAAAATCCAAAGCCTGCCCCAAGACTGACGAGGGGGGCCCATCACCTTCAAGAAAATCATCATCCTCTGTTGCAGAAGAGACGTAGCCCAACTTGGGTTGACCAGCAGAAACCTCCTGTGAATACTGTGCAGTATCCAAGGGGCCAGGCGAGACATCTCGGCGACCGACCAAAGGAGGTTGTGCCTCAGGAGGCACAGGGAGGCCAACTTGAGGGTTGCCAGAAATCAACCGGGTGAGCGCCAAAACAGCCGGACTCAGGTCACCCTGAGAATCCGTCGCAGCAGCATCGCCCGACGGAGTGGCCTCCCAATGGACACTTCTGGCAGAAGAACCCAAATCCTCAGAAGAGACCGACGTCGATCGGCAGACAGAATAGGGAGACAGTGAGAAGACACCGGAGGATAGTCCCGATTGTGACGCCCAGGGGCAATCACTAACCTTTGCAGAACAGAAGGTCCTGCGTGCAAATCCTCTAAAGAGACCGACGGTGTACGTCGATCGGTAGCTGGACTTGGCACATGGTGAGAAGACACAAGAGGATTGTCCCAAGAATGACAGGATCCTGCCATTGGCTTCTGCACGGCAGAAGCTTAAGGTCCCAACTGCCCATCCTCTGAGACCGTCGGCAAGAATCGATCGACATCCAGACTCGGAACACAGTGAGGAATCACTGGAGGAAGGTTCCGAGAGTGACAGCTAACCGGGGCTGTCACTGACCTCTGCCGAACTGCAGGCCCTGGATGCCAATGTCCCAACCCCATCCTGCTAGTCGGAACACTAGCAGGGGAAGGAGGAACAATAAACGATTCGCTCAAGGGGCGAGGAATCGCTGCCGAAGCGACCGAACGGCTGAACCGACTAGGAGCAAACCTAGCCAGATGAGACGGAGCAGACAGCAAACCCGCACAGCTTCGCCGTGAAGCCAGGGGAGGCTGAGAGCTCACAGACACACCAGCAGATACAGTCTCGGTCCCCCGAGACTGTATACCATCTCCAGAGGAGATGGAAGAGCCACCATCGTACAGAATAGGATCTGTAGTAACAATTTCCTCAGCAACTGTCAACGGCGTAGGCGGCAACTCGGAGAGGGTCACCGAGCTGACCTTGGAGAAGCTCTCTACGAAAACAGACGCCTCAAGAGTGACATCAGAAGACAAAGAGACCACGGTCTCCACGTCAGGTATCACCGCACTAGCACTGTCAACAGTTGCAGAGGAACTCGCCACAGAAAAAGACAGATCAGCATCCTGTGTGACAGAGTCAGTATGTGCACTCACAGAAATATCTGATAAGGCACGGCTACCCTTACCCGAGAATGAGGGGTTCCAGCTCTAGACAGAACCACCTTGTTAACAGAAGCCCAGAATTTTGAGGACCAAACCCCACAAATACCACATGATTGGGCCTGAGTACAATTGTTGCAAGTGACACAGGTGGAATGAGAGTCGTCCACATATTACACCTGCAAGCAAGAGGAACAAGGAATAGTCTTAGGCATAATATGAAAATGAAATATGAAATCAAGCTTCCCGCCGACGGAAAACAGAACAATGGTTGTGTTCACACGTGGGGGAAAAACAGGACTGTGTGTGAAAAAGCAAGCAAAAATTATCAAAAATAGCATTAAATAGTAATAATTTTGAAAGCTTGAAAAGTATACAATCGACTTGCACACAATCCGATGAAGAGAGCACATACAATAAGTTGTTAGTATAAAAAATATACAGATTACTTTAAATTTATCATATTTTTAAACTAATAACAAATGGCCCAGACTAGCTGAATCGTAAAAAGGCGGAGGGCCTGAGACTTAAGAATTAGCAGACCAAATAAGGAGCCATATCCAAGTAATGGGTGTAACAAGCCCCCAATTTAAGGCAAGTCCAGACTAAGCCCCCTAAATTAGGATGGCGTATGCGTGAGTGAGAGACTAACCCTCACAAACATACACCATATATAAATAATAAACAAGCCGTATCTAGGATCAATAATAATCTACAGACAAAACAGCTTCACTCATAGTTACACACTTCTCAAGCTGGAGGAGATGAATCAGTGAAAAGCGGTACAAAATAATCAAAACATATTCGCCCAACAGGCACCCAGTTATTAATTATTATTAATTATTGGTGGTTAACACCACTTCTGAAGCTAAGGGTATCATGGCAATCCTGGTAATTAACAGCGCACGCTTCCAACGTATACCGGAGTCAGAATACGTAGATAGGCTAAAAACCGGTGAGATAATGTGCACAACCATACACTTGTCTAATTGAATCCCAATGGAAAGTTATCTGTTAGAGCAAACACACTTCTAAGGCAACCCACAGGCGACCCTGTTCAGGTGTACGATTAATTCCAATAATAACACTCCAATGAACCATTCGAATATACAAGAATGTGTACTGTATCTCAAAGAAACCTGGATTTAGAACATGGAATGAGCTATGATTAACAGACTCGTCACGGACCGGCCCCGAAATAATTAATTGTTTCCTAGGTCCGTAACCACCATTGATTGTTCAGAGAAAGAATATACTACTCCAAATAAGGATGCCAAAAATTGAGAACATATGCATAGACGGCCTGTTGGCAGTTCCATAACAGATCCAAATAGCCCCAAAATTCTCATGAGCTCTATAAGCAGAGCAAGAATTTATATAATCTGTACAATAATGCGCCTGCCTAATAAATACACATATTATGCACGCGAGCAATGAAATACCACATGTACTCATCTGAATACAGCCTATATCCACGGTATGACAGAGTGATAGAAGTGTAACCAGGAAATGAATGAATAATATGCCGGTAATATGCAGTTAACTGAGTAATAAACTCAAACATCGTAAGAAAAAGCCAGACCACTCTGAGCGAAACTTTTAAGAGTGGACTAATTGCCACATTGGAGAATGTCACCCAGATAACCGACATGTCAGCCACACATGTACATGAAGGCTAGCAATTATATTGATAAGGAATCATATGCTTGTATATGACTTATAAACGAACAACAACAGGAAACAAACCACTTAAATAGTGGATGTGCCCATGAGGTCACCGATAGAACACGACCCAGCTGCCAACCTAGGAGCCGTGAAAGGCATGGATATACCTGAATGCATACAAGGTTTACAGGAAGAAAACTACGTCCGGCCCTGTAATCGCCACTTAACACATTGGTGGGGGGGGAGGGGGGAGGGGGGCAATGAATAATTTCTATCGAACGCCCCTCACCCACATTGAATCGCTCTTGTGTTAGTTATCAAATAGTATAGGAACTGCAGGGCTCCCTCACGTCTGACCGACTCCATAATGCCACTAAGGACAGAGAGGGACGCGAGGAACAAAAATGCACAATATTGACATAATATCCAGTCTCTCAGGTGGAAGTATAATCCACATTAATAGACTGGTTAGAAATGAAAAGGTAGATGAAAACAATGTTCCGTCATCCAATCATAAAAAATGTAGATGAACTCCTTACGTTTGGACTGAAATCAGGAAATATGTTCCTGAGAAGGAGTTAAGTACAGGCATTTGAAGAAACGCTCATTAATCACACTAGGTAAATATGGCGTGAACAATAGAGCTCATTCTCATCCACTGATCTTCCATAATTTTCATCCACTTATTGCTGGGTTGATAACCTTCCGCTAAGTGGAAAGCAACATAAGTCTAAACTACCACCTGTATATGTTGCGTCTTGTGGTAGGACAAAACTACGTCCTTGCCGCAAAAAACCTGTGCCCGCCAATCTAGGGACGCCTGACTTATATTCTTCATAAGACTTGCACCCCTTTTCCGAGTCGCTAAACTGACGACCTCCGGAGTAAATGTAAGAGGGTTTCCTGGACCCTCGAGAGGAGCTCCCTTCTATGATAGTGAACTTGAATGACCTCGCTTACTCCAACCAGATGATGTATGTTGAGACACTGATCTAAGTATCAGTGTGCTGGAAGCTTTTGGTAGCCTGTTCCTAGACTAAAGAAAGCGTGTCAACAAACAGTGTGTGTCCCTTGACCTGAGCGACTCCAAGAGAGCTTTTCACCTTGTCATCTATAAGTGATGATGATGCAAGGGCAGCATCACGTCTGATTAACTCCCAATTGCCACTGTCAGGTCGAAGTTGTATGTGGCATACATGACTGCCCTGGAAAGAACTCTAAGTGAAGAACAAACGTCCTCAAATGCCTTCCCATTAAGATGTTGCACCATAGCTCTGGTGAGGTGATCTGTGTAGGACAACTCATCCAGATTCATTCTATTGGATGAAATAGCACATTCCATCACTTCCGAGCGATTGATTGATGCAGGTAGGGGCATATCTAAATCCCCGGCCTGCTCATCTAAATGCAGAGTAGCTCTCTGGACATCTTCTACAACCGTTTTAAATGAACGTGGTCCAAGGAACGATATATTTATTGAAGATGTCGATAAGAAACCGCCTTCCTCTTAGCACTAGAGGTTGAATATAGCGTTGTTAACATGGCCGAAGGCCTGCAACACCTGACTAGACTGTTTCAGGAAGGAAAGAACATCCTCTTTCTTCTGCACAAAATCTGTGTCCAAGGACGACAACGGTTTCACTCTAGTAGTCGTAGGTGGAACAAATTCAGGATGGTAGTGATGAATAAAATCTATCGCTACCATATGCTGTTCTGAAAGGGAAGGGTAATCCTCTTCCTTGTCCCTTTCACCATCCGACTGATTCAGCTGTGACATTCGGTCTATCACATCTGCGTGTGCAGATGACTGGACCAACCCACCACCGTCCGGCAGCTCACCACCGGAGTCGGCGGGAGGCTGCTCTTGCACTTGCTGCAATCAGCTGCGCAATCTGCGACAGCAAATCCATTACCGAGGCTTGAGGAGCAGCGGTCTTCTGTTTTTTCGCCGCTTGCTGCTCCTGGGTATATTAGTTATTAGCATAAAAGTTAAAAAATTTATAGTAATTTATATATTTTTTATACTTACCAATGACCCAGACATAGCTGGTGCTAACTCTTAAAATATAGGGCCAAACACAAATTTTGCCCCCCAATCCCCAAAATTTGCATCTAAAACCAAAGAAAACATGTCCTGAATGGCCCTCCACACTTCACCTCTACTGAGCATGCACAGTGTCAAGGACGTTCCGAAATTGGCGGCATTAATCATTCTAATAACCAGTGCCTGGTAAGCGCTATGTACTCAGCGGGGAGGTAAGAGTTCCCAACTCCTGGGAGGGCCATCCCCGTCTGGGTCATTGGTAAGTATAAAAAATATATAAATTACTATAAATTTTTTAACATTTTTATACTGTACCAATGACCCAGACATAGCTGAATAGTAAAAAGGCTGGAGGGCCAAGGACATAGAGCAAGATGGAATACGCTCAATTATATAAAATAGAGTCATCCCCTCTAGGGAAAAAGAAGTATTAGGCCTTACATGTATCTTTCTTATTTATGATAAATTAGAAAGATACAACACCTTCCAAAATTGAGCATCATACATCCATGTACTCTATTAATATCTAGTATAATCCTTATACTAATAATTTTTAAAGTAAGCCAATAAATAAAGTAAGTCTAGAGAATAGAGACTCTTTATACTCCTTAAAAGTGTCTGAGGATTGCATAATCATGTCCGTTGACACGTTCTATATTCAAAAGCTATACTTTAAAAACTAAGACTTGAATGAATTTTTAAAACATAAACTTCTCACTAAACAACCATCCCAATAACAGCTCAGAATTACTAACTCCGGAGGAGGTATCACCCTCCACCCCCCCCCCCCTTTTCTTGCCCTGGGTCAAATAGCCCAGAGCGAAGAGGGCAGCAGAACGGAGTCACTGCCGAAACAGACAGCCTACCTAGCTATAGTAGCAACTGTTAAGTGAATGACATTCTGAGCAGTAGATAATAGACCTAACAGTAGAGGCCTCCAGAAATGGACTCAATATTTCTGAGATAAAAAATTCATGAATGTGGATGGCTGAGCGCAATGAGCAGCCTTCAAAAATCTATAATAGCGACACTATTAATGTAAGCCCAAGATGTAGAAGAACTCTTACTTCATGAGCCGAAATCTCAAACACAACTGCTGAGTCAAAGATATACCATAAGCAGTATCGATAGTTAATTGAATCCATTAGCAATAGAATGGAGCGTAACGTCCTTCTAATAGGCATCAAAGACAGAAGAAGTTTACGCCCGTAGTAATAAACAGATATCTGTTTATAAATACATAAACTCTAACCGGACTGAGTAAAGGCCTATGCCCGTACGAAGATGGAAGGACCTTAATAACAATAGGTTCCGGATATTAGGAGCCTAACTCTTATGCAAAAATCCAACCTAAATAGTAAAGGAAGTAGTGATTCCGAAACTACGAAAGTGAAAATCATCCACCGATAGTGCATGAAACTCACTGACTCTTCAGTAAAAGAGAAGCCAACAAAAATGCTGTCTAAAAGGTCAGAATTTGAAAACTACTGTTTCCAGAGGCTCAAATGATTACTTAGCTAAATAAGAACCGAAGTTAAATTCCATATAGGAATTTAATCTAATGATTCTAAGTCTATTTATCAAAAGTTACTAACTGACTTAGATAAAGAGACATAAGACTCAATCGTAAACTATCATAGAGTGCATAGGTATGAGGTAACATAAACCTATAACCTTAATAATAACAGGCTGCAGTAGATCTTGTCAAACAAGTATACTAAAAAGTTGCAATGAGTAGTATGGAGGGATCAACAATATGAACATAGTGATCCCTACACCAACGACGGAAGAGCCTCCACTTTAGCCGCATAGAATAGCGAAGAAGAGGATATCCTATAGTAAGAAATCGCGTCCAAAGCTCGTCCAGTACAATGCTTACAATGCAATACGGACCACACAACGGAATACGTGAATGTTGCGACCTTGCGGGTTGTGATAAAGATGACACGATTTTACCCAGAGAAAAAAGAACCTCTCATTGAGGAAGATTTCGCGTTAAGTCCCACAGTAGACATCAGAGTAAATTTACCCACGGTCTCTGTGAAGACAGAGATGCTATCAACAGAAATGTATTGTGGTTGTTTATCTTAGCAATACCTGCTGAAACAACAGCGCCGGAGGATATGCATATCCTATCATTCCGTCCTATTAGATCAATAGAGCGTTAACAACATTAGCTCAGAGATCCGGACAAGCAAACACATACGTCTGCAATTGATTAGTAAGCTGTGTCGTAAATAAATTATCATTGGGCGCTCCCACTGATAGCAAATCTGATTGAATACTTGTTTGTTGAGAGTCCATTCTGACGGCAACAAGCGACCCATAAGTGAACGGGAGTCCAGTAAAACAATCAGACGACCCGGAATATGACGGACCGAAACAGAACTTGGTGTACTATAACAAACAGAAGGATTCTTTCCATTAAATTGAATAACGGAAACGAATGAGTGCCTCCCTGGTTCCGGAGATACGCCACTAGTGTCGAATTAACGGACAGGATTTGGACATGCGTTTCTGAATAATGTTCATCCAATGACATAAAGCAAGCCTAAAAAACATTATTCCGCGGAAGATAAGTGCTTGCTTAGAGACTGCGGAACCCAAAGACCCTGGCACTTCGAATCCGTTGGGATCAATATTATATCCCTGGCAACCGTCATAATTATAACACTCGGATCCGGCAACTGCAGTGGCACTCTCTGAGTCAACCACCGAATGTTTGCCCCAGTCTGAATCTCTTGCAACACTAGATAGACAAGAGAACGTGTAAATCGGGCAATTCATGGATTGCTGAAAAGTTGCCGTCGAAGAGAAGCTTCTCCGAGAACGAAGCGACTCTGAGAGAGTTCTTCACCTTACTATCCACGCGCGTGGATGTAGCTAGGGCTGCGTCACGTCTAACCAACTCCAATCAGCCACTGAAGGGCGGAGTTATACGTGAACAAACTACTGCCCTCAAAAGAAATCACATTGAGGATAATATCCCGTAATTCTTTTCTTGAAGACGTAATGATAACGCCTCAGTAAGGTGGATTACGTATGATAAAGCGTCTACGTTAAGTCTACTAGACATCATTTCGTTTCCAACATTGTGGTTGGAAAAGACATAAGACGGCGAAAAAGAATATTTCCAGTCTTTAACCACGCCGTCTAGACGCATATGAACTCTCGTTTTGCCCTGCTCTGCCAAAATAAATTATTCGTATAAATGATAAAAAGGCAGAAATGAGCATTGCGGACAAGAAACTAAACTATCATGCTTGGTAGCAGGCTTATATGCATATATAGCGTCGATAAATAATACACACGTTCTAATGACATTATTGGACTGTGTCGGTAAGTCAGGGACAATGTCCCTGAACCGATCCAAAATTCCGTGTCCAATGACGCTATAAGTCTCTTATCCAACATCGCAGCAATGTAGTCCGAAATAACAATCACTGGAAGATAATGCCAGAAGATATGAATGGCAGCTTCCGATGCTACGAAAGGGAAAACTCGAAATCTTCCGAATCCCTTTCGCCATCCTGTCGGACCCTATAAAGCATTCGATCGTCCGTACCTGATGCAACAGTGGACCGCACCGACCCAGCGCCGTCAGATAATTCCTGATTCGACTAAGAAACTGTCGATTGCTGGGATGCTGAGAAAAAACTGTGCTAACTCGGATAGCACGTCCGTCACTGAGGCCTGTGGAGAAGCGGTCCTACAATGCATTGCCGCTGGAAGCTCCGTGATCGTTACCCCGTGCATACTACTAATATGCGAGCGAACGGAGTGTATAGGCCTCGTGTCCCTTGGCTACCGGATGGCGTGACCTATTCGCCGTGGAATCACTGAATGATGAAACTGATCGGATACTCGAGGTCACGTAGCCAATGTACGGTCGTGTGCCCTGCTGTGAGGAAGCATTATCGACAGTCTCTCGGACTGTCAATATAACGGAGCGTCCCGACCGACAGACATATGCTCCGAATGTAAAATATCTGAACCACAACATGCGGTCCCCTATGTTGTTGGACGAGAGAGGGACCTCTCTCGCTCACAGCCCGGACGGACCTGGACAAGCCAGGAACCGGACTAACAGGCTTCCTCCAATCTGTCCTCAATCCGCCATCACTGGGTGAGTACTAAAGTAATTATAGTGCTCGCATCACCCAAATCTCCTTCCTAGACCGCAACGGACGAACCCGGCAGCCGAACCATTCGATGAATGTACGCTACACCAGGTGAGCTAGCGAATGTCACTCCGTCGATCCTACAAGGGACCTCTTAGGCGATAGACATATTCCATGAGCACTTATTGCCGCTAGCTCTTCATTAACTATGACAACAGAGGCACACTTTTGAAAGACATCTCCGTAACTTTGCGAACAAGAAACCAGAAACGCTTGGTAATAGCAAGCATATAATAATAACATATATAGCGTCGCTCAATAATTCGAAAGTTTGTGTGACATTATTGGACTATGTCGGAACTGAGGGACGATGTCCCTGAACCGAACCAAAAATTTCTAAGTCCACCGACGCTATCAGTTTCTTATCCGGCATCGCAGCATTCTGGTCCGACGAAAGAAGCTGTAGCAGATCAAGTCAGATGACATACACAACAGCATATGTTGTTCCGAAAGGGAAAGCTCGAAATCCTCCGAATCCCTTTCGGCATCCCGTCGGACCGGATGAAATTTTCGGACGTCCGTACCCGCTTCCGCGGAGCGTCCCGACCCAGCATCGTCGGATAAAAAATATGCGACAGATTCAGTTGATGATGGGATGCTGCGATAAGCTGTACTATTTAGGAAAGCACGTCCGTTCCCGAGGCCTGTGCAGTAGCGGTCTTACGATGCATTGCCGCCGGAAGCTCCGTGTACGTTGACTCCCGCACACTTTCCTATGCGAACGTCCGGAGTCTGCAGGCCTCGTGTCCCTGGCTACCGGATGGTGTGACCTGGTCGCCGATGATTCTCTGACTGGCGAAGCTGACTGGATATCCGAGGTCACGTAGCCAAGAGCGGTCGTGTGCGCTACCATGAAAATGAGGAAGCCTTATTGACAGTCTACTCCGGACTGACTATATGTCGGAGCGTCCCGAGCGACGGACGTATGCTTCGAATGCGAAACATTTTGTACCACAACATCTGGGGCCAGATGTTGTTGTACGAGAGAGGGGCATCTCTCGCTCGCCGTCCGGATGGATCAGAACGAGCTATGAACCGGACTAAAAGGCTTCCTCCGTTCTCCCTCTAATCCGCCGTCACTGGGTATGCATTTGGTTGATTTATAGTGCTCGCATCACCCCAAAACTCCTTCTAGACCACAACGGACGAACCCAGCTGCCAAACCATTCGATGAATGGATGCTACACCAGGCGAGCTAGCGGACGTCAAAGGCCGTCGAACCTACTAGGGTCCTCTTAGGCAATTGGCGTATTTACATGAGCACTTTTCCGCTAGCCCTTCATTAATTGTGACGACGGAGGCACACTGTTGGAAGACATCACAGATACATCACCCTAATCTTGATCGTCTGAAATAGAAATTGATAAAGTAGAGTGACCCTGCGGGGAAAGGACCGGAGTGTCCAATTCCCCACTAACATACCGTGACATACGCTTCCCATGTTGTCATCGAAATCATACGATACAGAACAGGAGTTAATGCGAGGACACTGACCACATATAGAATGATTATAAAAGTCAGAGGAAGACTTCCTCTTATTACAGTTGATCAAAATCCTTTCAATGTGAAAAGAAAACAAAGTCCTGGTACTCGCACCAACCCCTGGCAATCAAAATACATAATAATAATATGATCCATTAATATAGAAAAAATAATTGAAATCAAAATATTTTGAAAAAATATTTTTTCAGAACAGCCCAAGTTTCTGAAAAGTAACGTTGAGCCCCAATGGATCCCAAGCCTAAGTGTGGACAAAAATTTTAAAAATATTTTAAACAATTTATTCAACACTTACGAACAATAATAATGTATCTAGTTATGATTAAAATAACATCAAGATATTATTTTCAAGAAATCCCCCCTCACACAGAGGGCTGTTGTAAATGTAAACAATGAGTGTAAAAACACTAAAATAAGACTCCAGGCACCCAGGCCCGGAATCAGTTACCAAAAATACACTATCTGATGCAAAACAGAGACTTCCAGGGAAGAAACTGCAGAACATCAGATGGTAGATGCAGAACACAACGCCTAACCACCCGTAGGTGAAGACGTAAACATGGGGAAAAGAACAGAATTCATTCTGTTATTCAGCTAAAACTCCCAAGAAAATTTAGTAATAATAATTACAGAAACTATGCCAAAAGCATGGGAGAATAGCAAGAGGGGACTTAAAGGAAAGGGAGAGAGGAAAACACTGAAAAATCAGTGTAACTAAATAATCAGAATGACAACAAAATGGCTGCTGCCTCGAAAATAGGTAACTTAACATAATTTCATTAAAAAATTTTAAGTTACAGCCCTGATAATATTCTGTCACACATTTTTCCTCTCCTCCTTCTCTATCCTCCTTAGAATCACCATTTCACTAATATTTATGTGTCTGGCATCATTTAAACTGAGATTTACAAGCACAAAGATCAGTCAGATGTTAACTGATGAAGGGCCAAACTTAGAATGATTAATGGCGCCAATTTCGGAACGTCCTTGACACTGCACATGCGCAGTAGAGGTGAAGTGTGGAGGGCCATTCAGGACATGTTTTCTTTGGATTTAGATGCAAATTTTGGGGATTGGGGGGCAAAATTTGTGTTTGGCCCTATATTTTAAGAGTTAGCACCAGCTATGTCTGGGTCATTGGTACAGTATAAAAATATATGAAATCATGAAATTATTTGTAACGTGTATTTGTGTATGTAACTCTGTTGTCCATGTCAGATGACTTAAATGAGATAAAAAGGCTTGTTTTTTCCAGGATATAGAATTTTAATCTCTATTTTCCAGTTCTGTGGTAGGCAGTAAGTCATGTGTTCAAAGTCAAACTGCATCATTATCATAGTAATGGGTTGGAAACAAACCTGTTAACTCTCGCGATTTCACTGGGAGGTTTCTGATGTGATGCCCAATCTGTAACCCTCATGTTAACATCCTATTTTCTCCTGATTGGACAGTTTTCAAAATAGTTATTCAGTACAGTGGAACCCTGATAACTGAATAGCCATTTTGCCAATGAAAATTATTCAATTAACAGGAGTATTCAATTAACAGGGATTTGGTCACTTTCCATTATTCTAGAGATAAACTTAGCATTTATTCTACTATATCTTGTTTGACAGAGCTCCATGAAAACAAGATATAATAGATTAAATGCCTGTATTGGATGTACTGAGGCCAAATAGGTCTGAATACAAAGGAAAACTGGGGAGAGTCAGGGTAATTTCTCGACAGGTTATAAGATTTTTTATTCAATTAACAGGAGTTTACTCTATAACTTATATTTAATTAACAGGTAAAATTTGGACTGGAGGTGTGGTAAATGGTTTTGTGTTGGAAAATTATATTCAATTAGCAGGGTTATTCATTTAAAAGATATCCAATTAAATGGGCTACACTGTACTATCACATTTTTCTGTTTAGAAAATCTGAAATCACGTGTGCGAGCTATTATAGAAGTATGTGTAAAACGGCATCACTGACGTTAGTTTCTGCCAAAATTCAGCTTCCTGTAAATGTGTGCACTCTTATATTTATTTATTTATTTATTGGTGTTTGAGGTCACATACTTATGCACAATGGCTAATCGTGACCGGAAAAATAACCTTAACTTCATATAAAAGAAACAGTAGAATATGATGATAATGTACTGGTTATTAATTTTTGTGCTGTCAAAGTGTGCAATAAATGAAAGTGTCAATGACACTGTAGCTCAACTTGTCAAGACAAAGACATGTACATGTATAGTATGTGACACAGCAATGACAAACATCTAGGTAATGACCTGATAACAAAGGTACATATAAAGTATTGTAACGGTCTGTACATAAATACTGACCGTTGCCTGTAACAAATGTATAGGTAAAGTATTTAAAGGTGGGTGACAGTCAGATGCTAAACTAGAAAAGAAATCTTTTGAGTCCCAGAGTGGGTCTGACTGAACCCCAAAATATTTGTTCTCATAGCACAGTGATAACAAAGGCACCCCAAAACACACTCATTCCTGTCCCAAGGTGAAAACAAAGGTACCCAAGAAGTTTCGTGAAGATCAGTTCACAAATATGAGCTGTGTAGAAGTTGTGACAAAAAACTGATTGGACCTAATTTCGGTACAAAATGGCCACTGGCAGCCATCTTGAATTTTGGACTGCACCCAGAAACACTTGTTCTCGTCCCAAGGTGATAACAAAGGTACCCAAGAAGTTTTGTGAAGATCGGTTCATAAATACAGCTTCTAGCCCAAGCCGTATTGACATGTGCACTTACAGTGTATAAGTAGCACTGAATAAATCAAAGTTCATCTAATTTGCATAATTTCTGCACGAGAAAAAAACCTGTATTATATGTGATGTATTCCATGTTACTAAACATTCATACAAAAATTTATTCAAATCAGAACTTTCATACAGAAGTTCTGTACAAAAGACTGATTGCACTAATTTTGGTACAAAATGGCTGCTGGTGGCCATCTTGAATTTCGGACCACACCCCAAAACACTCGTTCTCATCCCACGGTGATAACAAAGGTACCCAAGAAGTTTCGTAAAGATCGGTTCATAAATACGGCCTCTAGCCTGAGCCGTATAGAAGTTGTGTACAAAAAACTGATTAGACCTAATGTCGGTACAAAATGGCCACTGGCAGCCATCTTGAATTTTGGACCGCACCCAAAAACACTCGTTCTCGTCCCAAGGTGATAACAAAGGTACCCAAGACGTGTTGTGAAGATCGGTTCATAAATACAGACACTAGCCCGAGCCGTATTGACATGTGTACTTACTGTGTGTAAGTAGCACTGAAAAAATCAAAGTTCATCTAATTTGCATAATTTCTGCACGAGAAAAAAACCCGTATTATATGTGATGTATCCCATGGTACTAAACATTCACACAAAAAATTATTCAAATCAGCGCTTTCATATGGAAGTTCTGTGCAAAAATCTGATTGCACCAAATTTTGTACAAAATGGCTGCCATCGGCCATCTTGAATTTTGGACCGGACCCCAAAACACTCGTTCTCGTCCCACGATGATAACAAAGGTACCCAAGGAGTTTCGTAAAGATTGGTTCATAAATACGGCCTCTAGCCCGAGCCGTATTGGCATTTGGACTTACAGTGCTGAAAGTAACACCAAAAAACATCAAAGTTAGTCTAATTTGCATAATTTACGCACGAGAAAAAAACCTGTATTATATGTGATGTATCCCATGGTACTACACATTCATACAAAAAATTATTCAAAACAGAGCTTTCATATGGAAGTTCTGTACAAAAAACAGATTTATGCATCGTTGGTACAAAATGGTGGCTGGCAGCCATCTTGAATTTCGGACCGCACCCAAAAACACTCGTTCTCGTCCCACAGTCATAACAAAGGTACCCAAGAAGTTTCGTAAAGATCGGTTCATAAATACGGCCTCTAGCCCGAGCCGTATCCAATTGTTGATGGGCAGACGGACAACGGACGAAGGGCCATGGCATAAGATCAAATTTGGCTTTGCCAAAGTTGAGCTAAAAATGCAAACATTTCACTCAGTTTTCAGATTTAGCAAAAAATAATATTTCCAGATTAAATACTGGCTCAAATGTGTCCATGTAATTTGGAATAAATTTTGGAAAAAAATTCTTATTTAAAATCTTAACAGGTAGGTTGTGAATGAAAGTTAAAAAATTTAAAGTAATTTATATATTTTTAATACTTACCAATGACCCAGATTCAGCTGGTGCTAACTCTAAAATATTTAGGGCCAAACGCAAATTTTACCCCCCAACCCACAAAATTTGCATCTAAAACCGAAAAATACATGTCCTATATGGTCCTCCATACTTTTACTCCACTGTGCATGTGCAGTGTCAAGGAAGTCTCAAAACTGCTGCCAAAAGTCATTCTTACAACCAGTGCCTGGTAAGCGTTATGTACACAGCGGGGAGGCAAGAGTTTCCAACTCCTGGGAGGGCCATCGCCGTCTGGGTCATTAGTAAGTATAAAAACTATATAAATTACTATAAATTTTTTAACATTTTTATACTGTACCAATGACCCAGACTTAGCTGAATAGTAAAAAGGTTGGAGGGCCTAGGACATAAGAAAAATCCAATAGACTCAATTACCTATAACAGACCTATCCCCTCAATGAGAAAAGGAGAGATAGGCTACATGTATCTTTCTTATTTGTATCAAAAAAGAAAGACACAACACCATTCTGTAATTGAGCACAATAATATCAATGATCTCTATAAACATCTAGTATAACCCTTTATATTAATATTTTTAAAAGGAAAGCCAATAAAAACGGGAGTCTAGAGAAATGAGACTCTATATACTCATTTAAAAGTGTTTGAGGATTGTATATTAACACCCAATTAATCACGTGATATATACAGACACTTCACACCAATCAACACTTTGAAAAATATTACACAGATGAGTAAACATGGGCTTTACCCTTAAAATCATCTCGGAACCGACTCAGAATTACTGACTCTAAGGGAGGTATTCCCTTGCTTTACACTATAAAGCAGGTGACCTAAGGGAACACCCGCCCCCCCCCCCTCCTTCCCCTTGTCCTGGATCAAATACTCCAGAGCAAAGAGGGCAGCAGGACAGAGTCACTGCCGGAACCGAAGGCCTATACACATATAGTTGGCACTCTTTAGTAGACGACATTCTGAGTAAAAAATAATGGACCTAAACAATGAAGATCTGCAGAAAGGACTCAATATTCTCAGATACAAAATCGTGAAAATGGAGGGCTAAGACCAATATGCAGCCCTCAATAGATCTGTAATAGCAACATTATTAGTCTAAGCCCATGATGTAGAAGAACTCTTACTTTATGAGCTTAAAACTAAAGCACAGACTGCTGAATGAAGATATAATCATAAGCAGAACTGATAGCAGATTGAATCCATCTGACCACAGAATGGACCAAAATGTGCAGGAAGCTTCCACTGCATGTCCCACAACAGATGCCTGAGTAAATTAATCCACAGTCTTTGTGGAGCTAGAGAAGCTACCAACAGAATTTGCATTGAAATAATTACATTTGAGCAATATCTGTTGAACCAACAGCGCTGGAAGATACGTATATCTTATTATTCCATCTCACAAGAACGATAGAGCGTTTACTGCAAACGCTCGAAGATCGAAACATTATGACATATACGTCTGCAACTGATTGTTGAGATGCGATCATTGGCCGCAAATAAGTCGATCATTGGCCGCTCTCCTTGGTAGCAATCTGATTGAAAACTCGTTTGCTGGAAGTCCATTCTGGTGGCAACAAACGGCCTCTCCGTGAAGGGAGTCCGCTAATACGTTCAGACGACCCGGAATATGACGGACCAGTAGGAGAACTTGATGTTCTAGTGCCAACCAAAAGATTCAATCCGTTAACATAAATAACAGGATGGAATGAGTGCCTCCATAATTCCGAAAATACGCTAATGCCGTCGAGTTGTCGGACAGAATTAGCATATGAACATTCAGAATAACGTTCCTCCAATAACGTAGCGCAAGCCAAAATGACATCATTCTTGATGTTTGTGTGCTTGATAAGGAACTACGGAAACAAAAGACCCTGGCACTTTAATCCATTGGGTTCAATGAAACTACCCAATCTGTTTGACTGGCATCCGTCAAAACTGAAAACTCGGATCCGGCAATTGCAGTGGAACTACTTGAGTTAAGCACTGAAAACTTGCCCAAGTCTGAATCTCTTATTCACTTGATTTGACAAGAAGATGTCCGTATCGAGCTAAAGAAACTTCACCCTCCAATTCTGAATTAAAAGAAATTTGGAGAGGACAAATGCGTAAACGCCCCATTGGAATAAAATCACGGCAGATCCGCACGTATCAGTCACATGAGATCTCTCACTGAGACCTTGTCTGAGCGAAGACAATAGCGAGCATAACGACTGATTAATTTCGCTCTGGTTAACGGCAGACGAACGAGAATGTTATGCATCTCGAAGCTCATCCCCCGGTGGGTAAATGACTTGGACGAAACCAGATCCGTCTTCTCCTCATTTACTTATGAAACCGAGACGTCGGATCAATAGAAGCAGAATCTGCACATCGTTCTGCAGCGTTAACTCATTGCCATACCTCTGAAGAATGTCGTCCAGGAAGGGCAACGGTACCGCAGACGAATGAGCTCGGAAATGAGTCATTACCGAGTTCGTTATTCGAGTGAACGCCCAGGAACTAGATTCAGACCGGAACACATTGGTCGGTGCTGAAACACAATTCCTATGATAAAGAAGCAAAGATACTTTCTGAACGCCTGATGTACCATGACATGAAAGTATGTAACTAGAAATCTATGCATGTAGCATAGTTGTACACCCGAATACTAGTTCTGACCGATCGGATGGACTCCATATAGAAACTTAGAGCCACGATCAGCTTGTTATCCAGCTCAGATTATGAGTGGACGGAACGAGCCGTCTGGTTATGGAACCAGAAAAGGATGGTTGTAGAAACCTTTAAAATCCTGAATTTCTACGATCTCTATCACGATCATTCCAGAAGAGACTGGACTTCTGATGGAAGCGAGCCTCTATTCTACTGACTGACGGAAGCTGAGTCCATCTTGGACTCCGAGTTAACAGAGGATTTTGTTTGAGGAACAATATAGTCCTTCTGAAAACACCCCTTGAATCCAAGGTATGTCCGTAATCTAATCTCAAATAATTAAGAAACTTGATAGTCTTCCGCTCACTAATACATGATAGAGGATAAAACCATTACCTCCTGGTCCTGCGAGGCTTGCGGAATGAGAAGCCATGTCCTCTACGGCCCGCACCTCGCTTCGTCGACCTAGGAGCGTCTGACTGGAATTACGGTCCCTATCTGAGTCGCTACTCTGGAATAAGACCTAGAGGACGCATGGGAACCTCTATAGGAACTTCTCTTGGACGTATTTGTCCCAGAAGTGCCTATCCTACTCTTCTCTGCTGAATCCGACTATATGGAAGCAAATTTAAATAGCAGAGAGTCTAAAGTTTTCTTAGTTAATTGATCATAAACTGTGGAAAGCTTGCCGCCGAAGAAAACTCTGCGGAGACCGGAGCGACTCTGAGAGAGTTTTTCACCTTACTATCTACACGCGTGGATGTAGCAAAGGCCACGTCACGTCCAAACAACTCCATAATGCCACTAAAGGTCGGAGTTTACATGAGGCCCTTGAAAGAACTCTTAAGGAGGTTGTACATCCTAGAATTCTTTTTGCTTTGAGACATAATGAAAACGTTCTGGTAAGGTGATCTGTGTACGATAATGTGTCTAAGCTGTCCCTGCTAGACGATATTGTTATTTCCAACATCATGGTTGGAACTGACATAGACGACAGATAAACAATACTAGTTCCTGATCTGGTTGTCTAGACGCAGAGAACTCTCAGAATGCTCTGTCCTGCTGTTTCAAAATATTTGATGAATTGATGAAAGGCAGATGTAGAGCATATTGCCGATAAGAAACCTGATCTGCCCATTTAGGTAGCAAGTTATATAAAAATAGCGTCATTCAACAGATCAAATGTCCGTGAAACATATCTGGACTATGTCGGAAACTGAGGGATGATGTCCCTAAACCGATTAAGAATTCTGTGTCCAGTGGCGCTATCCGTCTCTTATCCGGCAACGCAGCATTTTGGTCCGGAGGAACAACGTACGATGATAATGCCGGATGCACTCTACGGCAATTATGTTGTTCCAAAAAGGGAAAATACAACTCATCCGTATCCCTTTCACCATCCCGTCGGACCACTTGAAATTCTCGGTCGACCATGCTGAACCTGCAGCGGAACGTACCAACCCAGCTTCCTCGGATAATTCCTGATCCGACAGAGTTACTGTCGGTTGCTGGGATGCTGCGATAATTTGTGCTGTCTGCAATAGCATGTCCGAAACAGAGGCCTGTGGAGCTACAGTCTTATAGGATTTAGCCGCTGGAAGCTCCTTGGACGTTCACTCCTGCATACCTCTAATATGCGAACGTCCGGAGAATGAAGGTCTTGTATCCTTGGCTACTGCGTGGCCTGGTCGCCGTAGAATCCCTGGTCGGCGATATTGATTGAATATCACAGGTCACGTAGCCAAGGTGCAGTTGCGTGTGCTGCCGTGAGGATGTGGAAGCCGAAAGAGCAGTCTCTCCGGACTGTCTATATAACAGAGCGTCCCGAGTGGTGGACGTATGCTCCAACTGAGGAACGTTTAGTACCACAACATCTGGGCCCAGATGTTGTAATGCAAGAGAGGGACCTCTCTCGCTCGCAGCCCGGATGGACCTGGACGAGCTAAGAACCAGACTAATAGGCTTCCTCTGTACCATCCTCGTATACGTCATCACTGGGTGTGCACATTGTATTTTATAGTGCTCGCATCACCCAAATCTCCTTCCTGGACCGCAATGGATGATCCCGGGTGCTGAGCCATTCGGTGAATGGTCGCGACACCAGGCGAGCTAGCGGATGCCAACGCCATCGATCCTATTAGGGAACTACAGGCAATTGACATATCTACATGAGCACTTTGCCGCTAACTCTTCATTTGACTGTGACAATGGAAGCACACTTAAGACATCATGGTAACAATACCTAGTTCATGTTACCCTATGAGACCTGTGGAGCTACGGTCCTACCTGAATATCCGCTGGAAGCTCCCGGGACGTTCATTCCTGCATTTATATAATATGCGAACGTTCCAACTGGAAAGGTCTCGTATCCTTGGCTAGCAGATGGAGTGACCTGGTCGACATGTATTCCTTGGTCGGCGAAGCAGGAGCACCAGGGATGTTCAATCCTGCATTTATATAATATGCGAACGTCCCCTGGAAATCTGTGGTCACATAGCCAAAGTGCGGTCATGTGTGTTGACGAGGCTGAGGAAGCCAATATAACAGCCGCGTAGGACTGTCATGCGACGGAGCGTCCCGAGCAGGAGGAGTGGACGTAAGCTCCGACTAAGCAAACACATACAACAACATAGCGGCGCAGATGTTGATGCAAGAGAGAGGGGGCCTCTCTCGCTCGCAGTCCGGGGACCTGGACGAGCTAGCTATTGGACTGACAGGCTTCCTCCGTAATATCCTCGGATCCGTCATTGCTGGGTGTGCACATCTGAAGTTTTATAGTGCTCGCATCACCCAATCTGCTTCCCTGGACCGCAACAGACTAACCCGGGTGCTGAGCCATTCTTTCCTGGTGAATGGTCGCGACACCGGGCGGACAATGCATTCGATGGAACTAGCTAACTCCCAGCAATTGTCGTAATACCTTGAGCACTTCCCACTAGCCCTAATATAGCAACGATGGAGACACACTTATTGAAGACATCATGGAAACATCACGCTGAGTTCTGAAAAAGAAACTGATAATATATAGTGACCCTACGGAGCGAGGACTGTAATGGACCTCTCACCGCAACAAAATACCGTGACACACATCTCCAACATTGTCATAACACAATGAACTTGTGAATTTCAACCAGAAAAAATATCCACCATCATATTACTCGCACTAACTCTTGAAATAAATATACATAATATATTATAATTCATTATAACATTTCAAAAGAAAATAATTTTCAAAAAAAAAAATTTTTGGAAAAAATTTTCAGAAGAGCCCAATGGGAACCCTGAGCCCAAAGGATCCCAAAAAAGCCTAAGTGTGGACAAAAATTTTAATCATTTTGAAAAATTAATGTAACACTTATGGACAATATTAATGTATCTTGCTATGAACTAAATTAAGCAGAAGACAAGTAATCATTGTCAGAAGTAACAGTTGTCAACATAAGCAAAAGTGTCAACAAACCGGAAACATGACTCCAGGCACTGAAACAAACATGGCCCGAAATCAGTTACCAATTTAAACACTATCTGATGCAAAACAGAGGCTTCCAGAGAAGAAACTGTAGAACATCAGATGGTAGATGCAGACCAAAATGCCTAAACACCCCTAGGGTGAGGACGTAAACATGGGGAAAAAACAGAAAATAATTCTGTTTCCAAGCCAAAACTCCCAAGAAATTTTAGTAATAAACATTACAAAAAATAAGCCAAAAGCATGGGAGAGTAGCTAGGGGGGAATAAAGGAAAGGGAGAGAGGAAACACTGATTAAACAATGGAACATTCATAGCAAGAATGACCACAATAAGGTCATGCCACAAAAATAGGTAACATGTTACAATTTCGTAAAATAATTATAAGTTACAGCCCTGAACATTTGTTTCCATTGTTTTCTCCTCTCCACCTATTTCCACCATATATTCACCATTTCTCTCAAAAATATGCATCTGGCATCTTTAAAACTAAGATTTACAAGCACAAATAACAGTGAAGTGTAACTCTATTGAGGGCCAAACAAAGAATGACTTTTGGCGGCAGTTTCGAGACCTCCTTGACACTGCACATGCACAGTGGAGTAAAAGTATGGAGGACCATATAGGACATGTATTTTTTGGTGTTAGATGCAAATTTTGGGCATTGGGGGTAAAATTTGCGATTGGCCCTAAATATTTTAAAGTTAGCACCAACTAAGTCTGGGTCATTGGTACAGTATAAAAATTTGTATTTTTTGTGAAATAAATCTTTGAAATAAATAAACTGCATCATCTATGGTAATGGACGTTTCCGCCCTGACTGGCCCAAGACATTTCATCTTGTGATAAAATTTTCTTGTTTCTTTGACAAATTAAATCATCCCAATGCGATATCCTCTTCATCTATGACCATTTACTCCCATTTAATCAGCCATCAATGAGTAGTTAATCTGTATGGGGGAGGGGTGGGGGAAGTCAAATTACTGGAAACAACTATCAAGAACCTATAATAATCCAGTTAAACCAGGTTAAACCCCAAATTACAACACAGGGGCCAAAAATTATACAGGTTGCAAAAAACCTGGAATATTTGGAATATTTTACAACTTTGTCAAGAAAAACATTTAAATATGAATGTCAGTGGAATAAGCTCAGAGAGCTGGATCCAGTGTTATCCATATACAGTAGAATCCTCTTAATTGAATATCCATTTTGCCAGTGAAAATTATTCAATTAGCAGGAGTATACAATTAACAGGGATTTGGTCAGTTTCATGTGTTCTGGAAGTAAACTGAGCATTTATTCTATTATATCTTGTTTGACAGAGCTCATAGAGCTCTGTCAAACAAGATATAATAGAATAAGTGCCTGTATTGGATGTAGTGAGGCCAAAAAGGTTGATAAATAAGGGGAATTTGGTGCGTGTTACAGTAATTTTTTTGACATATTGCAAAAATTTATATACAATTAACAGGAGTTTACTCTACAACCCATATGCAATTAACAGATCAAATTTGTACTGAAGGTATGGTAAATGGTTTTGTTTCAAAATTATATTCAATTAACAGGGATATACAATTAAGAGATATCCAATTAAGTGGGCTCCACTGTAGTATTTGTATGCTTTTTATTGACAAATACCATTTAAATTGTACAAACTAAATGAAATATAATGTATTAGGAAGGAGTAAGGGTGTGGGTGGGAAGCATAAAATGTAAACTATTGATGAGCTAGCTGCACATGCCAATCTCCCTGACAAGCATGGAAATCTTCCTGACAGCTCCTTAAAATCTCACTGACAGTCATATTAAGGGATTAACAGGTTTGCTTGGAAATCTCCTTCAATGAATTCTTTTTTTTTTGCTTCAAAATGAATTTTGAAGGATTTTGAGTGATTTTATACAAAGAAAAATGAGGAGGGAGGTGGGGTGTCAGGGTCAGGTGTTCAAATTATTTGAATAAAATCACTCAAAATCCTTCAAAATTCATTCAAAGGCAAAAGAAAATTAATTCACCAATTGTTTTGTATTTGACCACAAAATCCATGTCTAGGTGTGAAATTTTGAGGCCCATGTACAGGTGTGAAATTTTGAGGCTTTCCACCTTATTTGTTCCAAAGATCATCTCAGGTTTGCATTAATTTTGAATCCCTGCCCTCCCCAACAAACAAACTCACAATTGTTTTACATGACCCTCATTCAGTGATGTCAATTTGACCAGTTTCAACAGTCCACGCCCATTTTCAATGATCCTCAATAATCACTCCTAAAACTTTTCAACAACAATCTTCTATACATTCCAATAATTTTAATATGTATATAAACACAACAGACAAGCAAATAGATGAAATAAGAAATATAAAAAGTAATTACCTCATGCATTGGACGGAGATATATGAGATGATTAGTAACACTGACTTGCCTACAAATCTGTGCAACAAGCTGCTCTTCATTGAGTTTTGGACACTGCATAAAAGAAACTTTCTTCATTTTGTATGCATAACCAATATTGAATCTGTTCAGAACACGACAAGCACTACCTGCAGATAATTATTTTACAATAAGTATAATGTAAGTTTGTAATTATCTGTGTACATCATGTATTAGGGGCTCCTGAAAAATAGAGGATATCTACGCTGTTTTTGTGAACATCAGGAATTATCTCATAAGTGCAGGGGGGAGGGGGGGGGGGGAGATTTGCAAAACACTGATGCTGGGGTGGGTGGGTGGTCAAGGAGGACAAAAAAAAATTTTTTCCGATGCTTGCACATTTTTTCCTCAGACACTTTTGGGCAAAATTGTATACCATAATCAGTGAAGTATCATTCAAGAACCAATAAAAAGACTCTCAAGTTATCAGGGGGTACCTACCACTGGATTTTGCCTACCATGGGTTATATACGATTATAAAACTGTTATTGCGGCTGAGCTATGATTCGGCTTATAGTGATACAATGTATGACATATTGAATAATGCAAGTTAAAATGCATCACTAATTGCAATTATCAAACACTGCACTCTAAGGATAAGTTATCTTGAGGGTGTTCTGTTTGATTAAATTTCTGATATGTTCACCCTGGTGAGATCGGCTGGCTTGGATGAGGAGCAAAGACAATTATGTGAAGTCAGGAACAGTTACAGATTTCAGCTGCAGGAACAATTCTGTACAACGATGTATCCAGACCTATTACGAAAACACCAATGACTCTTTTATTGCCATTGTAGGAAGTATGTAACACAAAAACTACTAAACATTGAACCTGATTGAACTGCTAATTTATTTCAAACACATCTGAGAACACAGGTGTCAACAAAATCATGTACCAGACCTTCTAGGGCTGGACTTAAAATAAGTAATAAATCCCCTCCCCCAACCCAGCCATGCCCCACCCAAACCTTCGTCAAAAAAATAAACAAATACATAAATGACTAAACTCATTGCTTTTTGCATACACATACCGTGGAACCTCTCTTGAGAGACCAACATTTTTGCCAGACAAAAGTGGTCTTTCAGACAGGTGGCCTGTCAAGACCACCTGTCTTGAAAGACCACTTTTGTCTGGCCGAAATGGTATGTTGTCCTGTGTTGTCCACATAAAACATGCTCTAGCACAAAAGAGGTGGTTCCTCAAAAAGGTGGTCTCTCTAGAGAAGTTCCACTGTGTATATGAATGGAGAACGCAATGGGTTCTGATGGGTTGAGTAATTTATGATATTTAACCCTTTACCTAACATTCTTTTCAAAAATACCAAAAAAATAAAAATTCTCATATAACCATTACTGTTCAATAAGATTACTTGAAATAAACACATGTAAGGCTAACATTAGAACTGGCTCGAAGAGTCAGTTCTTATGTTATCCATATTTGTGTGGCTTTATTGTGGGATATATTTGGATACCATATATATGCTGTATTTGATTTGTTATGGGAGACCATCTGCCTTAAGAGACCACTTTGGTCTGATAAAACGGATGTTCTTTCAAGACGTGTCCTTCTGTACAAGGTCAATCACTCAAAACTGTATGATAAAATTGGTTATGGTGCTGTGTGGTGGGAAGGATAATGCAGAAGCATGTATTTAGTGGGGGTGGGTGGTTCAGATAACCCTGGAAAAAAATTGTAAAACTGGAAAAAAATGACATGGGGTGGGTGGGTGGGTGGGACCTCCCACCAGTCAAAAACAAAAAATCGGCATCGGTGTCTGCAAATTTTTTCCTACAATCCCCCCCCCCCCTCATTAGTGTGGACCTGAAAGTTTTCTTTTTCACAAGCGCTTGCACGAGTGAAAAATATTACTTCCAGGTCCACACAAATGAGATAATTCCAGATATTCACTAAAACAGGATAGACTTTCTTTTTATTATATGATTCATGACATTTTACTGCACAATATTCAGCCTAATTCGACTGCAAACAGTTTCAAGATAATAACAAATATCTGTTGCTGTTCCTTCAAGGCGATGTTCAAGGTGATGTTCAAGGCGACGCCATGCACCGAAGTGTAACATCATTTAGAAAGCTACTGAAAAAATTTGTGTGGACCTGAAAAAATTATTTTTCACTTGCGCAAGCGCTCATGAAAAATGAAACTTTCAGGTCCACACTCATGAGATCATTCCCGATACTGTCTAAAATAGAGTAAATTTCTTTTTTATTATATGCTACGGGACATTTTATTGCGCAATACTCATCCCCAAATGTGTACATTTCAAAACAATAACAAAGATCAGCAGATCGTTCCTTCAAGGTGACGTGATGCAGTGTAGCATGACGTAATTTAGGAAGCTACTGAGGGATATTCCTCGATATCCATCAGTTGATGGATATCAAGAAAAATCTTACAGATAATTTACGATAATTCACAGGCTAGCATATAATAAAAATGAAAAAATTTATAGTAATTTATATAATTTTTATACTTACCAATGACCCAGACTTAGCTGGTGCTAACCCAAAAATATCTAGGGCCAAACACAAATTTTGCCCCCCAATCCCCCAAATTTGCATGCAAAATCGAAAATTAGAAGTCCTAACTGGCCCTCCAATACATTTTACCCTCCGCGCATGCACAGACACCAGGAAGTCACCGAATCTGGCGCCAATAAAATCATTCTTTGTAGAATAAAGATTATAATAATTCAGCGGGGAGGTATGAGTGCCCAGTACTGCCCACTCATGGGTCTGGGTCATTGGTAAGTATAAAAAATATATAAATTACTATAAATTTTTTCATATTTTTATACTGTAACCAATGACCCAGACTTAGCTGAATCATAAAAAGGCGGAGGGCCTAGAACTTTTGAAATATTAGATCAACATGGATCAAAACCTTCAATCCATGATGATGAAATTAGAATTTACATGAATGTCTCTTAATACCACAATAGAAGAGACATAACCTAATATGTATCCCAATTATGTAAATCCTAAATCTAAGCATAAAATCATGTTAATTAGGATGTAACAAATAAACAATTTTAGAGACTAGTCTGGACTAGGCCCTAAAAATTATTATGGCATACTGAGAATGAGAGAAAAATTCCTATAAACCTACGCCACACAATAATACTGCAACTGATCACCGAACATAGTACGGACAAGTCAGCTTCTTCAATAGTTACATACCCCATAAGGCAGAGAAGTGGACAAAATGACCCCCCCCACCCTTTTTTTTAACATAACTTCAAAAGAAAGAGGGGAGAGCTCTGGAAATAATAAGCAGAACCCGGAAACGATATAAATAAATATTGATCAGGCACTCAACAAATTAATTCATGAATAATAAATGGTGCTTAACGCCACTTCACAAGCCAAGGCTATAGTGATGATTTTGGTAAATAACATTATCCGCTATAAATTATGCACTGCAGACGCTGTATACATGGTACGACGAAATCAGTGAGAAATTAATTATAACATCCACATACAAAAGCGGGATAAGATGAACAATCTCTGCAGAGAAAACACGCTTCAAGATCATTCACAGGAGGCCTCTGTAATATTAAATCCGGTAAAAAACACTCTGCAACGCATACTATTTGGTATCTACAACTATAAACATGTGAGAATATGCGATTTGAGAACCGACAAAATAGAGACCAGGATCTAGAAATGGAGGTAGGTATGATAAACCGGCTCCAAAATCAGAAAATAAATACCGGAAACAAATGCAACAGAACAGCATATATGCGTATGAAGGTGCCATCCAACACGACCCCGACGCAAAGTATGTATTATTAAAAAATATATATGCGACAGCGTGAGTGTGTGTGGGGGGGGGGGGGGGGGGGAAATTCAAATATATGTCGAAACCTCCTCACCCACATTATTAATCAGTGCTGGTAAATCAATAGAAACAAATGAATTGAAGGATACACGTATCCTATCATTCATTCCCGTGAAAACGGCTGAGCGTCAATGTATGCGCTCAAAGCCTATGCTTGCGACACAAATAATGGAAACTATTATTCCCATCCGCCAAAAACTTAACTATCCTGAAGAGATCCCACATAAGATCATATAATAGCCAAACAGTTAGAATAAGCGCAAGATATAGCCAGCGCTAACTTATGCGCTGAAATCTTAAGCACTGACTGCTAATAGGAAGATAAATAACCCAAGCAGTACGACTTAACTGACTTATTTTACAATAGAATGAACATAACGTCCCTTCTATTGAAAAACAATGACAACAAAAGCGTAACTTCTCTTCTGATAAACTCTGATGTGCATAGAGAGACCATCGGACTCAGGATTGTAAGACAAAATATGAACTCACGTCCGAAATAATTGAGAAAACCGTAATATATGCCCAAACTTGACCTTATGTTAAAAGATTCTCTAAAACAAAACAGGTCAAGAGGGAAAAACGTCTACCACTCCAGTTAATAACTGGAGTAGACATGTGTGTAAGCGACCAATCGAAATAACCTTCCAAGCCGCTCCACACAACTCCATCTGGCGCACAAAACTATCGCTGTTAATACGTCAGATAACCGATAAAAGCGAGCGAAACAGCTGGTCAATTCGCTCTGTGAAACAGATGAACCAGCCAAATGAATAGTGGGATACATGAATCCTATCATAAATCCCATGAGACATTATCTAGTTCACAAAACAAGTGATCTAAAGAACTATACTCACTACAATTGCCGAAAGTTCGCTTATCGACTGAAAGATAATAATAAATAACCTAATTATCCACTTCCAGTCAAAATCGGCCGGACCGAGTTCTATAAGAGCCGAGAAACACCAGCTCAGGGGAGTCTGATCAGTAACTCAGTCTGACGAGAAACCCCTATCCAAGTGGCTGTATAGACAAACCTTAAGAATTATAAATAGAAGAGAAACCTATACCTTCGCTATGAGCCTTATAAGCGAAATGAGTCTAGGACAAACTCTCCTACTCTTCTGTTGGCTGTGGTCGATTAGACCCCAACTTAAAGAGTCGAGAATATATGCTTTCTTGTAGTTTAATCCTACAATAATGAAAGCTTACCATCAAAGACTTAGGTATACCTATACCTTGCTATGAGTCCTTATAGACAATATGAGTCGAGGACAACCTCTCGTACTCTTTCTGCTGGTGATGGTACATTAGACCCCAGCTTAAAGAGACGAGAATTGATTCTTATCATAAAAATTAGAGTTGGAAGTCTAAAGCGACCTATGGCAAGTTTTCCACCTAGTCAAATGCAAAGATGACGACACAAGGCTCCGTTGCATCAGAATAACTCTCACTTAACATTAGTTAAGACCGAGAAATAAATACTAGGTCTGGAAAGAATTTTAAAAGGTACAAACGACCACAAAATTCCTTCCATATAGACAATGCGTCACAGTACTTAAAATTAAGTACATAAGACCATGAGACTAAATTCGCTAAGAAATTATCTTCTCAATTACGTCCAAGCGAACAACAAAATGATGAAGGTAAGGCTAAAACTAGGATCTTAGCCTGCTCAATCAATGCTGAGGAACTCTCCACATCTTCCCCTGTTGTTTTTAAAAGTATGTGAACCATCACAAACAATTAAAAATACAGAGGAAGAAGATAAGAAACCGAATTACTTTTTCCACTGGAAGATAAATATGGTGTCATCTACAGAATCGAAGATCTGTGACACCCGTGTAGACTTAACCGGAAAGAGATCTTATTACCCAGCTCTTTACCCGGATGAAGTCAGCGTCGAACTACGCTAGCGGTTTCTCATAATTGCTTGCAGCATTTTGAATCACTGGAACAAGATCAAGGAAATGATAATGTCTATATCATCCAAGAGTTGTTCCGGAAGGAAAAGTTATCCTATCCATCATATGTTCAAATCAGTTAGAATCACAGTCACCAGCATCTAAACAGGCAGGTGACTGGACCAAATAAGCACTATGCAACAGCTCAAGATTTGAGACTAACGTTGAGTGTTTCTGCCTTAGCAGGAATACTGCGATTAGCTGTGCAACTGCAACAGCAAGTCCGTTACAGAGCCCTGAGGAGCAGCCAACACGAAATAGCCTCTTCGCCGGCTGCTCCTATGACAGGGAGTCCAATATAGTTATTACTGCGGATGACCCGATGAATGAAGCCTCATCTCCTTGGCTACTAGATGGTGCAACTTTCTTTACTAAAGATGGACCTTTGACGATGAAGACCGGAAAACCTGAGTCACTTAGCCAAGGTGCGGTCAGGAGTGCTTGTTTCTCTTCTTTTCTCTTTACCGGACAATAGCTATGTACGTAAGCACAGACTGACGCAAGTTCCTACCAACAACACCCGGCTCCAGATGTTGTTGAAAGAGAGAGGGGCTCCCTCTTGCTCGTGCATACCTCAGAACTTGCCGTCTTCTTCCTTCCATCAAAACTAGGTGAGCATGGATTCGATCAACAGTGCTCGCTACACCCTTATTCTCTCTCGACCGCCATGGACATACCCGGCATCACATCACCCACATACGAGTGAGATCTGCCGGTTAAGCTAGCTGTTTTTAGACAAGGGACGTAAGCCTCTGTGACACCTAGCCCTTGTCTTTTTAAAATAATTGAGCACTCTCCTACTAGCTCTAAATATAATGCATATGCGACACATCCGAAGTCACGGTCCAAGTATCCAATCTTAACCGTTTCACCGGCGACAGGAAACTGACACCACTCATTGGGTTTTATAGCTCTGTGCAATATAAAGATCACGTTATCTGTTATGTAGAGGAAACCATAAGACTAGCCGGCCCCAGACCTTATCGGTTTCCTCCTTCGTCACTGGGTGAGCATAATTGCTTATCATATCGTTCAATCCACCCTATATGATCTCTTTTTTTCTAGCCCGGATCGTCTACACACGGCGTCATAGCTCTCAGGGGCTGAGTAACTACTTCACCGTTCGAGCTAACTAGTGACAACGGACCTGCATGGTCCTGTGTGCTTTTTGAACATAGAGGAAGCTATAAGACTGGCCGGCCCCAGCAGTCTATGGAAGGAGCGTCCTGTGGACGTAAGTTTCAACTGACACAAGTTCGTACCAACAACCTCTGGCCCCAGATGTTGTTATAAGAGAGAGGGACCTCTCTCTTGCTCGCAATCACGGATGACCTGACGAACATACCTCAGAACTTGTCTGACAAGTTCCTACCAACAACCTCTGACCCCAGATGTTGTTATAAGAGAGATAGACCTCTCTCTTGCTCGCAATCACGAAAGACCTGGACGAGCATACCTCAGAACTTGACTGCCAAGTTCCTACCAACAACATCTGGCCCCAGATGTTGTTATAAGAGAGAGGGACCTCTCTCTTGCTCACAAACACAGAAGACCTGGACAAGCATACCTCCGAACTTGTCTGACCGACACAAGTTCCTACCAACAACCTCTGATCGCAGATGTTGTTATAAGAGAGAGGGACCTCCCTCTTGCTTGCGATCAGGAAGACCTGGACGAGCATACCTCAGAACTTGTCTACTTCCTCCTTCCTGTGCTTCCTCCTTCCCGACGTTGCAGGGTGAGCATGTTTGTATGTTTATAGTGCTCGCTACCCCCTTATTCTTCTTCTCGACCGCAACAGACATACCAGCATCACGTCCCTCACATACGAGTTAGATCTGCTGGTCGAGCTAGCTGGCGACAAGGTCATCAATCCTACTAAGGATCTAGGCCTTGTCTAATACCTGAGCATTTTTGCCGCTAGCTCTTGATTGATTTGCGACGACAGCACACTCCTTGACGGCGTCACGAAGCCACATCATGTTCCTGTTCCTCTGTAAATAGAAACTAAATGAAAGTGTCAATGACACTGTAGCTCAACTTGACAAACTTGGAACTTGTTATGTTATAAATGAAATGGCAAAAATGAAGATCCTTGGTACCAAAGTTATTTGATGAAATTTCAACATAATAGCATTGTGTGTGCACAACGTCAGAGTAATCCATGCATTTTTAAATGTAAACTGTAAGACTGGCTAAAGGAAGAATGTTGATACACAAATGCAGTATGTTCAGAGGTTATTGTAAATGGCAACTTTTTTCACAGAAATGAATGCTAATCAATAGCTCTTATCTAAAGGTCTTGCCTAAAGAGCACACCAAGTTCAAAAACAATCCTATGACAAATGTGACCTGCAGGCCATGTCAAAGAATGTTGATGCACAAATGCAATAAATTCAAAGATTGTTGCTAACAGCAACAGTTTTTGATGGAAATGAAAAGAAAATCAATAGCTCCTATCTTTGTCACCCTGCATAAGCTTACAAAGTTTCAAAACAACCTGATAAAGAATGTGCCCTTGGAGGCATGCCAAAGGAAGATGTTAATGCACAAATGCACTAAGTAGAAGGTCATTGCTGGTGGCAATGGTTTTATGGGTTTTTTTATGGAAATCCATAAATATACCCTGCAGAGAGTGCAAAAGGGATAAGTTGCTGCACAAATGCAGTAAGTTTAAAGGCTGGTGATAACGACAATAATTTTTTATGGAAGTGAAAAAAGAGCAATAGCTCACATACAGAGGTCACCCCGAACACACATACCAAGTTTCAAAGTGATCCGATCATAAATGTGCCCTAAAGGGTGTGTTAAAGGGAAATATTGAGGTCTGACTAAACTAAGTTCAAAGGTCAGCGGCAACATTTTTTGACAGAAATGGAAGAAAATCGACAGCTCCCATATAGATGTCACCCCACACAAGCACACCGAGTTTGCAAGCGATCCAATCATAAATGTGCCATGCAGGGTGTGTCAAAGGGAAATATTGATGCTTAACTGCAATAAGTTTTTACTAAGTTCATCGAAGGTCATTGCCAGTGGCAACATTTTTTGACGAAAATTGATAGCTCCAATCCAGAGGTAACCCCAAACAAGCATACAAAGTTTCAAACCGATCTGATCATAAATGTGCCCTTTATGGCATGCCAAAGGAATATATTGATGCCTGACTAAACTAAGTTCAAAGATCGTTGCCAGCGGCAACATATTTTGATGGACGGAAATAGAAGAAAATCGATAGCTCCCATCTAGAGGTCACCCCAAACAAGCATGCCAGGTTTCAAAGCAATCCGATCATAAATGTGCCCTGTAGGGTGTGCCAAAGGGAAATATTGAGGTCTTCTGACTAAACTAAGTTCTAAGAATGTTGGCCGCGACAACATTTTTTGACGGAAATTGAAGAAAATCGATAGCTCCCATCTAGAGGTCACCCCAAACAAGCATACCATGTTTCAAACCAGTCCGATCATAAATGTGCCCTGTAGGGTGCGCCAAAGGGAAATATTGAGGTCTTCTGACTAAACTAAGTTCTAAGAACATTGGCCGCAGCAACATTTTTTGACGGAAATGGAAAGAAATTGATAGCTCCCATCTAGAGGTCACCCCAAACAAGCATACCAGGTTTCAAAGCAATCCAATCATAAATGTGCCCTGTAGGATGTGCCAAAGAGAAATATTGTGGTCTGACAAAACTAAGTTCTAAGAACGTTGGCCGTGGCAACATTTTACGACGGAAATAGCAGAAAAACGATAGCTCCCATCTAGAGGACACCCTAAACAAGCATACCAGGTTTCAAAGCAATCTGATAATAAATGTGCCCTGTAGGGTGTGCCAAAGGGAAATATTGAGGTCTTCTGACTAAACTAAGTTCTAAGAATGTTGGGCGCGACAACATTTTTGACGGAAATTGCAGAAAATTGATAGCTCCCATCTAGAGGTCACCCCAAACAAGCATACCAAGTTTCAAAGCAATCCAATCATAAATGTGCCCTGTAGGGTGTGCCAAAGGGAAATATTGAGGTTTGACTAAACTAAGTTCTAAGAACGTTGGCTACGGCAACATTTTTTGACGGAAATTGAAGAAAATATATAGCTCCCATCTAGAGGTCACCCCAAACAAGCATATCAAGTTTCAAAGCGATCTGATCATAAGTGCGACCTGTGAGGTGTGAAAAAGGAAATTGTGGACGTACGTACTAACGTACGTACGTACGTACGTACGTACGCCGACGGACAAGAAGTGATGGCAATAGCTCAGCTTGACTTTGTCAAGTTGAGCTAAAAACTATAGTGACCTTTTGACGAGAGGACCACCGAGTCCCCTCGCCGCGATAGGACCAATAGTGTCCATTCGCCTAACACAAACGATGACGCCCATCATCCAGATTATCAAATCTGATACATGGAGTAGAATTAGTGGTAGTACATCAAGTAAACTCATTACAACGACCAAGTAAATAAAGGAAATGTTTCCTCTATTTGCCATACTATTAGATAAAAATAATTACCGAAAGCTAATATATGTCATTGTACCACCATCAAATCTACATATAATATAAAATAACATTAAATATAATCAATGAAATAAATATATCCAAAAGAAAAACTCTTTCAAAAATAAAATAAAAATTTTTGAAAAAATTTTCCTAATATAAGAGCCCAAGTTCCCAAAGGGAACAATGAGCCCAAAAAAGCCTAAGTGTGGACAAAATTATAAAAACTGTAAAAAAAAAATAGGAAACTACCTAAAGATGTAAACAAAACACCGGAACCAAGACCCCAGGCAACACGGCCCAAAGTCAGTAACAGAAACAAGACTATCCGATGTGAAGCAAGATCTTCCTCAGAAGAAAAAACGATACATTGGATGTAAGATGCATGACCAAAATGCTCGAACACCCTAAGGATGAGGACGTAACCCTGGGGATGTACAGAATAATCTTCTGCATAAAAAGTTCAACACCCAATAAATTTTATAAAAAATCTTTATTAAAACAAGCCAAAAAGCTTGGGAGCTTAACTGGGGGGATCAAGGGAAAGCAGGGAAGGAATACTAAATAAACAGTGGATAGATCATAATCAATCATTGATAACGTCAGGCTCATGTCCCGAAATTAGGGAACATGAACTAATTTTACTAAATAATAAAAAATTACAGGCCTGAACGTATCAAACCACCGTTTCTTCCTTCCTTCATCCAGTTCTGTCCCTGGATCCACCAATTTAACCATTGATTTGTGTCTGGCATCATTATTAACTGAGATTTAAAAGCACAAATTTCAGTTTGTTGTTATCTGACAATGGCCAAACAAAGAATGATTTTAATGGCGCCAGATTCGGTGATTTCCTGGCATCTGCGCATGCATGGAGGGTGAAATGTATGGAGGGCCAGTTAGGACTTTTAATTTTCGGTTTTGCATGCAAATTTTGGGGATTGGGGGGCAAAATTTGTGTTTGACCCTAGATATTTTGGGGTTAGCACCAACTAAGTCTGGGTCATTGGTTACAGTATAAAAATATTTTGTATTTGAGGAGCCCCTGATATAATTTCTGTATCCTACAACTGCTGTAAACAAATGGAGGTTATGTATAATTTGTTTATGTTACTATTTACAAAACCTTATGAGCTTTCAAAAGGTATCTACAAGAGACCATATATACATCTGGAACTTAATTAAGCACCCCTGAACTGTTTCATGACAGTGAAATTGCTGTTACTGATCATTACGATTTAATGATTGCTATATCTAGCAGTACATTTCATCTTGTGAAACATGTTTCTGGTTGATAGCGTACCCCAAACACATCCCCTCGTCCACAAGAAGCATGCTTCCCACGAATGTCACAAAAATAACTATCACTAGCAGTATCTGGGTATAAAACAAGAAAATTTGTCACTTCTTTTATCAGTAAATGTTGACATGGCAAGGAGGAGACTGTCATAGGAACTGAGATGGAAAATCGTTGGCATGCATGCAATAGGCATGTCATTCAAAGCTATTGGAAGCAACTTGGCTATAGTCATTCTGTCATCAGCAGACTTGTCTGAAAACATCAACAAACCAAGAATGTTAAAGACTGACTAAGGCCTGGATAACCCCAAAAGACCTCTCCTCAGGAAGATTGGAGTCTGGCACATTAGGCATGAACCCTTTGCTTTTGGCTCCCCAACATGCATTCGTGCAACAGAACTCTCCGAAACCGTCTCAAAGCACTGAGTATGAGGTCCAGAAGGGTCATCAAGCATCCAGCTCTGTCCAATCAGCATCAAAGACGATGTTTGGAGTGGTGTATGGCATGACAACATTGGAATCTCAGGACGTGGAGGAGAGTCCATTGGTCAGATGCAAGTAGGTTCCTGCTTCATGCCACAAATGGTCACATGAGAGTGTGGTGGCACAGAAATACTGCTTACATACCAAGGAACATCAGAACAACTGTTCTTTATGGTGGAGGAAAAGTAATGATCTGGGGATGCCTCTCTCGTGATTGTAAACTTGATATGGTGACTGTACATGGGAATCTCACTGGTTATCAGTACATCCAGGACATTCTCAATCTGGTTATTGTACCTCATTTTGACAACCACCCGTTGGCTACTCGCACTGTATTCATGGACGACAATGAAAGGCCACATCGTTCCCGTGCTGTGAGAACATTCCTTCATACAACACTATTACAACACTATCTTGGCCTGCAATGAGCAGTGATCTGAATCTCTTAGAACACATCTCAGATTTTTGTTGGATGTTGTGTGCAAGCAAGAATTTGGCCGATTTGGAAGCTGCATTGCATGAGGAGTGGCAGCAGTTACCTCTGCACTGTATCAGAAGTCTCACTGGTAGCATTAGGAGGAGGGTTCAGCCTGTCATCCAGGCACATGAAAGATACACTCGTTACTGACATCAGACACTGCTATTTAGACCATTCTTTCTGCAAACAATACTTTTGGCCATCTGAAAGATAGCATGAAAGTAATGACAGTTTCTATTAAAACCACTGTGAAAAAAACGTGAGATGCTTAACTCTCTGCATGCTGCTGGCAGATATTCCTGCCCAAGACAGGATGTCTCTTGCCACTGAAATGTGTATAATTTAGGCATATTTAATCCAGTTTGGGCCCTGTAAATTCAATGGATTTTTCACCAATGATTTCTTGATTTAAATTTATATGAGTTTTTCATCAGATCTAGTCATGGCTGCTCCACAGCAGCCATGACTAGATTTGATGAAAAATATCTTGAAAATACTCAGGGGGTTAAGAGTTAATTCAGTTCCAGGTGTATATGTTTCTGTATATGGAAGGAGAATAAAAAAGAGACTTTTCAAAAGTAAAATTATTAACTTAGGCCCCACAAAGTAGATCTTCAGTTTCTCAGACCATTTTATTTGTTTACTTTTGTAATTATTTCTTTGCCATCAAAAGTTCATGTTCTTGCTTTGTTTTATGTTTTAGGCATCACAATCTACAGAATAGCATGGCTGATGGTGTATTTCATTCCTTAAGTGCAAGAAGGCTTTGCGCAGTTGTTGTATTTATGTTGTATTTTCCTGAACATGTTCACATTCAGGTAAATCCAACATAAATACAACAACAGCACATGTGTACGGCGCAAATGGTGACTGCTCCCTCCCCCCTCTCCTTTATAACATAAATTGACGAATCTGGATACAGATACTTTGAACTTAGTCAGGTTTAATTTGTACATACAATGAACTGTTTATACCCCATCCGGTTTTTAGAATCAGTATGGGCATTAAATATCTGAAACAAAAGTGCCAAAAATATAGATTCCACCTTAAGCATGGACAGGAATCCACTTGGATTACTGCATTTTCATTTTACGGGATTCCTGTAAAAAATGAGCTCACGGGTTGTTTCTGAGTAAATAATTATTTACGTTTCTGCATCATTATTATCCATAAAAGTTACCATTTACTGTTGAAAATTATCGCAAACTGCAGGTCATGCATATTTGAATCATCGTAACCTCCGCGTAACCTGAATGACTATTTGTGACTTATTTGGAGGCCTGGTGTAACAAATAATATTCACAAAGACGGTCTGTCTCTCTTATAAATAAGATAATAATCTGGTCACAATGCAGTTAAACCAGTGGGTTAAGATTTCCTAAATAAGATATTGTGAACCAAAAAATACAAAGGAAATAGCATTTGAGTATCAATGTTCTCAGATTTCGATGTCAACAGGAGAAACACTACAGTTTTGTGTGGAGGAAATGGGAGAAAATATTTCGACCAGATAATGACCCAGTTGTAATCCAGTCACAATTTTCTGTCCACTTCAGTAACCACAGTACTATATAATTAATAGGTAGAGTGCTGGAAGCCCATATTTGGGCTTTACTCTGAAGTGTCAGTACCAGCACTTAAAGGCTTCATATTTTGTGGATGTCCTTCATACCACCTTTGAAGTGAAATTATTTAGTCTGTAAGGATTTGCCATGTTACAATTTATGGGAGAGTGCCTATTGGCACTCTCCCATAAATTGTAACAAGGCAAACATATGTGAACAAATTTTGATGACCAAAAATAATTCAGCACTCTACCAGTTAATGAAACTGAAAGAGATAACGGACAAATAAATATATGCATCGCCTCTTTGTGTTGAGAAACTTGTATCAAGCCGAGATGGTGTTCATATTATGTATCGTGGTGTGTCCTTTAGGGTGAGCTGTGATACATACACCACCGAGAATCTGATGCAAATCACAGGACACGCACATTATCATGATAATTCATTTATCTAACAATTCTGTCACATAAACATATCAAATCTTAAATTATGAATACAGTTTTGGGACATAATATTGGGCGAGAAAAAGTTTTAAAAAGTTAAAAAATTTATAGTAATTTATATATTTTTTATACTTACCAATGTCACATGTATCATTCACACAGAGTGAATAACTTTACAACGCACGCAAGTTTGAAAAATTGATGCGACCATGTTACTCATTGCTTGTCAAAGTGCACAACAATATTGTTCCATAAAATATGGGTATTTTTATACTTACCAATGACCCAGACAGAGCTGGTGCTAACTCTTAAAAATCTAGGGCCAAACATCATTATGATGCTCAATTATGGAGGGTGTTGTGTCTTTCTAATTTATCATAAATAAGAAAGATACATGTAAAGCCTAATACTCCTTTTCTCTTCGAGGGGATGACTCTATTTTATATAGTTGAGCTTATTGGATTTTCCTCTATGTCCTAGGCCCTCCAGCCTTTTTACTATTCAGCTATGTCTGGGTCATTGGTACAGTATAAAAATGTTAAAAAATTTATAGTAATTTATATATTTTTTATACTTACCAATGACCCAGATGGGGATGGCCCTCCCAGGAGTTGGGAACTCTACCTCCCCGCTGAGTACATAGCGCTGACCAGGCACTGGTTGTAAGAATGATAAATGGCGCCAATTCCGGGGACCTCCTTGACACTGCGCATGCGCAGTAGAGGCGAAGTATGAAGGGCCATTCAGGACATGATTTCTTTGGTTTTAGATGCAAATTTTGGGGATTGGGGAGCAAAATTTGTGTTTGGCCCTAGATTTTCAAGAGTTAGCACCAGCTATGTCTGGGTCATTGGTACAGTATAAAAATACCCATATTTTATGGAACAATATTGTTGTGCACTTTGACAAACAATGAGTAACATGGTCGCATCAATTTTTCAAACTTGCGTGCGTTGTAAAGTTATTCACTCTGTGTGAATGATACATGTGAATTTACAAGTGTGTAATATTTAATTTGCAGTTTCTATTTATTGTGTGTGTGTGTGTGTGTGTGTGTGTGGGGGGGGGGGGGGGCTGGGGGTCATTGGCTATTACTAGTTCTCTCGCTAATTGTAAGGAATTTTGTTTTGTTTTGAAAGCGATCAGCTGAGTCGATCACTGAAACGCACATAGAATGTATTCATGCACCTGTTATGATAGGCCATTGCGTTCTTGGAAACGAGTAGCCTACATGACATGGAATCAGAATGAGTCATCTATATGATACGGAATCGGAACACATTATGTGATACGTACCATTTCTCGTGCTTTTCAAGCCAAAATGTATATGATTGTTTGATAAATGATAGGAACACCATCGAGACTTGATACAAGTTTCTCAATCAACACACAGTGGTGATAACAAATTTATCTTACCATCTTGGAAACCCACTTGGGGGTAATAACCAATTCCTCTTACAATATTCCTCCCTTTCTTGACTTGTCTGCATATATTTTTGACAACCATTCAGCATCAATGTCATTTCCATTCATTGTTCCACTTGTAATATAACCGCCAAAGTTTAGAGTGGTGTTTCAGCTGTTTGTCTCTTTGTTTTATTTTTCAGCTTTAAAACATGGTAGTCAGGCCTTTAGATAACCCCCATATTCACACCGTTTACAGGTGTGCCCAAATTATAGAAGGTGTGAAAACATTAAGATAAATATATGAATTCTCTGTGCCTCTTCTAAATTTTGGAATAACTTCCATCATAATATGACCATAGAAACACAAAGGCATGGCAATAAAACTGTTATTTCTGGTTTTACTGTGACCAAATTAGGGCAAAACGGTGTGTCCAAAATAAATGAATTTAAAGGCCTGATGTTAGGCCTATATGAAAAATATCACCATGACAAAAATTAATCTAGTCTAATTTATTTTGCCGAGTTGGTGATTTATTTGTGATGATATTACTTTTATAAAATGGTGACCTTGGCATGTGTAATCAGTTTTCAATGAGTGCAGGTAAAAACATTCTCTTTCTAAATCAAATGATCACACATGCTCGCAGAGGTTACTGTGGCTGATAGAAATTTGTATCGGTCTAGACGTTTTAGCTTGTATCAGGGAAAAAATTGATTGATTGTAGGATAAGTACCTGTAACAACAGTTAGCCTAGGACAGAATTCTAGAACAATATCAGTGATACCAACTTTATGCAAGCTAACATTCACCAGTGTTTTGGAAACTAGTTTCAAAACCTACAAAGATGACAAAATAAAAGTTAGAATCAAACAACTGAAAAATTATTTCTATTTGTTGGGGTTTACAAAGTAGATCTTCTGTTTCACAGGCCATTTTTTGTAAAAATGCATGCAGGCAGGCAGTTTTTTATTTTATTTTTTATTTTTTGTAATTATTTCTTTGCCATCAAAAGTTCACATTCTTGGTTTGTTTTATGTTTTAGGGCTCATAATCTTCAGAACAGCAGGGGTGGTGGTGTTTTTCATCCTTTGGGTGCAAGAAGGCTTTGCAATGCTAAAGTAATGCAAAGCCTTGCTGTATACATTGGACACATTTATCAGTTTTATTAACTTGGGTAAAATATCAGATATAAACCATTTAATTTTTATTTTTTTCAGTTTGCATTGGATATAAAAAGAGCAGATGCGACAGCCAAAGTGATAATGTGGGAGGACCTGAGAAACAGATTTTAAACTTTTTGGGGGTTCGTGCAACAGAATTTATTTGATTGAATAACTATTTCACCCCAAAAGATAACCAGTTGAGAAGAATATATTCAAATGACCATTAAGGCCTCACAAAGTAGATCTTCTGTTTCTCAGGCCATTTTTTGTAAAATTGCATGCGGGCGGGCATTTTTTTTTTTTTATTTTTGTAATTATTTCTTTACCATTAAAATGTTCATGTTCTTGGATTGTTTTAGGTTTTAGGCCTCATTATCTACAGAATAGCATGGGTTGTGGTGTATTACATCCCTTGAGTTCAAGAAGGCTTTGCAATGCTAGTCTTCTTGCACTCAAGGGACAATTTTATTAACTTGGGTAAAATATCAGACATAAACCATTTGATTTTGATTTTTTTAAGTTTAGACTGGTTATAAAAAGAGAGCATGCAGCAGCCAAAAGGACCATGCGGGAGGTCCTGAGAAACAGATTTTTATTTTTTTTAGGCCTAACCTAACAAATCGACCTCATCCACCCACATAATTTACAAATGAGCAGCTGAAAAAAACTGTTCAAAATATTTCAACAAAACCATAACATGCTACGAGTGCAGTGCGGTGTGCTGAATTTTCGGTACAGTTCCAGTATTACAGGGATACCGAAAACCATACCACAAGCAAATTAAAATATCGCTCATTTCGGTATTTATATTTTTCTGCGAAATTGACAGAAAGTCAATACATCGAGGTGGATCATAAATCTAAAAGCCTGTGGGCTGCATATTTTGATCGAATTGATAAGAAAATGTGCAAATGTGAACTTTGTAAGAGATAAGTAGCAGCAGGCGCAACCGATTTTGTCAGAGAAAGAAATAAAAAAGCGACGGTAGAAAAACAAAAAATGGCAAGTTGTTAACTTGGTACTTCCATTTCTGAAGAAATACGGCCTTGTCCCAGTGTTCCTTACATTCAGGCTGATTCAATATATTTTCTGGAAATTACTGTGCGATTTATTCACAGGGGGCATTAGGGGTCGTGTGGGTGGTTGACAATTGGTTGGAAATAATCAACTGGTACTGACAATTCAATACCATGACAACTTGACATACAAACGGTAATACTGCTTGTGGTTATTGCTTCTCGGTGATTTTGTATAGCATTTTTTTTAATTCAGCATTGCAATTTTGCAGATATTTTAACAACTGATCACTTTATTAAAATACAAGCTCCCAAACTTTAATACCCAATGATCTGGTTTATATTCTAATGATTAAATAATTTATACTGTACACCATTGCACACTGGAAAAACGTGATTGACCTAAACTTTAATACGCATTAAAAAACAATGTACGGAAGTCAACAGGCAACATCAGATTTAGCATTATAGAAGTTTATTTGATCGATCGAGGGCAGCAAATGCTTTGAAAACAATTTGCTGCTATTAGTAAATCATCGATTTGTACATTTTTTCTTGTGGAAAATGAAAATGTACCCTTATTTATCAAGGAAAATCGTGGATTCTCTGGAATTTTCAGAAGGGTGAATGAAGCCAGAATCCAGAAGTGAAGTTAGTGAACACTGATAGAGTGATTCCACTCAAAATACTGTATAATTACAACTAGATGAATGTCATAAAACATATTATTTTACATGTTTTTCAAGGAAGAACCCAAACAATGAAAGGTGGATGGCAATGATTGCACAATGTTTTCACAACTGGGATTATTATAGAGAGATTAATCACAGTTGCATTACTTCAATTTACTTGCATATTTGTGTGGATATTGAACACCGGATTTACTGGACAGTGGACATTAATCTTGTTACCACTTTGAAAGATAAGGAGGGGGGACTGACCAAGAGTGTTACTACCATATTTCATCTAAATTTTTGGACCCCAAAAAATAATTAAATTTTTCAGTGTCCGAAAACTTTGAAAATGGCAAAAATACACGTGGACAGCAAATGTGGGTGGAAATTTTGAAAAACACACTGCATCGGTTAATAAATTTATTGTACACGAACGGTGGGGGACTGGGGGTACCTCGGAAATGGGAAGATAAAATAGTATATAGTGAAAATGTACTGAAACGCTTTGAAGGTGAAGAACATATGTTTCTGCTTCCTGATTCATTGGGGGAGGGGCATGGTACGAAGGACATAGAGGCCAACTGATTAACCTGGGAAGTTATTTAATGAATCACTTGATTCAGTGTGATGATTCACACTAAAACATGTGATTCATTAAATAACTTGCTAGACTAATTAATTATTGCTGTTCAGTCCTTGTCATGCTCATGAGATGTCAGCGATGAACCTGTTAAGTTACTATGTGGTTGAATGTTGGGAAATTGGGTCCATTTGTGACTACATTCAGTGTTATGTGCATATACCGAATACGATAGTGAAACCAAGGTGTTTTCCTGAAAAATGCTGATACCGAACCTGAAATTTCAATACCGCACAGCTCTACATGCTATCCTTCATTGGAACAAGCTCACTGAGCTTGTTGTAATGAGGGGATGACATATGGTTTTGTTGAAGTTTTTTGGAAAAACATGAATTTTTTTTTTAAGTTCGCACTTTAGCTACAACTGATGGCAAAAATGAACAAATTCCAAATCCATCAAGGGGGATAACTCTGCCAAAATTCTCCAAACCACATGAACATGGGGCTAGAGGTCAATTCCAAATATGATGTCATTACACTCAGTATTTTAAAAGTTACTGAGTTTAAAAACATTGGTTACAGAACAACTGACTGACCAACAGACAGTCATTGTCACATATAGAGCTGCTTGTTACAGCTAAAAAAATAATTAAAATAACAAATTTTGATATCATGCGCATTGGGTAAAGGGTTAACAGGAATCAGGCCATTTCCTACATTCTGATGATAAATTCAACAAAACTCTAGTCCACAAGATGTCGCTAATCCTTTGACTGCTGCTGGCAGATTTTCATGCCTACCACAAAAATACTGCTACTCTGTAAAGTTATATTCCTGGATCTTGTTGACTTTTTATCAAACACGAAAAGGGGACAGAACAAGTCAAAACAAAACAATTCTTGAACTAAAATTTTCATTTCTTAGCCTCAAAAACATAGCTTATGACCCATAATTGGAAGGGTTGTAAGCCATATTTTATTGACAAAAAATTAAACAAGAGGTGCACATCGGAGATGCAGGCATTGAGTTGTGGTGGCAATCAGAAAGTGTTGCATGTCCATAACCCGGTTATCAATCATATCTCAGTTGTCAAAGATGGATCCTTTTTTCAAGTTATAATGCTAGCAAGTTCAGAATTTGTGAACATTGACTAATAGAGGCCGATAATTCTGTAACGAAAAATCAAGCCGGGCCAGTTTTTAAACTTGCTTGAGATATTATTGCAAAAGACCTGTATGGAAAATATTATTCAAATCGGAGAACGTTTGTTATTGCACTAACAGTGTGAGAATGCCTTGACTCCCAGACACCTGCCCACCCGGCCACACACCAACCATCGCCAAACCATACATCTCGGTTGTTAACACAACTCGACCAGAAACAAGTGTTTGACCACCGAGGTGGTATTAGTCTCCTACGGCGCTTTTGTGACATAAGGTGTTTTTGTCACAGAAGACACTAGAGAGTACAAGCATCTTGGATTTTGAAAAAAAAATATTGAGCATGCATAATTCCCTCACAACCCCTTATCCATGTACCATATATGAAAGGCGTAGCTTGAACCATGTTGGGGGGGGGGGGGGGGGGGGGGTGGTAACATAAAATAGAGAAAAAAGCTTAAAAAACACAATAATGGCCGCCATTCTGCCATCTTGGATTTTGAAAAATAAATATTGACTGTGCATCATCCCCTCAGAACCATTTATCCATGTACCAAATATGAAAGGTGTAGCTTGAAGCATATTAGAGGGAGAGGTGGTAGCACAAAAACAGAGAGACAGACAGACAGACGGACAGACAGACAGATGTTAGATTTTGAAAAAAAATATTGAGCGTGCATAATCCCCTCACAACCCCTTTATCCATGTACCATATATGAAAAGTGCAGCTTGAACCATGTTGGAGGGAGCAGTGGTAACAAAAAATAGAGAAAAAAGCTAAAAAAACACAACAGAAATGGTTGCCATGGCGCCATCTTGAATTTTGAAAAAAAATATTGAACGTGCAACATCCCATTACAACCCTTTATCCATGTGCCAGATATAAAACGTGTAGCTTGAACCATGTTGGAGTGAGGGGTGGTAACATAAAATAGAGAAAAAAGCTTAAAAAACACAACAAAAATGGCTGCCATGCCGCCATCTTGGATTTTGAAGAAAAAATATTGAACGTGCATCATTCCCTCCCAACCCTCTATCCATGTGCCAAATATGCAAAGTGTAGCTTGAACCATATTGGTGGGAGGGGTGGTAACATGAAAATAGAGAAAAAAAGCTTAAAAAACACAACAAAAATGGCTTCCATTCCGCCATCTTGGATTTTGAAAAAAAAATGTTGAGCATGCATCATCCCCTCAGAACCATTTATCCATGTACCAAATATGAAAGGTGTAGCTTGAACCATGTTGGTGGGAGGGGTGGTAACGTGAAAATAGAGAAAAAAAGCTTAAAAAACACAACAAAATTGGCTGCCATTTCGCCATCTTAGATTTTGAAAAAAAAATTTTGAGCGTGCATCATCCCTCAGAACCATTTATCCATGTACCAAATATGAAAGGTGTAGCTTGAACCATGTTGGTGGGAGGGGTGGTAACATGAAAATAGAGAAAAAAAGCTTAAAAAACACAACAAAAATGGCCGCCATTCTGCCATCTTGGATTTTGAAAAAAAAATTTTGCACGTGCATCATCCCCTCAGAACCATTTATCCATGTACCAAATATGAAAGGTGTAGCTTAAAGCATGTTGGAGGGAGAGGTGGTAACATAAAAAACAGACAGACAGACAGATGGATGGACAGACAGACAGACGGACGGACGGACGGACGGAAAGACGGAAGGACGGACGGACGGAGTGCAATCCTATAGTCCCCTAACGGTTTCCGTAGGGGACTAATAATAAAATCTGAATATTGGTTACTGTTAATAATGCAGACCAGTTTTAATGTTACTTTAGGTAAAGGGTTAATTCTGGGGAATTTAACCCTTTAACTATCGAATTGGTTGTATCCGTCTGCATAATATACAAAATGAGCGGTTGGGGAAAAGAAACAAATATTTTATTTATTGATGTTTAAGGTCACATATTTATGCACAATGGTTATAAAAAACAACATGGATATCAAATCAAGTCCAGCCAATCGTTTATACCCATGATGCCCGTTTTAGAGGACTTTCACCCCAGGCATTGGAGACCCCAATATTTTTCAAAAAATTTCAATGAAACCATATCATGTGAAGTCTCAATGAAACGAGCTCGTTGAGCTCATTCCAATAAGGGGAGTCACATGATATGGTTTTGTTGAAATTTTTTTAATAATTTGAAAAACCAATAATTAATATAATACTTTTTGATATTGTGTGTATTGGGTAAAAGGTTAACAGCTGTCAGTATGATTCTTCAATAGATCACAGTATTATGATTCAGTTAAGGCCGAACAAAGCAGTGTTACTGTTTCTCAGGACATTTTTGACAAATTTCATGTGGGTGGGCATTTAATTATTTTATTTTTGTAATTATTTCTTTGCCATCAAAAGTTCATGTTCTTGGTTTGTTTTATGTTTTAGGTCTCATAATCTACAAAATAAGATGGGTGTTGGTTTATTTCGTCCCTTGAGAGCAAGAAGGCTTTGCAATGCTAAAGGACTTCAAAGTCTTGTTGCACTCAAGGCTCAAATTTATCAATTTTATTAACTTGGGCAAAATATCGGACATAAACCTTTTTTTTTTCTCAAGTTTGCATTGGTTATAAAAAGAGAGCATGCAGCAGCTAAAATGACCATGTGGATTTTTAACTTGTTTAGGCCCAACATTTATTTACCCTAGAATATAGCTGATCTGGAATTATCAAGTTGGGGTGATTCTATACTATTTGCTTCTACAGGAAATCAACAAGAATTCATCTCTTTTTTTCCAAATTTCCAAGTGAGAAACATACCAGAATCAAATGCAAAGTCATTGGACCAACCAGGGTTCGAAATCTGCCAAAAGAGTATTCTGCAGTACCCATTGCCAAGTGAAAATACACCAAGCAATCCCTGTAACTGACAGATTCCAAAGAAGAATGACAACAGACTGTGAATCACCAAGGTGAATGAATGATTGCCACGAGGTCTATGTGGTGGTGAATTTTTTGCTAAGCAATATTTTTAGCAGAGTTTGAACTTCAGTCAAACCCAATGACTTTAAATGTGATTGATGAGTGAACAGCTGCACAACCCATTTTTGCTTTCATCATAAGCTGATTGGACTATTTGCTGATTGGACTACAGTACATGGAGAGTGTATTATCACTAAATCACCTGCAGAGTGGAGATTCCACCTGGACAATAATTGCAAATTTGTTGCAAAGCATAACCAGCACCAGCAAAGTTTCAGCCAATGGACCTCTGGGTTAAACCCGGAGATCCATTGGCTGAAACATTGCTTGTGTTTTTTGTCGATATGTACAAACTTTTAAAGTTATTGCTTGGGTGGTAACTCCACTCGCGGGTGATTTAGTTACAATCCACTCCCCACAGACTGTATTTGTAATTCCTTACTTTATGGTGGCAAAAAATTTTTAGTCCAAAAACTAAATAATGTTCAAAAGTGAGCAATTAAAATTGTATGTGGGAATATAAGAGTTCTCCCAAATCGGAGCAGGTGGCTCAGTGGTTACGGCACTGAACTTCAAACCAAAAGGTACATGGTTCAATCCCCACCAGGGGTAACTGCGATGTGACTCTGAGCAAGGTACATAACCCTGATTGCCCACATGGGGGCATGGTGGCGCTGTGTACTGAGGCGTACTGCATGTCAACAATGCACACGTCTTCAACCAATGCTAACCCTGCTTGCGTACAGTTAGTATGTTGGAGAGTCTGACAGTTGCTCGCCGTTGCTCAGTGATTATCTCCTGGTACTCTGGCTTCCTCCACCCATAAATGTCCGACACAATGTGACACGGTTGTCAAAAGTCTCGTTAAACCCCAATAAATAAATAAAAATCTCCCAAATCAAGTAAATTTCAGCTAAGTTCATTGTCTCTCAATTCAACGGAGGATAATTTTAACGATTCTTCTTTTCACCTTCAAGTCTTAAATGCCTAAGCACCTCCCTATCTATACAACATAATTTCATGTAGTGATTAACCGATGTTTGGCAATCACATCTGACATCGGCCGATTTTAAGCCATTGGTTGACCATCGGCAGAAGTGTTTGAACATCGGTTCGTGTCGATGGTTACTTGGAACACAATTTGATCAAAATTGTTTGTATTTATGTTTGATTCAGGATTTATACAAGCAGTATCAAGCTTAACCCTTTACCCAACGAATCGCCTGCATCCGCCCGCGTAACATGTACATTCAGCATTTGAAAAAATATTATTTTTAAAAAAATTTCAACAAAACCATATCATGTGACCTCTTGTTGGAACGAGCTCAACGAGCTCGTTCCAATGAGTGGTCACATGATATGGTTTTGTTGAAATTTTTTGAAAAATATGAAAAAATTATATTTAAAATAATACATTTTGATATCGTCTGCGTTGGGTAAAGGGTTAATAAGTTGCCACACCCTTGATAGCTGTTCAAGACACGGGTGCCATGTGTCATGTGATGACTCTATGAAATATGACATCAGCAGAAACAAGTTAACCCTTACCCAACATAATGACCAAAACCAGTATCTCGATGAGCTCGTTCCAATGAGAGGTCCGAAGCGATGTTTTTGAGACAAAAAATGAAAATATTTAGTTATTCAAGAATTTTGTTTGCAGGTGCCGTCTGTTTTTTGTGTTAGGTAAAGGGATAACAGCATGGCGTCTTTGATAATTGATCAAAGATGCTGCGGTGTTAACTACTTTTCGATGATGTCGCATTTTTATTTTAATACACACAGTGACATGCTCTTGAGGTCAACGATCCAATCAACCTGACTGCACTGTAAAATTAATGCTATTCTATGCATTCTTGAGCATACTACCCTTTTGGTTGTGACTAACTGACACAGGCACTCACAATCGGCGGATTGTGTGCTCATCTAATTGGCAAGCAGCAGACGACGGTCACAAATATTTATCGGTTAATCACTAATTTCATGCTACGTGCAAACCAGCCAGAGCGGTCATCTACAAACAAAGGAAAACTGGGGAGAGTCAAGGTAGTTTCTCCACAGGTTAAAAGATTTTTTATTCAATTACAGGAGTTTACTCTATAACCTATATTCAATTAACAAGTCAAATTTGTACTGGAGGTATGGTAAATGGTTTTGTGTTGGAAAATTATATTCAATTAACAGGATTATTCAGTTAAGAGACATCCACTTAAGTGGGCTCCACTGTATTTATATCTTCTTTAACAGACCTCATTGAGCTCAACCAAACAAGATGTATTTGATTACATGCCCAGATTGCATGCATTTAAATTGTCTACAAATGTGGGGAATTTAGTCAAGGTCAGAGAAATTCTTCAACATTTTACTAGATATTTTATTTAGTTGAGGCCATGGTTAATTAATTTTTGGTTTAGTGTTATTCACCACATTTTGTTTTTTGCATGAAATAATAATGCATTTTCTTTATTATTAGCTCTGCAAATGGTTCACCTCCTTTGTAGGGTCAAGTGAATACACCATTTCATGCTTCTTCCTAATTTATTGAAGTACCAGATTTTAATTTATTGAAGTACCAGATTATAGCCTCATTTCTGCCAAATAGCTATGACTATTGCCTCATTATTGCCAGATTGCTAGCAATCCAGCAATAATGAAGCAATAGTCTTGTGTTAATAAGGGGCAAATGTTGACCAAAAGTACATTTTGTTATAGGCTGTTCTGTATATAACCCTGGCCAGTGAAAGTTCTACTATCTGAGACAACCTACACCTGCAAGGAAGCAGTGTAAGCGCAAAATGTTCAAATATGATTCACGTGGAAACAGGCCTGAAAATAACCAGTCTGACATTCGCAGGGTAGCATCACTAAATTCACCCTCTGGGGACCTCATTTTGCAGATGACAGTCTGCTTATTTTCTGGCTTGAGGGGAAAGGGATATATTACACCATTTCCCCATGAGAATATATTAATAATAGCCTCATTCCACAGTTTCTTTTGATAACCTGAAATAAGGCTAAACTGAAAATTAACTAACCATGGCCTAGCAGCAGTTGGCACTAAATTTGTGCTGAATGTATGGTAAATGGTTTGGGGTTTGTATGTTAGATACAATTAACAGGGTTATTCAATTAAAAGATATATAAATAAGTGGGCTACACTGTATTATTATTGATCCTTTACCTAACAAATCAGCCATTAGGTGACAGGCGCTACAGAATATTTTTGGGGGTAAAGGCTCGAACCCTGGCCGATCCACAATATATATATAGGTAAAATCAAGACACTCCCAATGCAAGTTAACAATACAGTATAGCCCACTTAATTGAAAATATTTTAATTGAATAGCCTGGTTAATTGAATATATCTTCCAAACACCAAACCTTTTAACTGAATAACCCTGTGATTTTAATATATCTTCCAAACACCAAACCATTTACCACACCTTCAGTAAAATTTATTTATTTATTGGGGTTTAACAATACTTTTGACAGCCAGGGTCACCTCGTGTCAGTCAGTTTTATGGGTGAAGGAAGCCAGAGTACCTGGAGAGAACAAATGAGCAGTGACGAGCAACTGTCAGGTTCCCCAACATACTAACTCCACACACGCAGGATTAGCATTGGTTGGAAAAAAAAGTGCACCATTGGTGTGCAGTATGCCTTAGTGCACAGCACCACTGTAACCCCACATGGGTAATGGGATTAAGGACAAGGACACAACGCGATTGCCACAGGTGGGATTCGAACCGAGGACCCCTCGGCTTGCAGCCTGCACCTCTACCTACTGAGCCACCATGCCCCCTGTTAACTAAATAAAACATATTGTAATATGTTGAGAAAGTACCCTGACAATCACTAATTGTCCTTGTTTATAGACCTATTTCACCAAGCAATCCCTGTAACTGACAGACTCCAAAGATGGGCTTCTTTTTCACAAACTTGTATCTCCCCCTATGGATGCTGTACACCTAATAGAAAAAGATTCTGACCACTAGGTTCTGGACAAAAAGATTTTTAAAAAGTTTTGCAAATATGCCGACTCAGCATTTTTTCAATGCCCTCTACAGAACACCCTAACATAAACCGATGGAAATTTTGTTTTACCATTCAATTCTACTGGTCCAAAGGATGCTTTAGAACTAATGACAGTTCTCTGTTCTGTGTGGTTTGGGAAATATGGGCGTTTGAAAATATTTCTATTTTTAGCTCCTGAGGTTTCCATGGGAATACCAGAAATTATTATTTTTTTTTTGCTCGTGTCAAGTACTTATGATCCAATAATACCACATACCAAATTTGGTTCAAATCGGACCATTGGTTCAGAAAATAGAAATTGGCCTCCGACATTTAATCTATGACCTAATAATACCACATTCCAAATTTGGTTTAAATCGGACCATCGGTTCAGCAAATAGAAATTTGGCCTCCGACATTTAATCTATTATACCTTGTTTGACAGAGCTCCATGAAATAAGATATAATAAAATAAATGCTCAGATTATCTCTGGGACACTGGAAAGAGACTATATCACTGTCAATTGTATACCCTGTTAATTGAATAATTTATATTATCCAAGTGGCTATTTAATTAACAAGCTAACACTGTAATAGTATATATGCATGTGCTCTCAAAGAGCTTTCCATGGATCAGCATCAGATGTGGGTAGTATTTCAGGGAATGGAAGATTCACCTTTCACAACAAAATACCACAGCTTTCAAGAAACAACTGGCCAAGCTTCTTTCTTCTTCGCTCTTTTCTTTCTGTCTTTAATGAGAGTGTGAAATATTTCATATTGAAGTTTTCACTTTTTATGGTCAAAGTGCCAGAGGTACTGGACAGAGAGGTGGGGTGGGGGTAGGGGTGACAACCCCAGTCCTTAAGCAAGGGACGGAAAAGAGAGCAAGAAGTGTCTTTCTGATGAGACAAGATGCAAGGATGGAAGAAGGGGCAGTTGGTGCTCAATAGAACAAATATCGACAAGAACATGATGATTACCATACTCTAAAATACTGTCCCCCAAAAAAGGTCTAATAATTTTTTTTTTCTTTTTAAGTATTCAATGCCCATGCAAATACAGTTTTACAACTTCTGCTCTTTACACCCTCTATCTGATATTTCAACTGTTTACCTAATGGGACTAGCAGATGACACTTGCACAAAACTTACCTCCAATAATTGAAATTTTTCATTTTTTGCTTCAAAAACATAGCCTATGACACCTCATTGGAATATGGACTCAATGAGCTCATTCCAGTTAAGAGTTACAAGCTATTTTTCGTAGGCAAAAATTTAATGAACTACTAAAATTTGAATAATTTTTAGAACAGAGCTGATATGACCATTGATAGACAAAGGATTAACTCTTATCCTTCTAAGTATTTCAAGATATTTTTCATCAAATTTGGTCATGGCTGATGTGAAGCAGCCATGACTATATGTGATGAAAAATCCATCTGAATTTAACACAAGGAATCATTGGTGAGAAAATCCATTTAATTTACAGGGAGATAATTTGATTAAATGTACCCATATTATACTTGTTTCAGTGGCAAGAGAAATCCTGTCCTGAGCAGGAATATCTGCCACCAGCATGCAAGGAGTTAAGACGCCTATACAAGTAAATAATCTGAATATTTTTTCTTCCTTATCAGAGCTCAAGACCTTTAACCCCTTGCAACTTTAATTATTCTGACTTTCAAATGTCACTGGGAATTCAGTTTCTTCCAACGATTTTCAAAATGCGATGTCAAACATCGGAAAGCACAAGCAAAAAGATATTTTTCACATTAGTTATTATCTGGTTGAGGGCTAGATTATTTTTGGTGGTCTGAATTTGTTATTCAAAACTTGTTTTATTACAAATTATTGGAGAATGCCCAGAAGCACTCTCCAATAATTTGTAATAAAACAAATTTAGATAAACAGAATATTATTTGTGTTTGACTGGATGTGAAATATAAGCAAGGAAAGTGTTGGCTTTTGCTCTGGTATCCTCATTTTTTGAAAGCCCGGAGAGTGGCTTCTAGCACTCATCCAGTTAAGAAGTCTTGACAGCAGGATTATACTAGATTAGTATTTTAAGCTGTGATAACATTTGGCTCAACAGTTGTCACTGAGCACTATTCGGGATAAAATAGGAATTGAGGTTAAACTTAAAATGAAAGTGTCAATGACACTGTAGCTCAACTTGACAAACCTGAACTTGGCAAGTTATAAGTGAAATGGCAAAATTGAAGATCATTGGTACCAAAGTTATTTGGTGAAATTTCAACATAACAGCATTGTGTGTGCACAACGTCAGAGTACTCCATGCATTTTTAAATGTAAACTGTAAGACTGGCTAAAGGAAGAATGTCGATACACAAATGCAGTAAGTTCAGAGGTTATTGTAAATGGCAACTTTTTTCACAGAAATGAATGCTAATCAATAGCTCTTATCTAAAGGTCTTGCCTAATGAGCACACCAAGTTCAAAAACAATCCTATGATAAATGTGGCCTGTAGGCCATGTCAAAGAAGAATGTTAATGCACAAATGCAATAAATTGAAAGGTTGTTGTTAACAGCAACAGTTTTTGATGGAAATAAAAAGAAAATTAATAGCTCCTATCTTGTCACTCTGCATAAGCATACAAAGTTTCAAAACAACCTCATAATGAATGTGCCCTCTGAGGCATGCCAAAGGGAGATGTTAATGCACAAATGCACTAAGTTTGAAGGTCATTGCTTGTGGCAATGTTTTTTTGGTTTTTTTATGGAAATTCATAAATATACCCTGCAGAGAGTGCAAAAGGGATAAGTTGCTCCACAAATGCAGTAAGTTCAAAGGCTGGTGATAATGACAATAATTTATTATGGAAATGAAAAAAGGCAAAAGCTCACATCTAGAGATCACCCCGAACACACATACCAAGTTTCAAAGTGTTCCAATCATAAATGTGCCCTGAAGGGTGTGCCAAAGGGAAATATTGAGGTCTGACTAAACTAAGTTCAAAGGTTAGTGGCAACAATTTTTGACAGAAATGGAAGAAAATCGACAGCTCCCATATAGATGTCACCCCACACAAGCACACCAAGTTTGCAAGCGATAAGTGATGGCAATAGCTCAGCTTGACTTTGTCAAGTTGAGCTAAAAATCAAAAAATAATAACAAAACAAATGACCACAAAGTATAAACGCGCTGTTTGCTTTCGTATGTCACAAAACCTACAAAAGTATCAAAGGGTTAATAGGACCAAGTTCACTGATGTTCCAACTCGGAGTCATAAACCTTTTTTAGAGAGTAAAAAATTGACTCAGTAAGATACCTTTTGAACAAAAGTCTCCTGCTTAATTCTTGAAAACTTAATTTCAACTTTGGTCAATTTTTTCTACTCAGGAACAGGTGATCCAACCAAGTGCCTTTGTAACCATTTGCCTGCTAAATTCAAACTTTACTGGAGAGGTTTCTTTCCAAGTCTTGGCTTCTTTTATAGTCAGCCAAGACTTGCCTAGAAACTACTAAAAGCCACACAGGGAACAGCTTGCCATGTGCATCCAAAATTGTGAATAGCTACCCAGACTTTTAACCCTTAAAGCCACAAATTAATTTTATGTTAATAACTACCATATATACATTTATTATATGCTAAACGAAAGATTATCAAAAAAATTATGGAATGATAGAAATCATATCCCCCCACTGTGAAGAAAAAGAAATTTTCACTTTCACAGTATCAATCAAAATGGTAGCCTTCAAAGCATCACTTCAAAGTGAATACGAGTCAAAATTAAAACTGGAAATGATCAGTTTGTTCTAAAAATGTATAATGAAAAGAAAATCTAGTGTTTCTGAGTGGATACCGATCGTTTCGAGCAATAATTCAACACATATTTACCTTGAATTGATGCATGAAACCCGCTAGACGCTACCTGTTCTGAGTATCGATCAAATCAGTTCCATGCATCAATGCGCTGTTTACTTTCATGCATCAATTCAAGGGTGAAACGAGTGGAATTATCAATAGGAATGATCAGATTCTTATAAAAAGTGTATAATAAAAAGAAAATCGAGTGTTTTTGAGTGGATACAGAAAATTATCTCACTCGTAACCCAGACAAATGGTTATTTTTCGTGAGCGCCTGTCTCGGTCACTCATGAGGTCATTTTCGGTATCTACTCAAATTATCTAACTCGTGACCGAGATAAATTGTTAAAATAAATAACCATTTTTCTGGTCATTCATGAGATAATTTTCAGTATCCACTCAAAAACACTAGATATCCTCTGTGTACACAGCTGCAGGTTGACTTAATAGTGTTTATACATCAGTGTTGGCTACATATTTTGGAAGCCTACAATTATGTAAATACATAGCCAAGATAAGTGCAGCATAACAGCTGAGTTCTCAATGAAGAAAACGCTTGGAGGGGGCACGTTTTCAAAGCAATTCAAAGATGACAGTTTGGGCCTGTAAGGAGACCCAAGGGTTAATGTTTGCCTCTTAACCTACTATGTATTTTCTTGCATTTGTTTATAAAATCAAGGCATGGCTGATTTAGCCCTTAACCCTCTGCACACTGATGTCAAATATCTAAATTTCAGGCAGAAAAAATTTCCCATAATGCAACTAAAAATTTAACCAATTCAATCTCGTTTGACAGAGCTCATTGAGCTCTGTCAAACGAGATTGAATTGGTTAAATTTCTAGATCCATTATGGGAAAAAAAAGCTTCCTGAAATTTTGGTATTTTGACATCAGAGTGAAGGGGGTTAAGGGCTTGGAGATTTTTATACATTTTCGCTATACTTTGAAAGTCTATCTCCTGTGGCTTTGCAGTTTGTTCATAGTAAAGTTTTGGCTGCCTACAGAGGCAGGCAAAACTTGTCTAGAAATAACTGACAAAGTACTTAGAAAACTAGTTTTGAGTTTACCCAAACAATGCATGTTCTGGTACCTGTTCCTTTGCATTAAAAAGTTATCAAAGTCGGAATTATGCCCTCAAGGGTTAAAGCAGCCATGATTGGATTTGCTAAAAAAATTCAATAAAACCTGACATCAAGAAACATTTGACAAGATACCTACTCCTATTTGTAGGTGTTTTTTTCTGTTAACGAGAGTCAGGATTATAGCTTCAGTAGGTAACAGTGTATTTTTGTATTGGATGTAAAAAATCCTCCTGCAATAGCAAAGAGTTAATGCTTACACAACACATGCAAATAACGTTTGTTATTTTAATTTTTTAACAAAACTTTTCACAAGATTCTAACAAAAAACCCATATCATGTGCACCCTCATTGGAATGAGCTCAGTGAGCTCATAGGGCTGCACGGTATACCGGTAGTTATCAGTATTGAGAATGATATCGGATGAATACCGGTGTTGTTTTAAAAGTACTGGTATATCGTAAGAAACGGAATCATATCAAATTATCAAAGTTGAAGTCGATATATTATTGGGGAAAAACAGTCACTGAATTCTATCATGTCAGACATGCAGATTTCAGAAATACACAGAACCTTAAAACAGGTTCCGTGTATTTGATGCCTGGGAACCCCTCGGAACCTGCTTTTGGGCTCCAACACAAGCAATCGGAGAACCTATTTTTTATTTTGTACTGATTCTGTACCCATTTTCTCAGGATAGGATCAACAGAAATGGTAGTCCAAACATAGTCTGAAAGACAGCATTTTAATTTTTTGTTTTGGGATGTACCAAACCAACAAATTAAAATACAGTCTTTCAGACCATGTTTGGACTGATTGTTCAGATGTGTCGCAAAAAGATCTATCATGAGATGATCCCATTCCCACTGGTAGCAAATCTGCCTGAATATTCGCTTGTTGAGAGTCCACTTTGATGGCAACAGGCGACCTTTCTGAGAGAGCGAGTCTGCTAATACGTTCAGTCGACCCGGTATATGACGGACAGAGAGATGAATGCAATGATTCATGACATATAGGAGAATCCTCTCCATTAATCTGCATAATGGAATCGTGTGAGTGCCGCCTTGGTTCCTGAGGTAAGCAACTACTGTCGAATTGCCCGACAGAATTTGAATGTGGACGTTCGCTATTAGGCAAATCCAATGTTGTAGTGCTAGCCATATTGACATCATCTCTTTGATGTTTATGTGCTTCTCTAGGAAGTGAGAGTCCCAAAGACCCTGACACTTCAAGTCTGCGGCACTTGCGTGCGTCATAATCGTGAAAGCCAGATCAGGCAACTGCAGCAGAACTCCTTGAGTTAACCACTGAAGATCTGCTCAAATCTGAAGCTTTTGTTTTACTAGGTCCATTAAAACAATACTTGTTTCGAACGAATGCATTTTCACACTCCAGTTCTGAGTAAAGAATATCTGGAGGGGATGCGTGTGAGGCGGCCCATCGAAATAAGATCCGCAGCCGCTCTGCACAGCCCCATCAGTTGCATGAACTCCCTCGCTGTTATTGCATCTGAGTGTAGACAAAAGAGAGCAACTGACTAACTTCACTCTGGGTAACAGCAGATGAACCAGATTGTGGTGAGTCTCAAAGCTCATTCCCAAGTGAGTGAACGACTTGGACGGAGCTAGATCTGACTTTTTCTCGTTTACTATGAAACCGAGATGTCAGAGCAATATAGTAGCAGACTCTGAACATCATTCTGAAGAATAATTATGTTGCCGTATCTCTGCAGAATGTTGTCCAAGTAAGCCGATGTTACCGCAGACGAATGAGCTCGGAAGTATGACATTACCGAGTTCACTAACCAGTTTTTCATAAAGTTTGATAAACTTCCGCCAACTGGCAAGCAATAGAGGTCTTGACCATCACTTGCATGACTTGCGAGGCTTACAGGAGGAGAAACTATGTCCTCCCCTTGAAGATCCTCGCCCCATCGGCTTAGGGGTGTCTGACCGATAGCCCTGATCAGGCTTACGTCCCTTTCCTGAGTCGCTGTATCGACGACCTCCGGAGTAATTGTATAAGGATTTCTTGTACCCTCACAAGGAGTTCCCTTTTGAAGATTTTTATTTGGAACTTCCTCGCTTACCCCGGTCGGCTGAAGTTGGTTGTTGAGACGCCAACTTCAAGAGCAGAGCACTGGAAGCTTTCTTACTAGCCTGTTCATATACTAATGACAGCTTGTCATCAAAGATAGCATGTACGGAGACCGGAATGACCCGGAGAGAGCTTTTCACCTTGTCACCTATAAATTATGACGACGCAAGGGCAGCATCATGTCTAATTAACTCCAGATTTGCCACTGTCAGAGTGAAGTTATACATGGCATACATGGTTGCCCTGGAAAGAACTCTAAGTGAGGTACACACATCCTCAAATTCCTTCCCGTTGAGACGTTGTGCCAAAGCTCTGGTAAGGTGATCTGCGTAGGACATTGCATCCAAATTCGCTCTATTCGATGAAATTGCAGTTTCCATTACATCAGAGCGAATGTTCAATGAAGCAGGTAGGAATATGTCTAAATCCCCGGCCTGCTCATCTAAACGCAGTGGTGCTCTCTACACATCTTCTCCAACCGTTTTAGATGAACGTGGTCCAAGGAATGTCTATTTGTGGAAGAAACCGCCTCTTTTCCTCACACGCGAGAGGTTAAATATGGCATCGTCTACATGGCCGAAGGCCTGCGACACCTGCCTAGACTGAACCCGGGAAAGAAAGAACTTCTTCTATCCTCCATTTTAAGTCAGCGTCTAGAGATGCCAGCAATTTCTCCCTTGTTGTTGCAGCTTGCTGATTCGGTGGAACAAACTCAGGATAGTATTGATGGTTAAAATCCACCGCAACCATATGTTGTTCCGAAAGGGAAGGGTAATCCTCTCCCTTATCCCTTTCACCATCCGACTGAATCAGCTGAGAATCCCGGTCCATTGCATCTGTGTGAACAGATGACTGGACCGACCCAGAACCGTCCGACAGCTCACTATCTAAGTCTGAGGGAGCTGCTTCCGCACTTGCTGGGATGCTATGATCAGCTGCGCAATCTGCGACAGCAAATCCATCACCGAGGCTTGAGGAGCAGCAGTTTTCTGTTTCTTAGCCACTTGCTGCTCCTGGGACGGCGTTCCGGAGATGGATCTCTTCTACGAACATCCCGATGATCAAAGCCTCGGTTCCCTAGCTACTGGATGGTCCGACTTCATGGGCGAAGAGTGGCTCCTTCTTCGTGCAGCTGGCTGGGTATCCAAAGTGGGGTAGCTAGGATGCGGTTGTGTGTGTGCTTAGTGATTGTAGCGGAAGAAGCCATGACTGTAGCCAAGGCCGGCTGCAGTCCAGACGGAGCGTCCCGATCGGCAGGTGTGGACGTATGCTCCAGCCCGGGCAAGTTTCTCATAACAACATCTGGCCCCAGATGTTGCTGGGTTAGAGAGGGACCTCTCCCGCTCGCGACCTTTTCAGACCTCGCCGAGCCTCAATGACAAGAAACTTGCTGGCTTCCTCCCGACAACAAACTTTCTCACACGGATGGAGTAACTGCTTCACTGGTCGAGCTAGCTGCCTGCAAGGAAGTAAGACCACCGCCCAGTGGTCTTATCCCTTGCCTAATATTCATGAGCACCTTAGCAGCTACCTCTGTTTGCTCATCAGAGCGTGACAACGGTAGCACACTTTTGGTGGGTGTCACATTACCATCACCATGTTCTTGTTCCTCTGAAAAAGAAACTGAAAAACTTGAATTACCTTGCGGTGAGAGCACCAGCATAGGCCTCTCAACGCTAACAACATACCGTGACACCAGCTTCCAGTGTTTGTCATCCCAATCGACACATGTAGACAAGAATCTGCAGGAGTACATCGACTACAGGCAAGGCAACATGCCTGTAAATCTGAGGAAGACTTCCTTGCCTTGTATTTTGAGCAATAAGCTTTCATGATAAATCAAAACTAAGTCGATCGTACTCCACAATAAATATATGATAAAGATACATAATAAACAACAATCAAAATATTTTTAAAATTTCGAAAAAAGGGAACATGAAGAGCCCAAGGGTATCCGATAGAGCCTAAGTGTGGACAAAATCCAAATTTTTATAGCTACACAACCGGAATATTAAATAATGTATCTTACAACAATCCTACAGTAATAATAACTAAATACTACATATATTTAAGGACGTTGCCAGTGTAAACAACATCAAGGAAAAAAACGGAAACAAGACATCAGGCACAGAGAAAAAGGCTCAAAGTCAGTAACAGATTTTAAAGCTACCAGATGTAAAGCAAGATCTTCAAACAAAGAAAAAACGATACATCGGATAGAAGATGCATGACCCAAACGACCCAACACCCCTAGGATGAGGACATAACAATGTGGATAAACAGAATAAACATTCTGTTACACACATTAAACTCCCAAGCAATTTAATAAAAAAAATTGATAAAAATAAGCCAAAAAGCTTGGGAGTTTAACAGGAGGGCTTCAAGAAGGGATAGGGAAGGAACACTTAACAAACAGTGGATAAATCATTAGCAAGAATGTAGTTATGAACCGATTATCAAAACTTGCCATCATCCGATTACCGGTTATTCCTCTGCAGATTATGCCGATTCCGATGGCTGAAGTAGAACACGGAAGAAAATTTGTTGGTGCCTGTTATAATACAGAATTTCGTTCATAAATCATCAATTAACTGGTAGAGTGCTGGAACCCATATTTGGGCTTTATTCTGAAGTGTCGGTACAACAACTTAAAGACTTCATATTCAGTGGATGTTCTACATATCACCTTTGAAGTTTAATTATTTAGTCTGTTAGGATTTGCCTTGTTACAATTTATGGGAGAGTGCCTATTGGCACTCTCCCATAAATTGTAACAAGGCAAAGATATGTGAACAAATTTTGATGACCAAAAATAATTCAGCACTCTACCAGTTAAGAAAGCTTAATACCACATAAGTTCTCAGAGTATGCATACTTAGTGCTGGGCAATATTAGCCAAAATAATATTTGCATATTGGTTGGAGTGTGGGGAAAAGATTGTTACTAACGATACAATCACACGATATTGTTCTCATGAATATTGTGTTTTATTCCGGTAAATAGTGTTAATACGGTTTTGTGTAAGGATACAATACACTTGGCTGTATTAACCAGGAATATACTGAGCGCACATAATTCGTGTCTTAAATGAATAATAATTTTGATGTTAATGTGTGTTGAGAAGTCGTATGACACATGGTTTACACGTTTGTCAGAATGTATTATTCAATATTCTTCTTTCAATGTGTTACCTCCCTTGATGTGTTTCTCTATAGAGCATGGAGGTTTTCCGGTTTTTGCTGCAAAGCGAAAAACCGAACTGACAGGGACCAAAACAACCGTCCATACGGTTTTTGCATAATTTAACGTTAAACTTCGAAATTTACAACGACCCCTTCATAATATTTTGAAAATGACAACGAATGTCAGCTGAATGGGCAAATCCAAAAGTGATTATTTCCATATAATTATGTCCATGTTTTAGTCGCTCCCACGTAAAAGTCGCACCAACATTTTTAGTCAAAATACCTCCTCTGCGACTATTACATGTACCTTTGTATAAGTCGCACCCCGACTGTGAGAATAGCCGGTGGGGCCTACACAAGAACGAAAATGGCCAGTGAGTGGGGGTCCAAGGTCGAGATGCTTACAGCATCTCCCGAAGGTCGTAGGCCTGAGACAGAGGTGTGGGCATGGGAGAGTGGTTTAGGATCTGTAGGCCATGCCCCAGAGAAAAAAAAACATATTTGAATAATTTGGATGCCATCGGAGCGATGTCGGTGCATTTCTACAATGCCTAACGTGGTCTTCAAAGGCGCCCAGGATGTGTCAGACAGAGCAATTTGAAGTTTTGGGGGTTTTTTGCATTTTTTTGGGGGGGTGGGGGGGGGTGGGGAGGGGGGCACTATCCCCTCTCCCCACCCCACCCCCCCCCCCCCACCCCCCACCCCCCACTTTATTGAAATGGCCAGATATCAAAAGGCTTTTCAATAGTCAGTGTTAAATATAGAATAACCAGAAACTGCCGGTTTTCAACTGCCGGTTGTCATAATCGGCCGATGCCCCATAACCGGCTCATTCTGATTGCCAATTCCGATTATCGGTTCATCACTACAAGAATGATGACGTCAGGCACATGTCCCGAAATTGGGAAACATGAAATATTTTTTATAATTATTATAAAGTTACAGCCCTGAATGTTTCTAACCACCGTTGTTCACTTCCAACATCCATTATGTCCTTGGATCCACCAATGTTACCATTGATTTGTGTCTGCCATCCTCAAAAAAGGAGATTTAAAAGCACAGATGTCAGTTCAATGTTGCTGACTTTAGGGCCAAACAAAGAAAGAATGATGGTTGGCACCAATTTCAGTATCTTCCTCTATACTGCGCATGCGCAGATCCCAAAAGTATGGTGGACCATCTAGGACTTGATTTTTTTGGTTTTGTATGCAAATTTTGGGGATTGGGGGCAAAATTTGTTTTTGCCCTTGAATTAAATTTGAGTTAGCACCTGCTAGTCTGGGCCATTGGTTTTCATATAAAAATACACAGTTTGCAGTGTACTTTAGCTGCAAAGTTACAAATAATACTCGTACCTGCAATTTGAAACTGAAACTGAATGTTGAATATTTCGGGAGTGTGTCGAATTCAGGGAATGAATACTTTTGACACATTTGTGTATGTAATCTCACATTTTCTCGCATGAATAATAAAATTACTCACAAAATCATCATAGGGAGTGTTTGTTTTATTTATTCTATCCCTTTCAAAAACAGATAAAGCCTGAAGACAAGTTGATCAACATTTCCATCAACACTGTCATTGTGAACTTTGAACTTATGAATATTAATAAGCTGTTCAAAGGCAATAAAGAAGTGGGTTGGACGTCCCTGTCACTTTTCATCCCAATTTTAAAACAATGACAACCAATCTAAAACTTATCTATTTTTTATAACTTGAAATATTGTTTTTTACAGATGTTATCCCATAAATTAGTGATGAATTCAAATAAACCTAGGATTTATATCTTAACCCTTTAAGAACTGCTCTAACCACGCATCGCATCAGGTGCAGTTTTGGGGGTTTGTACATACGGTGCAGAAAGAGAAACAAAGGGAAAGGGAAGCCTGCACAATAATAATCCATTCAGACATTAATATTGGCTGCTTACGTGAACATTAATTACTAACACAAACATACAACAGACCACATCTATCAACACTTAAAATACAATAGGTCATAAGAAGAACTAAATAATGGAGAGTAAAATGCAGGGTGCGAAGTGCACACACTCCATAAAACAGCTGTATTAATTAATATTCATGAACAAAGGAAAAATAAACCCTGCAGTGACGAATTGTGAGATATTTTTTTCGAACAAAAAAGTCATGGCACTTAATTGTTTTTCCTCATGTCTGGGCTGTATCTGTGATGTGATTTTAAATCAAAATAAAATAACGCTCTGCATGTCTGTCAAAGAAATGCTTTATCAAAGATATTGCTTTCAGCTGAACAGAAGGTTGTGAGTACAGAAAATTTTATTCAATTATTAATCCCCAAAATGTTAAAAAATTTATAGTAATTTCTATATTTTTTATACTTACCAATGACCCAGACATAGCTGGTGCTAACTCTTAAAATATAGGGCCAAACACAAATTTTGCCCCCAATCCCCAAAATTTGCATCTAAAACCAAAGAAAACATGTCCTGAATGGCCCTCCACACTTCACCTCTACTGCGCATGCGCAGTGTCAAGGACGTTCCGAAATTGGCGCCATTAATCATTCTAATAACCAGTGCCTGGTAAGCGCTATGTACTCAGCAGGGAGGCAAGAGTTCCCAACTCCTGGGAGGGCCATCCCCGTCTGGGTCATTGGTAAGTATAAAAAATATAGAAATTACTATAAATTTTTTAACATTTTTATACTGTACCAATGACCCAGACATAGCTGAATAGAAAAAAGGCTGGAGGGCCAAGGACATAGAGCAAGATGGAATACGCTCAATAATATAAAATAGAGTCATCCCCTCTAGGGAAAAAGAAGTAATAGGCCTTACATGTATCTTTCTTATGATAAATTAGAAAGATACAACACCTTCCAAAATTGAGCATCATACATCCATGTACTCTATTAATATCCAATATAATCCTTATACTAATAATTTTTAAAGTAAGCCAATATATAAAGTAAGTCTAGAGAATAGAGACTCTTATACTCCTTATAAAGTGTCTGAGGATTGCATAATCATGTCCGTTGACACGTGCTATATTCAAAAGCTATACTTTAAAAACTAAGACTTGAATGAATTTTTAAAACATAAACTTCTCACTAAACAACCATCCCAATAACAGCTCAGAATTACTAACTCCGGAGGAGGTATCCCCTTGTTTTCATAGTAAAACAGGTGACCCAAGGGAACACCCTCCCCCCCCCCCCCCCCTTTTTCTTGCCCTGGGTCAAATAGCCCAGAGCGAAGAGGGCAGCAGAACGGAGTCACTGCCGAAACAGACAGCCTACCTAGCTATAGTAGCAACTGTTAAGTGAATGACATTCTGAGCAGTAGATAATAGACCTAACAATAGAGGTCTCCAGAAATGGACTCGATATTTCTGAGATAAAAATTCATGAATGTGGATGGCTGAGCGCAATGAGCAGCCTTCAAAAATCTATAATAGCGACACTATTAATGTAAGCCCAAGATGTAGAAGAACTCTTACTTCATGAGCCGAAATCTTAAGCACAACTGCTGAGTCAATGAACTACCATAAGCAGTACCGATAGTTAATTGAATCCATTAGCAATAGAATAGAGCGTAACGTCCTTCTATTAGGCATCAAAGACAGATGAAGCTTACGCCCGTAGTAATAAACAGATATCTGTTTATAAATACATAAACTCTAACCGGACAGAGTAAAGGCCTATGCCCGTACGAAGACGGAAGGACCTTAATAACAATAGGTTCCAGATATTAGGAGCCTAACTCTTATGCAAAAATCCAACCTAAATAGTAAAGGAAGTAGTGATTCCGAAACTACGAAAGTGAAAATCATCCATCGATAGTGCATGAAACTCACTGACTCTTCAGTGAAAGAGAAGCCAACAGAATTACTGTCTAAAAGGTCAGAATTTGAAAACTACTGTTTCCAGAGGCTCAAATGATTACTTAGCTAAATAAGAACCGAAGTTAAATTCCATATAGGAATTTAATCTAAAGATTCTAAGTCTATTTATCAAAAAGTTACTAACTGACTTAGATAAAGAGACATAAGACTCAATTGTAAACAATCATAGAGTGCATAGGTATGAGGTAACATAAACCTATAACCTTAATAATAACAGGCTGCAGTAGATCTTGTCAAACAAGTATACTAAAAAGTTGCAATAAGTAGTATGGAGGGATCAACAATATGAACATAGTGATCCCTACACCAACGACAGAAGAGCCTCGACTTTAGCTGTATAGAATAGCGAAGAAGAGGATCTCCTATAGTAAGAAATCGCGTCATCCAGTACAATGCTTACAATGCAATACGGACCACACAACGGAATACGTGAAGGTTGCGACCTTGCGGGTTGTGATAAAGATGACATGATTTACCCAGCGAAAAAAGATCCTCTCATTGAGGAAGATTTCACGTTAAGTCCCACAGTAGACATCAGAGTAAATTACCCACGGTCTCTGTGAAGACAGAGATGCTATCAACAGAAATGTATTGTGGTTGTTTATCTTAGCAATACCTGCTAAAACAACAGTGCCGGAGGATACGCGTATCCTATCATTCCGTCCTATTAGATCAATAGAGCGTTAACAACATTAGCTCAGAGATCCGGACAAGCCAACACATACGTCTGCAATTGATTAGCAAGCTGTGTCATAAATAAATTATCATTGGGCGCTCCCATAGATAGCAAATCTGATTGAATACTTGTTTGTTGATAGTCCATTCTGACGGCAACAAGCGACCCCTAAGTGAACGGGAGTCCGGTAAAACAATCAGACGACCCGGAATATGACGGACCGAAACAGAACTTGGTGTACTATAACCAACAGACGGATTCTTTCCATAAAATTGAATAACGGAAACGAATGAGTGCCTCCCTGGTTCTGGAGATACGCCACTACTGTCGAATTAACGGACAGGATTTGGACATGCGATTCTGAATAATGTTCATGCAATGACATAAAGCAAGCCTAAAAAACATTATTCCGCGGAAGATAATTGGTTGCTTAGTAATTGCGGAACCCAAAGACCCTGGCACTTCGAATCCGTTGGGATCAATATTACATCCCAATCTGTTTGACTGGCAACCGTCATAACTATAACACTCGGGTCCGGCAACTGCAGTGGCACTCTCTGAGTCAACCACCGAATGTTTGCCCCAGTCTGAATCTCTTGTAACACTAGATAGACAAGAGAACGTGTAAATCGAGCAATTCATGGATTGCTGAAAATTTGCCGTCGAAGAGAGGCTTCTCCGAGAACGAAGCGACTCTGAGAGAGTTCTTTACCTTACTATCCACGCGCGTGGATGTAGCTAGGGCTGCGTCACGTCTAACCAACTCCAATCAGCCACTGAAAGGCAGAGTTATACGTGAACAAACTACTGCCCTCACAAGAAATCACATTGAGAATAATATCCCGTAAATCTTTTCTTGAAGACGTAATGATAACGCCTCAGTAAGGTGGATTACGTATGATAAAGCGTCTAAGTTAAGTCTACTAGACATCATTGTTGTTTCCAACATTGTGGTTGGAAAAGACATAGACGGCGAAAAAGAATATTTCCAGTCTTTAACCACGCCGTCTAGACGCATATGAACTCTCGGTATGCCCTGCTCTGCCAAAATAAATTATTCGTATAAATGATAAAACGGCAGAAATGAGCAACGCGGACAAGAAACTAAACTATCATGCTTGGTAGCAGGCTTGTATGCATATATAGCGTCGAAAAATAAAACACATGTTGTAATGACATTATTGGACTGCGTCGGTAAGTCAGGGACAATGTCCCTGAACCGATCCAAAATTCTGTGTCCAATAACGCTATAAGTCTCTTATCCAACATCGCAGCAATGTAGTCCGAAATAACAATCACTGGAAGATAATGCCAGAAGATATGAATGGCAGCTTCCGATGCTACGAAAGGGAAAACTCAAAATCTTTCGAATCCCTTTCGCCATCCTGTCGGACCCAATAAAGCGTTCGGTCGTCCGTACCTGATGCAACCGCGGACCGCACCGACCCAGCGCCGTCGGATAATTCCTGATTCGACCAAGAAACTGTCGATTGCTGGGATGCTGCGAAACAACTGTGCTAACTCGGATAGCACGTCCGTCACTGAGGCCTGAGGAGAAGCGGTCCTACAATGCATTGCCGCTGGAAGCTCCGCGATCGTTACCCCGTGAATACTACCAACATGTGAGCGAACGGAGTGTATAGGCCTCGTGTCCCTTGGCTACCGGATGGCGTGACCTATTCGCCATGGAATCACTGAATGACGATCGGATACTCGAGGTCACGTAGCCAATGTGCGGTCGTGTGCCCTGCTGTGAGGATGAGGAAGCATTGTGGACAGTCTCTCGGACTGTCAATATAACGGAGCGTCCCGACCGACAGACATATGCTCCGAATGTAAAATATCTGAACCACAACATGCGGTCCCCTATGTTGTTGGACGAGAGAGGGACCTCTCTCGCTCACAGCCCGGACGGACCTGGACAAGCCAGGAACCGGACTAACAGGCTTCCTCCGATCTGTCCTCAATCTGCCGTCACTGGGTGAGTACTAAAGTAATTATAGTGCTCGCATCACCCAAATCTCCTTCCGAGACCGCAACGGACGAACCCGGCAGCCGAACCATTCGATGAATGCACGCTACACCGGGTGAGCTAGCGAATGTCACTCCGTCGATCCTACAAGGGATCTCTTAGGCGATAGACATATTCCATGAGCACTTATTACCGCTAGCTCTTCATTAACTATGACGACAGAGGCACACTTTTGAGAGACATCTCCGTAACTTTGCGAACAAGAAACCAGAAATGCTTGGTTATAGCAAGCATATAATAATATATATAGCGTCGTTCAATAATTTGAAAGTTTGTGTGACATTATTGGACTATGTCGGAACTGAGGGACTATGTCCCTGAACCGAACCAAAAATTTCTAAGTCTACCGACGCTATCAGTTTCTTATCCAGCATCGCAGCATTCTGGTCCGATGAAAGAAGCTGTAGAAGATCAAGTCAGATGACATACACAACAGCATATGTTGTTCCGAAAGGGAAAGCTCGAAATCCTCCAAATCCCTTTTGGTATCCCGTCGGACCGGATGAAATTTTCAGACGTCCGTACCCGCTTCCGCGGAGCGTCCCGACCCAGCATCGTCGGATAAAAAATATGCGACAGATTCAGTTGATGCTGCGATAAACTGTGCTATCTAGGAAAGCACGTCCGTTCCCGAGGCCTGTGCAGTAGCGGTCTTACGATGCATTGGCGCCGGAAGCTCCGTGTACGTTGACTCCCGCACACTTCCTATGCGAACGTCCGGAGTCTGCAGGCCTCGTGTCCCTGGCTACCGGATGGTGTGACCTGGTCGCCGATGATTCTCTGACTGGCGAAGCTGACTGGATATCCGAGGTCACGTAGCCAAGAGCGGTCGTGTGTGCTACCATGAGAATGAGGAAGCCTTATTGACATTCTACTCCGGACTGACTATATGTCGGAGCGTCCCGAGCGACGGACGTATGCTCCGAATGCGAAACATTTTGTACCACAACATCTGGGGCCAGATGTTGTTGTACGAGAGAGGGGCCTCTCTCGCTCGCCGTCCGGATGGACCAGAACGAGCTATGAACCGGACTAAAAGGCTTCCTCCGTTCTCCCACTAATCCGCCGTCACTGGGTGTGCATTTGGTTGATTTATAGTGCTCGCATCACCCCAAAGTTCCTTCTAGACCGCAACGGACAAACCCGGCTGCCGAACCATTCGATGAATGGACGCTACACCGGGCAAGCTAGCGGACGTCAAAGGCCGTCGAACCTACTAGGGTCCTCTTAGGCAATTGGCGTATTTACAAGAGCACTTTTCCGCTAGCCCTTCATTAATTGTGACGACGGAGGCACACTGTTGGAAGACATCACAGATACATCACCCTAATCTTGATCGTCTGAAATAGAAATTGATAAAGTAGAGTGACCCTGCGGGGAAAGGACCGGAGTGTCCAATTCCCCACTAACATACCATGACATACGCTTCCCATGTTGTCATCGAAATCATACGATACAGAACAGGAGTTAATGCGAGTACACTGACCACATATAGAATGATTATAAAAGTCAGAGGAAGACTTCCTCTTATTACAATTGATCAAAATCCTTTCAATGTGAAAAGAAAACAAGTCCTGGTACTCGCACTAACCCCTGGCAATCAAAATACATAATAATAATATGATCCATTAATATAGAAAAAATAATTGAAATCAAAATATTTTGAAAAAATATTTTTTCAGAACAGCCCAAGTTTCTGAAAAGTAACGTTGAGCCCCAATGGATCCCAAGCCTAAGTGTGGACAAAAATTTTAAAAATATTTTAAACAATTTATTCAACACTTACGAACAATAATAATGTATCTAGTTATGATTAAAATAACATCAAGATATTATTTTCAAGAAATCCCCCCTCACACAGAGGGCTATTGTAAATGTAAACAATGAATGTAAAAACACTAAAATAAGACTCCAGGCACCCAGGCCCGGAATCAGTTACCAAAAATACACTATCTGATGCAAAACAGAGACTTCCAGGGAAGAAACTGCAGAACATCAGATGGTAGATGCAGAACACAACGCCTAACCACCCGTAGGTGAAGACGTAAACATGGGGAAAAGAACAGAATTCATTCTGTTATTCAGCTAAAACTCCCAAGAAAATTTAGTAATAATAATTACAAAAACTATGCCAAAAGCATGGGAGAATAGCAAGGGGGGACTTAAAGGACAGGGAGAGAGGAAAACACTGAAAAATCAGTGTAACTAAATAATCAGAATGACAACAAAATGGCTGCTGCCTTGAAAATAGGTAACTTAACATAATTTCATTAAAAAATTTTAAGTTACAGCCCTGATAATATTCTGTCACACATTTTTCGTCTCCTCCTTCTCTATCCTCCTTAGAATCACCATTTCACTAATATTTATGTGTTTGGCATCATTTAAACTGAGATTTACAAGCACAAAGATCAGTCAGATGTTAACTGATGAAGGGCCAAACTTAGAATGATTAATGGCGCCAATTTCAGAATGTCCTTGACACTGCGCATGCGCAGTAGAGGTGAAGTGTGGATGGCCATTCAGGACATGTTTTCTTTGGTTTTAGATGCAAATTTTGGGGATTGGGGGGCAAAATTTGTGTTTGGCCCTATATTTTAAGAGTTAGCACCAGCTATGTCTGGGTCATTGGTACAGTATAAAAATATAACTGTGTTGACAACTGTTTACGAACTTAGCTGCCCAGAACATCGCCTGGGTTTTTCACCCCAAAACTGGATAGTCTATCCTACTGATGAATAAGACGCACCCTTAATTTGGGGATTATTTTTTTAGTGAAACAAAGTGAATTATACACGGGCTGGATAAACTTGACTTTATACATGTATTATATAGCCATAGTGGAGAAAGTAACAAGTGTTCCACAATCAAAAACTGTATATCTACTAAGATTCATGTACTTTGAGATTTTGGCGAATCTTTACGCAAATTGATTCACGGTGCAATTTTTCCCCTGTATTTGTTATTTAGTTCAGCAATCTGAACGTAATCATCAGCATCAGTGACTATCAATCACAGGTACTGATAACTTCGTTCAGATTCTGAACTTGTCTATGATATACCACTATATTGTGGTATTTTTTTCAATACCGATACCGGTATTGAAATTTCAATACTGTGCAGCCCTATGAGATCATTCCAATGAGGAGGTCACATGATACATTTTTGTTAAAATTGGTGAATTTTTTTTTTCAAGTGCTCAATTTGTAAAATACACGAGCAGATGTGGTTGATTCATTAAGTATACAGTTAAAATATAGACTACAAAATAAAGCTGACATGTGGAAAGTTATGCAAACCATAAATCATACCTGAATATGATCGTCTTCTGTGACAGGGTCACTTGTGCTTGTTGCTCGGTCACAGGTTGAAGGCTTCTCACTTAATCCATCTTCCAGTGAGTTCCATTTTCTTCTGCATTTTTTGCCCCTCTTCTTGTTCTCTTCAGTTGATGTTTTTCCTCTTTGCAAAGACAAATTTGAACAACCATCAGACTGATATAACACTGGGGAAGAACGCTTGTTCTTGACTTTCTCTGTTTTGGTGGTGGTTCTGTTAAAAGGACATTGAACATAAAACCAATTTATGTGAAAATGTGCAACTTTTTTATTTTAAATTCATGATAAAAAATTTAAAGTAATTTGTACATTTTTTATACTTACCAATGGCCCAGACTTAGCAGGTGCAAATTCAATAATATCCAAGGCCAAATACAAATTTTGAACCCCCCCCCCCCCCCCCCATCCCCAAAATTTGCATACAAATCCGAAAATTAAAAGCTCTATCTGGTCCTCCATACTTTTCTGTACTGAGCATGCGCAGTAACCAGGAAGGTACTGATATTGGTGCCAAGCATCATTCTTTCTAGTTTTGCCTGCTAAATGTTATAAATTATCGGGGAGGTATGAGTGTCCACTCACGGGGGAGGGGGGGGGGGGGGGAGATCCACCTCTGGGCCATTGGTAAGTAAAAAAAATATACAAATGACTTTAAATTTATCATATTTTTGTACTAAAACCAATGGCCCAGACTTAGCTGAAGAGCAAAAAGGCTGGAGGGCCTAGGACTTAAATACAATATCTCTATTACTCCAATTTAAAAGAATAGCTTCTACAGGAGAATAGGAGATGACAGATGAATTGCATATGTCTTTCACTTATAAAAAGAGAAAGACATAACACCAACAATATACAAGAGTAATACATAATAAATTCTCCATTTAATGCCAGCATAACCCATTATGCTAATTCGGTGAAGGAAACCAATTATTAAGCTAGTCCAGAGAATGGGACGCTTTATCCTCATTTAAAAGTGTCCGAGGATTGATATAAATGCTCGTATGACATGTGACATATACATAATGCTTCACAATGAGGTACACTTTAAAAACAATACATAAATGAGACATAAATGTTGCTTCACACCGAGCTATACATTAAAACTACCCAGCACCGACACTGGACTACTGTCCGTGGAGGAGTTATTTCCCTGCTTTTCACTATAAATCCAGATGATACTAAGGGAAAAACTGCCCCCCCCCTACAATCCCCCCACCCCATTCCCCTTGTTCTGAAGGAAGAATCCTCAGAACGAAGAGGGCAGCAGAACGGCGCCAGTGCTCGAGCAGACTGCCTAAGACATCTAGGAGATGTAATATTAATGGACGACATTCTGTGCAACAGAAAGAGGACTCAAGGACCTAAGGTCACCGGAGATAGACTCTAAATTTCTAAGGTAAAACTTAGTAAATAAAGACAGTTGCACCCAGTAGGCTGTCTTAATTAAATCAGCAATGGCAATACTATTTGAATAAGCCCAAGAAGAAGACAGTGCTCTAACCTCATGCGCTGAAATCTTATTGACAGAACATTGATCTGAAGACAGATTCTCATAAGCAATTCGTAGTGCCAATTGAATCCACCTAGCAACTGAATGAACAGAAATATCCTTTCTGTTAGGCATAAGAGAAAGAAACAAGAGGGCCCACAGGGCATGAAGCACTCACCTTAAACAGAACACAATATAAACAGAGTCCAAAAATGAGTCTACATTAAGCAATCCATCTCCACTGGATACAATGTAAATCCTTGAGCCCACCAGGAGTGACAAAAATAGTCGGAGCATCATGCCTTTTCGTCAGTTGATCATAATGTAGAGCTCTCTTATGAAGCCACTTGATACAACCTATGGGGATTAATCTTAGTTACTCACCTCTAGAGGGTACCGAATACAAAATTTCTAATTCTTCAGCCAATGGACAATTCCGGCTCACATAGGGAGCTCAAATATTAACCCAGGCTCTCGATTTGATCAAAGTTGAATCTGACCTCCCTAGCGATGTTGTATACCAAATATGAAAGCTTTCTGACAGTTGGATCTGAAGAAGAAAACCTTGAAAGAAAATTTCTTCATATTGCCCTAAGTTAAAATTTGGGCTACCATAGTGAGCCCAAATATTAACCTAGAAGCCCAATTTGAACAAAATTGAAGCTGACCTCTCTAGAGATGTTGTATACCAAATATGAAAGCATTCTGTCCAGTGGATTTGAAAAAGAAGATTTTTAAAGAAATTTCCTCATACTGCCCTAAGCTAAAATTCAAGCTACTATAGGGAGCACAAATACTAACCCAGGGAAACAATTTGAACAAACATGAATCTGACGCCCCTAGAGATGTTATAAACCAAAAATGAAAGGATTCTGATAGGTGAATCTGAAGAAGAAGATTTTTGAAGAAATTCCCTCATATTGCACTAAGATCAATTTCAGGTTCCCACATGGAGCCCAAATAATAACCCAGGCACTCAAATTGACCAAACATGAATCTGCTCCCCCCCCCCCCCCCCCCTCCCCTGTAGAGATGTTGTATACCAAATATGAAAGCATTCCGACTGGTGGATCTGAAGAAGATGATTTTTAAAGAAATTTCCTCACATTGCACTAAGTTAATATTTGGGCCATCATAGCACGCCCAAATACACACCTAGGAACTCGATTTGAACAAACTTGAATCTAACCCCCCTAGAGATGTTGTATACCAAATATGAAAGAATTCTGACTGGTGGATCTGAAGAAGATTTTAAAAAATTATCCCCCATACTGAACTAAGTTAAAACTAAGCCCAAATATTAACCTAGGGACTTGGTTTGGACAATCTTGAATTTGAAACTCATAACAATGATGTATACCAAACATTAAAAGAGTTTGACTGGTGGTTCTGAAGAAGAAGATTTTTAAAGAATATTCCGCACAGTGCCCTAAGTTAAAAATTCGGGCTCCTGTATTGAGCCCCAAAAAGAACCAATAGGCTTTATTTTAACAAACCTGTATCTGACCCCCTATGAATGCTATATACCGAATATTTAAATTTTATAGTAAATTTCCTTTCTTATTATACCTACCACAATTGTTTACTACAGGCTTGCACTACAGTGGAAGTCCCTAACTCGGATAATATACTCTCTATTTTTGTCTTTCCCAAGCAATTTGGGAAAGAAAAGTGGTGCAAAAGCACCAAGAAAAAATAAGCCAAAACTGGGTCGAGTGCAACCGGCACAGACCCAGTAAGGGACGCTCTCTTCCAGGTACAACTCCACGACTTCCGTTGCCAGTGCGCATATGCGTCGCTAATGACTCATTCTTTTTGAATCCGCTAACATTAGAGTTATGTGATCAGCGGGGAGGAAGGATTCTTACCCATATAAGAAGATGGGAGGGCCTCCATGTAAACAATTGTGGTAGGTATAATAAGAAAGGAAATTTACTATAAAAATTAAATTTCTTATCAACCTACCCATAATTGTTTACTACAGGCTGAATAGACAATAGGCTGGAGGGAATTGCATAACCAACCCTACACATTACCCAAGTGCACTGGAACTGTGAACAGACGGAAGAGGTCCCGAGGTTTATCAACCATAGCATCACAAACATTACAGACAATGAAAGATGAGGAGTATGGTTCTGTGCGACGCACAGACAGAAAGGGCAGTAACAGCATGGAGCTGGAACTGACCCTGTAAAAAGCTGAATGGCTGGGATAGACAACAGCCTGAGCCGAAGAAAGAGGGCCGGTAGGACAAAGGTCCTCTGTCGGCTCTTGCAACTATCGCAGATAAATGGAGAAGGTACCATTTCTCCAGTAGGCTGCCAGTATAACATCCGACAACATGACGGAGTTAGTAAAAGCCCCGAGAGGAAGACAATGCACACACCTCGTGGCAGAAAAAAACAATTGGTAATACAATCACCAGTAGCTAGACGAGCAGAAGCTGCACGAATAGCAAGACAAATCCATCAAGAAATGGATGCAGGAGAGATTTGGCATGTGAGAAAATGCATATCCATCCAGGATAAAGGCGCGAACACCCCCCACCCCCAAGCAGAGCTGCGCCCAAGAAAGTGTCCATCTTAGAGTAAACTGCAAAGTCCTAGGCCTTTTCAAGGAAAAGAGCTGAACAAGCTTGGAGAGGCAAGGATGAGTGTCGAAACAATGCGGTACCACATATGAAAAAGGTCTCCGAAGCATGGACTTGTGCCTATTGCTGGAGACCACCAGAAACAAACATATACCAGAAACTCTGCAAGCGGTGTGATCGAAGGAGTGACAGAAGCAACAGAGTGATCGCACACCATCGACAGAAGAACCTTCCACTTAGCCACAGAGGCTAAACCAGTGGAGTGAGTGCCTCCTTGAAGAAGAAAAGCAACTCCACTGCTTGTCTCGAGAAACCACTACGGAGGAGACAGGACCCGATAAAAGACATGTGCAAAGGCACAATGAAGTCGGGTCAACTTGAAACCTCCTCGGGCGACTTTGGCAAAGAAAGTCGCGATGTAGAGGGAGACATGCCGGAACCGCCGCTAACAGAGAGCGGAGCAGATTGATCCACAACCACCGAGACAACAGGGGTGTGATCGAAAGGATTCGATGACTGCAGGTTCATATCTGGGCGAGAACCTGAGGCGCAATCGGAACCGGCAGGAAGGCGTAGCTGACAAGACCGTCCCAAAGGAGGGCCAGAGCATCCATGGCGAAAGCCAGAGCATCTGGACACGGGGACACGAAAGTGCCCACCTGATGGTTCCAACGAGTCGCAAAGAGATCACCGCCATGTTGAGCATCCACTCGGTGGAAAAGAACCTGCACCGTCGGAACAGGGAGTCGGCTAGGACGTTCAGACAACCGGAAATGTGACGAACAACCACCCCGGCATTGACATCCTGAGCGAGCAGTAGAAGATCCCGAGCCAATTCGTACATTGGAACCGAGTGCGTGCCACCCTGGTTCTGAATGTAAGCAACCACTGTCGAATTGTCGAACAACAAAAGGACCTGACGATTCGACAGGTGAGGGATCTACTGCCTGAAACTCAGAAGAAGAGCAAGAAGCTCCTTCTGGTTGATGTGTAGAGATGCCCGATCCTGGTCCCACATCCCGTGAAGGGAAAGACCTAGAGGATCCAACGTCTGAGATCGCTGACATTTGCCATCAGAACGCGATCAGACGTGGGTAAGTCCAACGGGACACCCTGCGTGATCCACTGAACATTCATCCAGTGGAGAAGGTGAGGATAAGAGATTCTGGTAACTGAAGCACCAGCTCCAGAGAATCGACATTCGGCCTCCAACGACTGAGCAGAAAGTGTTGGAGAGGTCTGACATGCAGCCGACCTAGAGGAATGAGATCCGTCACCGAACCGCAGAGACCGAGCAGCCAGAGAATACCCTGTGCTGTCGCCGATGTGGACTGGGAACAGAGTCAGAGCAAAAGCTGAGAGAATCACAGCCCTGGCCTGGGAAACTGCCACCATATTGAACTGAGTGCGGAAAGCCATCCCCAGATGACAAAACGACTGAGAAGGGACCAGATCTGACTTCTCCTCGTTGACGAGCGACGTGAGCAAGCTCAGCAGAGTGTCGACATCCAACTCCAGTAAGGCAGCATTGGAATGCCTCTGGAGGATGTCATCTAGATATGCCGAAGTAGTCACCCTGGACTGTGTGCGATGGAAGGCTATCACATGCGACATCAGTCGGGTGAAGGCCCAAGGAGCCAGGTGGATGCCGAAAGGCATGGCCTTGAACTGGTAAACTCACCCCAGAAAAGCGAACATGAGATACTTCGCGACACCCGATGAATCAGAACGTGAATGTAAGCGTCTCACAGGTCGATGCAGGAAGCGAAAACTCCCTGGTGAATGGAACGGCAGACCGACCTGAAAGTCTCCATGCTGAACGTGGGTGCAATGATAGACTGATTCAGGATACTCAGATCGATAACCGGTCGGAGTTGGCCGCCCTTCTTCGGCACCAAGAACAGGTAGTAATGAAACCCCACTGACTGAATGTTCTTGACGACCTCGATCGCCCCCTTGGCCAGGAGATTGTCTATCTCCGTGGACAAAAGCTCCCGACGTAAAACATCTGAAGGAACGGTGGTTGGAAGAGGCACTCTGGACAGAGTGGGGTGCCTTCGGAAGGATATTCGCACACCGGACAGAACAACATCTAACACCCAAGGATCGGATGTGATGGTGGCCCAATGGTCTGCGAACTCTGCTATCCAATTGCAAACAAAATACTTGAATAATTAGTTTTTTTCATTTTTTATGTCAAAAACACAGCTTATGACCCCTCATGAGCCCATTCCAATGAGGGGTCATAAGCTATGTTTTTGAGATATAAATGAAAGTGTCAATGACACTGTAGCTCAACTTGTCAAGACAAAGACATGTACATGTATAGTATGTGACACAGCAATGACAAACATCTAGGTAATGACCTGATAACAAAGGTACATATAAAGTATTGTAACGGTCTGTACATGAATACTGACCGTTGCCTGTAACAAATGTATAGGTAAAGTATTGTAAAGGTGGGTGACAGTCAGATGCTGAACTAGAAAAAATCTTTGAGTCCCAGAGTGGGTCTGACTGAACCCCAAAATATTTGTTCTCATAGCACAGTGATAACAAAGGCACCCCAAAACACACTCGTTCCTGTCTCAAGGTGAAAACAAAAGTACTCAAGAAGTTTTGTGAAGATCAGTTCATAAATACGAGCTGTATAGAACTTGTGACAAAAAACTGATTGGACCTAATTTCGGTACAAAATGGCCACTGGCAGCCATCTTGAATTTTGGACCGTACCCAGAAACACTCATTCTCATCCCAAGGAGATAACAAAGGTACCGAAGAAGTTTTGTGAAGATCGGTTCATAAATACAGCCTCTACCCTGAGCCGTATTGACATGTGTGCTTACATTGTGTAAGTAGCAGTGAATAAATCAAAGTTCATCTAATTTGCATAATTTCGGCACGAAAAAAAAACCCTTACAATATGTGATGTATTCCATGTTACTAAACATTCATACAAAAATTTATTCAAATCAGAACTTTTTCATACAGAAGTTCTATACAAAAGACTGATTGCACTAATTTTGGTACAAAATGGCTGCTGGTGGCCATCTTGAATTTCGGACCACACCCAAAAACACTCGCTCTCATCCCACGGTGATAACAAAGGTACCCAAGAAGTTTCGTAAAGATTGGTTCATAAATATGGCCTCTAGTCTGAGCTGTATAGAAGATGTGTACAAAAAACTGATTAGACCTAATTTCGGTACAAAATGGCCACTGGCAGCCATCTTGAATTTTAGACCGCACCCAGAAACACTCGTTCTCATCCCAAGGTGATAACAAAGGTACCCAAGACATTTCGTGATGATCAGTTCATAAATACAGACTCTAGTCTGAGCCGTATTGACATGTGTACTTACTGTGTGTAAGTCGCACTGAAAAAATCAAAGTTCATCTAATTTGCATAATTTCTGCACGAGAAAAAACCCGTATTATATGTGATGCATCCCATGGTACTAAACATTCACACAAAATAATTATTCAAATCAGGGCTTTCATATGGAAGTTCTGTGCAAAAATCTGATTGCACCTAATTTTGTACAAAATGGCTGCCATCGGCCATCTTGAATTTCGGACCGGACCCAAAAACACTCGTTCTCGTCCCACGGTGATACCAAAGGTACCCAAGAAGTTTCGTAAAGATCGGTTCATAAATACGGCCTCTAGCCCGAGCCGTATTGGCATTTGCACTTACAGTGCTGAAAGTAACCCCAAAAAACATCAAAATTAGTCTAATTTGCACAATTTACGTACGAGAAAAAAACCCGTATTATATGTGATGTATCCCATGGTACTAAACATTCATACAAAAAATTATTCAAATCAGAGCTTTCATATGGAAGTTCTGTACAAAAAACAGATTTCTGCATTGTCGGTACAAAATGGCGGCTGGCAGCCATCTTGAATTTCGGACCGCACCCAAAAACACTCGTTCTCGTCCCACGGTCATAACAAAGGTACCCAAGAAGTTTCGTAAAGATCGGTTCATAAATACGACCTCTAGCCCGAGCCATAGCAGCTTGGCACTTACAGCTCTGAAAGTAACACTAAATAAATCAAAGTCAGTCTAATTTGCATAATTTACGCACGAGAAAAAAACCCGTATTATATGTGATGTATCCCATGGTACTAAACATTTATACAAAACTTTATTCAAATCAGAACTTTCATACAGAAGTTCTGTACAAAAAACAGATTTTTGCATCATCGGTACAAAATGGCCACTGGCAGCCATCTTGAATTTCGGACCACCACCTAAAAACACTCGTTCCCGTCCCAGGGTCATAACAAAGGTACACAAGAAGTTTCGTAAAGATCGGTTCATAAATACGACCTCTAGCCCGAGCCATAGCCAATTGTTGACGTACGGACAGACGGACAGACGGACAGACGGACGACGGACGACGGGCCATGACAATAGCTCAAATTTGACTTCGTCAAAGTTGAGCTAAAAAAAAAATGGAAATAATGAAAATTGAATGGCGACTTTTGTGAATAGCACTTTACAGGCCTTTACAGTGAGTGAAGGAGTAACAAACTTAACAATCACATCCAGCCAATATTATTCAAACTTTATAAATGTTTCAATTTTCCCTCAAAACATAGCTTTTAACACTTCAGTGGAGCAAGATAATTTAACCTATGTTTTCAAGGCCAAAAATTAATATTTTGTTTTAAAGCGGCATCTCCTATTCATGTTAGGTAAAGTCAGTAGATGCTCGGCCCTAGGAAGTGGGTGGAGTAAGTCCAGGGACCCCAGGTACCAGGTGGTCCAAACATTTGAAGAAACAAGCAGAAGGTTGGCACAGCCAACAGATGCTTCCCGAAAAGCAAACTGATGGAAACATACTAATTATTTCAAATGCAGTACTGTGAAATGGTTTAAGCCACACAATAAAAAAAAATAAATACAAAAATGCATGGAAGGACAATGGTAACACAGTACACAGAAAACCTGTATTAACAGCTCCTTGGGAAGGAGATTAAACTGGCCTTTGAAGACAGGTCACTGCTTACTTAAGGTGAATGTGTAAGCAGGTTTGATTATACATGCCCTGGACATTTAATAAGATACAGTTAAAACTAGAAGTCCTGTCACGAATAGTGCGCTCATCTAGGCTTAATTGCGCGTTGAAACAGCGCGCAATTGCCATATCGAATGGCATCCAAAGCACGGCAGGTTCTCTTGGTTACTCATAGAAAACACATGCAATGTTTCTGCCAATGGACCTTCGGGTTACCCGGAGGTCCATTGGCTGAAACAGTGCTTGTGCACCGGCCATATGTACAGAATTTGAAAGCTTTACTTGGGCCATAACGCGTACATTAACGCGCATATCAACGTGCTATTTGTGCACATTTCATGACAGGACTTCTAGTTTCAACTGTACCATAAGAATGTTTTATCACTTTACCATTTTGCCACATTTCAAGGAGTATAACACTGGAATGGTAAATGCCAGAATGGTGAAAATCGAACTTGACCTACATTTCATGGTAGGTAGTAATGTCACAAAATTATAAGGTTGTACATGTACATCAAAAACTAGTGTTATCATCCAGAAACCACTGATTTTACCATTTTGGACTTTTCAAGGGGTATAACTCTCGAACAGTAAATGACACAATGGTGAAAATCGATCTTGACCTGCATTTCATGGTAGGTAGTGATGTGCAAAGGTATAAGGTCATACATCAAAGCAAACTAGAATTATCATCCGGAAACCATTTGTTTCAGACAGATGGACAGATGTACAGATGTACAGGACGGCGACTATATGCTCCCCCAAAATGTTTCCGAAAATTTTATTCTCAAATAGGAATGTAATGTAAAATAGGCAAAATTTGGGTTTTAGGTACAAGCCTTCTAAGAGGTCTCAAGTCAAGTATTTGGAAAGTTTGACTCTTTACCCAACGAATCGGCCACATCCACCCGTGTAATATGAAAATTTGGCATCTGAAAAAATATTTTATTTCAAAAAATTTCAACAAAACCATATCATGTGACCCCTCTTTGGTACAAGCTTGATGAGCTCGTTCCAAAGAGGGGTCACAAGATATGGTTTGGTTAAAAAAAAAATTTAAATTTTTAAAAAATCATATTTAAAATAATAAATTTTGATAATGTCTGTCTAAGGGTTAACGCCTGAAAACTAAAATATTCTCACAATTGGCCAAACCTTGGTCAGTCTTGTGCAAGACATTACAGAACTTCTGGTGTATGTATAACCAGAAAACCGGGATAATAAATGTGTACCTTTTTTCAGCCTTTTTCTCAACATCTTTCATTGTCTCTGATATTTCATTACCACTAACTTGACAAGACTGGCTTACTCGGTTGTCAAACATAACACAGGTAGCAGATATGCTTTTCTTGGCTCCTTTTATTCCAAGTCTTTTACTTTTCCAGGCCTTCCCTTTCCAACCCTTTCCTTTACTGTTGTTTTCCTTCTGTGAAAATTGTTTGTTCAGATTTGAAGACTCATGATGTGACACTATCTCATTAGTATCCATACATGATAGCGAGGATGAGTCACTGCTTCGAATACTTGAAGCTGCAGATAAAGAAAATGTACCAGGACATGCTTGCTGAACTTTAACAATAGCATCACTGCCTGTTGCACTTGTAGCATCTGATAATTGTCTTGTTCCACTGGACGATTTAAATATTTTTGAATTTGCACTCTGAGCAGTATCACGTTCAAGTGTATTGTGAACTTCCTCTTCATTATTAGGAGTTGGAAAATCATGCACTGATGGAGATTCTGAACTGCTTTCACCAGTACAATGATCTAGGGCAATTGATGTTGATGGAATATTTTTTAAACACACAGAACATTTGTGTATTGGTGAGTCATGTAAAGAACCTAATTCATTCAAGCAATTTGTATTTGGAGATTCACAACAGTTTTTATCAATTATTCCACAATCTTTTTGCTGCGGATGCAAATGGTTGTCATCTTCTTTTGATGTGAACACCTTTGTACATTTGAATGTGGAAGACTGTGATTGGCCATTTTAAATACAATGATCATTTTCATCAAGCAATCTACTTTCATTATCGCTGTCTTTGTTGAATATATCATGTTCATTTTTACTAGCACTCTGTTCCAATGGTATATGAACACTGTTCCTTTCATAATCATCAAACGATGTGTCATTTGCATCATCATAAATGCTATCAGTATCACTTGGTGCAACATCTGTTGCTGAATCATCCCCATCATTGTCAGCATTGTTGTTATTGTTATTACTGTCAGCATTTGGCTGCGAGTTACTGCCACCATTATTGAATACTAAAGCTGATGAAATACCTAATCCATTCCCTGCACTTAAACCAACTCTGCAACAAAAAAAAGTTACAAGAATACACTGGAGCCAATTTAATTGGATATTTCTTAATTGAATAAACTAGAGCTGGGATGGTTTTTGGGTTTTCCAGTTTGGTTCTGATTTTTGCAGCAAACTGAAAAAATCAGAACCAAACTGGAGCAACATACGCCCGTCAAAATTGGAACATGCACAAGTTTCTCTGGGGTAAAGTTTTAAATTTTTGTTGACTTGACTACGTCTGTCCCACCCCTCCAATCATTGTCCCTTCCCCTGCCGTGTCTGGGGTAAAGGGTAATTCACCTGTTTTCACATTTTCATATTAATCGATCTGAGGTCTTCACAAAATAAAAACAAGGCTGTGGTAGAAGATTCTCCTTGCCATTTACAATGGTAGCGTCCATTCATTGACAGGTTAACTTCATTGATAACGAATGACAATAGGTGGTGCCAAGGAAAAGGACATTTTGAGGATCATAATAGCTATAAATGGTGAGGATTCTCGACGTTTAAAAATAAAATGGTGTTATCTGCTACTGTCACATGCACAACGACAATTGATGATCAACATGTGTGCAAAGTTTGAACAATATAGCATGTAAAATGTTGAAGGAGAAGGCGACAGAATACTGTAATGTTTTAAGTAGTAAAAGCGTGTATAACTCTTGAAATACAAAACAGAGTTGCCTGGTCTTGTCACATGCACAATGGCAATTGGTGATCAACATGTGTGCAAAGTTTGAACAATATAGCATGTAAAATTTTGAAGAAGAACGTGACACAATACTGTAATGTTTTAAGTACTGAAAGAGGCATAACTCTGGAAATATAAAATGGAGTTACCTGCTCTTGTCACATGCACAACGGCAACTGGTGATCACCATGTGTGCAAAGTTTGAACAATATTGCATGTAAAATGTTGAAGGAGTAGGCGACACAATACAGCAATGTTTTAAGAACTAAAAGGGGGCATAACTCTGGAAATACAAAACAGAGTTGCCTGCTCTTGTCACATGCACAATAGCAATTACTGATCAACATGTGTGCAAAGTTTGAACAATGTAGCATGCAAAATGTTGAAGGAGTAGGCGACACAACAGTGTAATGTTTCAAGTATTAAAAGGGGGCATAACTCTCGAAATACAAAACAAAGTTAACTGCTCTTGTCACAGGCACAATGGCAATTGGAGATCAACGTGTGTGCAAAGTTTGAACAATATAGCATTAAAATGTTGAAGGAGAAGGTGACTCAATACTGTAATGTTTTAAGTACTAAAAGGGGCATAACTCTGGAAATACAAAATGGAGTTACCTGCACGTGTCACATGCACAACGGCGATTACTGATCAACATGTGTGCAAATTTGAACAATGTAGCATGTAAACTTTTAGAGGAGTAGGCGACACAAAAATTGTTTACGGACGGACAGACGGACAGACAACACCATAACATAATACTCCCGTTTTTTTCAAAACGGGCTAATAAAAACCAAACCGCAAGACCAGCAAAAACTGAACAAACGGCTTTACTGTTTTTATGCATAAACTGGGAGGGAACTGGTAGTAACCTATATTGGCTCTTGTCACTTAGTCTATCAGGCAAAGGGGCATATACGTCATGCTATCACTGTCACATTTTCTCCCTTATTAAATCATCTGATGGATGAGTCAATAAGGGAGAAAATGTGACACTGATAACACAACATAGATTAGATGAACTTAAATTAGTTGTTACCCGAATGTAGGGTTTTTTTTCTTCTGACTCAATGGGCTTGGCAACTGACCCTCTAGAACCCATAAGAATAATTAACCCTTTAACTAATGTAATGGCAAAACCGTCCAGCACTATTCACAAAAATAACCATTAAATTTTCATTATTTTTTTATATTTTTGTCTAAAAAACATAGTTTATCACCCCTCATTGGAATGAGTTCATTGAGCTCATTCCAATGAGGGGTCATAAGCTATGTTTTTCATGCAAAAAATGAAAATAATTAGTTATTCAAGAATTTTATTTGCAAGTGTCGTCTGCTTTTCATGTTAGGTAAAGGGAAGTTAGGCTGAACCTGAAGGAGATACTTACAGAGAAATCTTTTTTGTGAAGAATGGTATCATATAAATTATTGCAGAGCCTGAAGTGTTGTTTACTATATGTTTTTACACAAAGAAACACTGAACCGGAACTGAGTTTTTTTTCCATGAAACGAACCGAAACCACATCAAAAGAATCAAAACCACCCGGCTCTAGAAAAAACCTGTTACTGGCATGTAACTTATAAACGTAAAATCGTTTACCATGTCCTGAATACAAATTTGACCTGTTTAATAACTTAACGTTTAATATAGAGTAAACTCCTGTTAACTGAAGTGGAGGTGGCTACCGAGGGTGGCTAATCCCTCCAAAATAATGCCCTGATACAGCAAGTTGGCCAATTTCTAAAATTATGGAGCAAAAACCAATTTTAAGTTAAGGTCACTGTGCCATGACCTTTGGCAAAATGATCCCAAAATAGAGAGCTATTCCTCTTATCATACCCAACCCACATGTCCAGTTTGGTTTTTGATCAGACAAGAAAGACTATAATTAGAGAGCGGAAACCTGGAATCTTTGGCACAATGACCCCAAAATGAATAGGGTTCATCCTCCCATGATATCCAACCCGCATGTCAAGTTTGATTTCCACCGATCTTTAATCAGAGAGCTGAAACCAAGAAAATTTGTAAGTTAAGGTTACTGTAATCTTGATCTTTGGCAAAAGTACACCAAAATAAACATAAGATTTTTCAACTCATCATACCCAAACCACATGTCAAGTATGGTTTTGATTGGCACAGCAGAACAGATAGTGATAGTGGAAACCAGGAAAATTTGTAAGTTAAAGGTCACTGTGACCTCGACCTATAGCATAAGAATCTTAAATTCGATAGGGATCTTCCTCCCTTCATACCCAAACCAAATGTCGAGTTTTGTTTCAATCATTCAAGCAGAATTTTAATGATAGAGCAGAAACCAGCTCCTGGAAAACTCTAAAGTTCAAGGCCATTGTGACCTTGACCTTTAGTACAATGTTCCAAGAATAGAGAGGGTTCTTCCTCTCATCATACCCAACTCATATGTTATGCTTGGTTTCAATCAGCAAGCCAGAATTTAAATTAGAGAGCAGAAACCAACTGTGTCTACAGACAGTGGGGGGATAATAAACAAGAGGTTCAAAGGGATCTTAATCGCTCACCTGTTTAAAGAATGATTTAGGGTGCTATAGAAATTTGGGTACTTTGAAATTCCCACTTCTGATGCTCCATGAAAACAAATTAAATATACACAAATTATACATCGAAGTGAAGGATATGATGTGTAGAACACAGAAAATATATGGAGTCAACTCACAGACTTGACAGCAAACACCAATGGTTCCAGGAAGTCTGCCATAGTATTCATATTTCAAATGATAACGAAGTAATATTACAGGAGGACAATTTGCATCCAAATGAGCTTCATATATCCCAAAACAAGTCCAGGAAATCAAAATTTTTCAAAATGCAATGACAGAGCTGCGTGGGGGTAAATTTCTATACTCTCGGCTTTATTGTCAATGTCTGTTTGTTTACATTTTGGTTAAGGTCATCAGGGCCAAAAAAGCATAGATATAAAATGACGTCTAAATTCAAATAATCAGAAATAATCAGAAAAAGTACCTTAATGCACAGTTGCTAAATTACTTTCAAGGTATCATGACACCTGTTTGCATTTAATTAGAATTGTGTGATTGTTTTTCGATGAAAATGCACAGTATCAAGTGATATGTGCATATCCATTGGTCATGGAATCCATCTTCAATAAAAAATGCAGACAGTGTTGTCTTTCCCCAAATGCAGTTCTGTCATTGCATCGTAAAATGTTTTCAATGCCTAGCTCTGTTCTTGGATATCTCAAGCACATTAGGCCATGAGTTGTTCTCCAGAAATATTATTTTTTTTATCAGTTCTGGTACAAATATGGTAGGAGACTTCCAGGAAACATTGGCGTCTGCTGTCAACTCTGAGAGTTGACTGCATATATTTTTCATGTTCTATACATTACAACCTTCATTTTGATGTATAATTTGTGTATACTTAATTTGAATTTATGGAATATCATAGGTGGGAATTTCAAAGCAAACAAAAAAGTTATTGACTTGGTTAATTTCATATTGGCCAAGATATCAGCCCAAAGTAATGTTATATAAGTCTGAAACTGAAAGGTTGAAGGCCGATGTGAAGTTACCATTAGCTGATATCTCGATCGATATGAAACTAACCAAGTAATAACCTCTTTATTTATTAACCCTTTACCCAACGTAATGGCCAAAACCGGCCAGCGCTATTCTCAAAAATCGGCAATTAATTTTCACTATTTTTTTCATTTTTTGTCTCAAAAACATAGGTTATGACCCCTCATTGGAACGAGCTCGTCGAGCTCGTTCCAACGAGGGGTCATAACCTATGTTTTTGAGACAAAAAATGAAAAAAATTAGTTATTCAAGAATTTTTTTTGCAAGTGTCGTCTGCTTTTCACGTTAAGTAAAGGGTTAAACTGAATCAAATAATTACAAAAATTCTCAGATCTGTTACAGTTTCCTGACAGTGTTATAGTTTCTCATTCTTTTGATAAGTCAAGTTTTTTCTTCTTCTTGTTCAGCTTTTTGGACATCGCAGCTTACTTAGTGGGACGGTACAGATTCGGATGGTTAAACTATTTCTTCTCTCACTCTGATGAATCTTCACTTACATCTTGGAATCTTTTAGTTTTCATTGAATTTTGTGAACAACTTTCTTCTTTTTTTCTCTCCTACCACCTAATCCTTAATTATTGCCATCATTACTTCCTCAGCATACAAAAACTACTGCTTTTTGCCTGATAATCAATTGTAAAGCCAATTTTACTGATTGATTGCTTTCGCCAAATAAGGGTGAACAATTTTGCTGTAAACAAAATGGCTACAACTAGTAACACTTCAAGGGGCAAAACTCTAGCTTTGTTCATATTGGTCATGATCGGCATCATATCATCCAAGTTTGAAGTCATACCAGTCAAGCTCAATAATGGGCAATTCTGGGAAAGAAAACTAGATCTAATAAATAATGATATATATTCCAGTTAATTTCTTAAGGCTGGAATTAACATTCTAGAACACTACATTTTATTTCAGGAGTTTCTGTCAGTAATCCAATAACAGGCTGTGAAAAAGCTATTAATTGAAAACAGAATATGGTTTCATTTTTTGAATTCACTTTAACCCTATACCCAATGTACCAGTCAAAACCGACGAGCCCTATTCACAAAAATCGCCAATCAATTTTCATTATTTTTTTCATTTTTCGTCTTAAAAACATAGGCTACGACCCCTCTTTGCAATGAGCTCAGCGAGCTCATTCCAATGAGGGGGCATAACCTATATTTTTGAGAAAAAAAATGAAAAAATTAGGTATTCGAGAATTTTGTTTTCAAGTGTCGTCTGCTTTTCATATTATGTAAAGGGTTAAAAACATTTAAACAATCCAGTGTAAGTATTTCCATTAGTAGCTTGAAACCTGCCCCCTATGTAACATATAATCAACTAACCATGTGCATTTGTACAGCCACAGTCAGTGTATATTTTCATGTAGTGTGTGATATGGCAGATTATTAACTTGTCTTATGCAATGCCAATGGTTAGTCAGATGTTAGCTTACCAACAAAGTCTGTGCAATGCACAGAGTTAGTCACTCTTTTCTTTCTGGTTATAAATTAGATCATCTCTATTGTGTGACTAACCCTGTGCATACACTGCCTTGGTAAGTGTACATTTCTATGTGGTGTGTGATATGGAAGTTACCAATTTTTTATAACCAGAAAGTATGACTAACCTTGTTACACATTCTAGTTTTAAAAAATGTTCATTATTGACAGAGTAACTAGCCTTGTGCACCGTACAGTCTTAGTGTAAATATCATCTATAGCGACTCTTTACCCAACATAATCTCCAAAATCAGCCTATTGTATTCTCAAAAAGCATTTGAACTCAACTTATGTCCCCCTTCATTGGGATGGATTTTGGAAAGGGTTGTTTTTTAGTGAATTCAAAAAATGTTATTAACCCTTTACCCAATGTAATGGCCAAAACCGGCCAGCACTATTCACAAAAATTGTCAATTAATTTTTATTATTTTTTCATTTTTTGCCTCAAAAACATAGGTTATGACCCCTCTTTGGAACAAGCTCATCGAGACCGTTCCAATGAGGGGTCATAACCTAAGTTTTTGAAACGAAAATTGAAAAAAATTAGTTATTCAAAAATTTTGTTTGCAAGTGTCGTCTGCTTTTCATGTTAGGTCAAGGATTAATAGCTTGTTAGTGTGACACACAAAGCAGTGTGTAATATCACAGCAGCCAATCGTCACATAAGAACTGAGATAAATTACTGGGTATCTGTCACTTAATCCGAATATAAATGAGGGATATGGATGTTCAGTTTTGTATGAAGTACTGTGCACTTGCACTTCATACAACTTAACAAGTCCATCCCACATTCAAAGTGACAGATAATTCACTTTAATTCTTATAATTTACTTTAGAGTAGTTGATTACCTTGTTTAGTTATTCATTTTAGCAAATTGAGAATAAATAGATAAACTAACTTCACTATTACACTACGGCCGCCATGGACTGGTCACTTTCCATGGGTGGGTAATATTTCCTCGGACACAATAATATTAAATTCCAGACACTAATTATAGGCAAAATCCTCAAAAATTTAAGTAATGAAGCACTGGGTACAACCTGGTGCTTCACTAATTAAAATTTTGCTGATGATGATTTTTATTACCTAGTAAACACATACGTGGACATCAATGCCCATGCATGGATTACGAACAGTCCACAGTGGCTGTACTGTAGAGTAAAATGTTTGAACACTTCCATTATTGAACATCTGCACATATACACCTCCTCCTATCAAATTATTTGGTACATGTTTCTCACCAAAACAGGAATCTCACCTAACTGTACAAATTTCAAATTTTCAAACATTTTGAAATAATTCATCTAAGTTCATCATAGTACTATAAACTGTTTCAGTTACAATTAAGACTCAAACAATTAGAAGCCTCAAATCTCTGTACTTTATGCCACGCAATGTAGATCTTCTGTTTCTCAGGCCATTATTTGTAAAACTGCATGCAGGCGAGCAGTTTTTTATTTTATTTTTTATTTTTGTAATTATTTCTTTGCCATCCAAAGTTCATGTTCTTGGTTTATGTTTTAGGCCTCATAATCTACGGAATAGCATGGGTGGTGGTGTATTTCGTCCCTTGAGAGCAAGAAAGCTTTGCAATGCCAAAGCATTGCAAAGCCTTCTTGCATTCAAAGGACAAATTTATCAATTTTTTTTTTAACTTGGGTAAAACATCAGGCATAAACCATTTAATTTTTATTTTTTTTAAGTTTGCATTGGTTATAAAAAGAGGGCATGCGGCAGCTAAAAGGACCATCCGGGAGGGCCTTTGAAACAGATTTTTTATTTTTTTAGGCCTTAATCACACAGCCCCGAAAAGATTTAATGTCTATTGTCATCTATGAGCAAAAACATTCAGACTTTAGTCAAAGTATAACTGTGTTGATGGACCAGCAAGGGTTATGGGGTTTCATATAAGGCCCAAAAAAGAGTTTGGTTCTTGGACAATCCCTTACTGAAATTTAAATCCCCCCCCCCCCCCCCCCCCCCTTGAGCATTTTTACTAGCTTCTGTTGTCTTTAAAATTTAACCTTTTTTGACTGATGTATATTTATTTACACGTTTGAAACATAGAATGATTAAAAATACAGTATCTCTTTATTCTATTTGTTTTGTACAAATTCAGAAAATAACTCCAAAAATAATCTAGCCCTCAACCAATTAATGGCAGAGAGTTAACGTTTTTTTTGTTTGTCAAAATTTGTTAACATGTCTTTGCTTTGTTACAATTTATGGTAGAGAGCCTATAGGCTCTCTCCTATAAATGGTAAGAAGGCAAAGATATGCAGACGAAATAAATTCCTTTAAAAAAATAATGCGAACAACATACATCCACAGAATATGAAACCTCTAAGTTGTGGTACCTGTATTTATGAATGAAACCCAAATATGGGCTTCCAGCACCAACCAGTTAACATACAAAAAAAATGAAAATAAAAGACAGCCTCCTTCACTGATTTGAAAAATTAATTACTTAATGTATTTTGTGAAAAATTTGAAAAATAATTAGTCCAAAACAATAAGATTTTGGTTTTCAAGAATCCCTCATTGAAATTAACCCCCCCTCCCCCCCCCCCCCCCCCCCCATTGAATGTTTTAGTAGCTTGCAGTGTTTTCCAAAGTTAGCATGAAATTGTGAGATTTAAAATTTAACCTTTTTTGATTGATGTATATTTACACCTGTCTGAAACAAAACACGATTAAAATACAATTTATTATATTCGTTTTGTAAATATACGGTTTGTTCTGTTCTGCAGAAATAACTCAATTGTTATGTGGTCATTATTTATTTAAAAAAAAAGTGCCTAAACATACCAAACAAAACAAGAGGTGTGCATCGGAGATGCAGCTGTGGAGTTGTGGTGGCAATCGGACAGTGTTGCATGTCCATAACCTGGTTATCATTCATATCCCAGTTGTCAAATGTGGAACCTTTATTCAAGTTTCAATGCTAACAAGTTCAGAATTCATAAAATTATTTTATTAAGGCCCATAACTCTGTAACAAAGAAATCAGGACAGGTCAGTTTTCGAACTCGCTTGAGATAATATTGCAAAAGACCTGTATGGCAAACAGTAGTTAAGTCGGAGAACATTTAAGTAATTGCACTAACAAAGTGAGGATGCACACCCGCCTGCCCACCCATCCGGATGCACACAGACCATCGCCGAACCATAGGTCGCAGTTGTTAACAAAACTCGACCGATAAAAAATGAAGATAAAAGTGTCTCTCCCTCAGTGATTTGAAAAATTCAATGCTTTAGAGCCAAGTGTATTTTTTTGTTTTTCCCCAAATTATCCACTGTCATCGGGTATTATCAGCAATTATGGAGGTTTGCTGAGGTACATAATATGAATAAGATACTTGAAAATGTTTTTTTTATGAACAAAAATGTGTCCTAAGGCAGTCATAGTCTCCACTATTTATACTATGAAGATTTCATATGATATTGTACATTACAGCCTCTGAATCAGTGCCGTACATTCAACTTTGTGCAGACAACAGTTTTACAAAATTCTGAAAAATTCATCACTTAACTCCTTACATGCTGCTGGCAGATATTCCTGTCCAAGACAAAAAATCCCTTGTCACTGAAATAAGTAAAGTTCAGGATCATTTACCACACATTTCTCTCCTGTAAATTGAATATGAACTTTTCGATCAATGATTTCTTTAGTTAAATTTAGATGAATTTTTCCTCAAATCTCCTCCTAGCTGTATCACAACTGCCATGAATAGATTTGATGAAACATATTTTGAAAATATTCAGTGGGTTAAGAGATAATTCTGCATACTCACTTGATTGAAAATTTGTTAAAAGATCTTTCCAAATTTCTGAGCGCTGCAGAATCAAGAACAAGGTACCACCACAATTTCAGGAAACAAATTCAAGGACTTTCAAGGATCTTTTGGGATTCAATTCAAGAACTTTCAAGGACTGTTGATATATGAATTACAAAAAATGAGTATAAGTCCATTACTTGCTGAAACAAGTTGCAAGATAACCAATAGAATATTTCTCTCACATTTCATTCCTACTGTGGAACAAGACACAATCTGCAATGCTTTGGTGAAACTGAAGTTGTTCCTAGAAAGCTTTAGAGCATGAACTAACCAGAAACATTTTCAAGTACATTCAGAAACCTTTGGGTTTTAGGCCCATTTTCAAGTAATTCCAAGGCCTTTAAAATAATCTTTTTTAACCAAAGGACCTTCAAGGACTTTCAAGAACCTACAGCTACCCTGAAGAAAGGACGGTGATTTTATTGCAACTGGCATAGCAGGGGTAAAGACCCACAAAAAAGTAGTTTCTTTTGGTACCAACCACCTAAAAAAAACTCTATTAACTGAACCCTTAAGGGACTGCAAGTGGCCAAGCATTATGCATAGTTTAAAATAGTTTTGCTGGGCAGTTGGTGCCAAAGGAAACTCTCTCGGCATAGGTTCGAAGCCATGCTATGCCAATTGCAATAAAGATAGTTTTCAACATAGATTAATACACACAGTCTAGGATATGCATGGAGGGGAAATAGTGGGAACACCCCATGTGAATACTATTTTATAAATTAAGCTTTCAGTACAGTGGAGCCCACTTAATTGGATATCTCTTAATTGTATATCCCTGTTAATTGAACATAATTTCACAACACAAAACTCATTTGCCATACCTCCAGTACAAATTTGACCTGTTAATTGAATATAGATTATAGAGCAAACTCCTGTTAATTGAATAAAAAATCTTGTAACTTATTGAGAAATTACCCTGACTCTAAACAGGTTTCCTTTGTTTATAGACCTATTTGGCCTCAGTAAATCCAATACAGGCATTTAATCTATTATACCTTGTTTGACAAAGCTCATGGAGCTCTGTCAAACAAGATATAATAGAATAAATGCTAAGTTTATCTCTAGAATACAGGAAAGTGACATTCCCTGTTAATTGAATACTCCTGTTAATTGAATAATTTTCATTGGCAAAGTGGCTATTCAATTAACAGGGTTCCACTGTATTCTAATGAATGTCTGGCTATATTTCTGTTCAGGCATAAGGCAGAAGAAAAAAAAAATGATCATTTGATCAATTTGTGCAGGCCTGCATGTCAGTGCAAGATCCAACATTCCTAGTGTATTATTATTATTTATTACTTTCCAAAGTGTGATTTACTGGGATTTCAGGGTTTGATTATAAATGATAACTTCACAAGTGAATAAAACAATCAACAATTGTGTCATATATCCGTGCGTGCAAACGAAGATGGTTTGCTGTGGATGTAATGGGGACTTCATTGTTTTTTGAACCCTTTACCTAATATGACAGGCAGACGACACTTGCAAAAAAAATTTTTGAATAGCTACTATTTTCAATTTTTGTCTCAAAAACATAGGTTATGACCCCTCAATGAAATGAGCTCGAAGAGCTCGTTCCAATGAGGGGTCATAACCTATGTTTTAGAGACAAAAAATGAAAATTAATTGGCGATTTTTGAGAATAGCGCTGGCTGTTACGTTAGGTAAAGGGTAAAATAATATAATTATTATTAATAATGAAAAGTAATAAACAGAGTAATCACTTGACTGGACTGGTTACATGAAATAATTCATTTGAGGTGAGGGACTATATTGTAAAACACTCGTGTGCATTCGCACACTCGTGTTTGTACAACGTCCCTCACCTCTCATGAATTATTTCATGCAACCAGTCCAGTCAATTCATGCAACAAAAGCAGTGAGAATCCATGTTAATTCTCATTGTACTTCTAACATTTGAGTGAAAAGAATTGAGTCAATTTAACCCTTTACCTAACAGAGTGACAGGAAATTACCCAAAACAAGGCTAACATGACCTGAAATATCTGGACACTTTGTCAATAAAATTATACAAATATGGCTGTCATTGGAACCAGCTCAATAAGACAGTTCCAATAACATCCATATTTGTAGGGTTTTACTGGTAAATATTCTTGCTGTTTTTTTTAAATCATCAAATTTGGTTTATGTTTTAATGCAAGTGTCTATGACACTGCAGCTCAACTTCACCAAGAAGGGACTGAACTGAATAGAAAATTCCAGTAATGCCAAGTCATTCAATCAAGTTTCTACAGAAAAGACAATAAATACACTAAAGCTATATATGAAACCTGAAAAAGATAGGGTGAGTGATGCGGCCAGTAGGGTGTGCTAATGGAATTGTTTGCAAGTTATGCCAAATCCTGGCAGCCAGGGTTTTTTTCAACAAAATTCAGAAAAATTTGATAGCTCCTATCTTGACATCACACCGAAGAAGTTACACATGAAATTTGAAAAAGATTGAATGAGAGATGCCGCCTGTAGAGTATGCTAAAGGAATTGTTGACAATTTATATGTCAAATTCAAGATGGCCTCTTGTGGCCATGTTTTTCAACGAAATTCGGAAAAATTTGATAGCTCCCATCTAGACATCACACCAAAGCTACATAAAAAGATGAGGGGAGGGATGCGGCCTGTACAGTATGTTAATGAAATTGTTGAAAATTTATATGCAAAATCCAAGATGGCCACCTGTGGCCATATATTTCAACAAAATTTGGAAAAAATTGATAGCTCCCATCTAGACATTACCCTAAAGCCGGGTACGGAATTTGAATCTGATCAGGTGAGAGGTAAGGCCTGTAGGGTGTGATAAAGGAATTGTTGATGGACAGAGGTATGGATGTACAGACCAACGACAGATCGTAACCCATCCCAATAGTTCATACTTGACATTGTCATTTTGAGCTAAAGGCATGCAGTTCCTGACCGATGTTGTTATATTGCATGTATATGAGACAGGTTATCATGAAACTTCTTCATCAAGCCAGAAAATAAGCAGACTGTCATCTGCAAAATGAGGTGCCCAGAGGGAGAATTTAGGGTCTCAAAACTAAACAGAAAGAGGTACCCAGAGGATAAATTGGCCCACTGTATAGGATAGCACCATCAAATTCACCCTCGGGGAACCTCATTCTGCAAACGTCAGACTACTTATTTTTTGGCCTGTTCTTCTCTCTGGTTGCATAATACTCATGTTATGAATCGCCTTTGAAAAATACATTAGTTCTTTTGCACTCAAGTTGATGGTGGGTGATACTTGGGAGAGACCACACTTTAGCCAGACAGTGACTGCTATGGATGTTCTCAGGATGCATAAGCAGCAGAAACTATTTATATATACAAAGTCAAAAAAGAAAGTATAATAAACTTTGAGGAGCATTTTTTTAGCACTATCAACTTTAATCCCAAACAAATCAATGTAAATTCATATTTCGAGTCTAGCTGTATGAAATTGCATAATTTCATGTTCTTACTGTTGCCAACGTCAAGTCAGGACGTCACAATTCAGACATGGGAGTGAAATGAAAAGTTCACACATGCAGTCAACAGCGTGTATGTCCACCATTTGCCTCTTGTATGGCAAGACATCGACAGCTCATGGACCTGATAAGTCTCTGGATGTTACTCTGTGGTATTGCGTTCCACTCCTGCTTTAGAACATTACATAAATCGCCTAATGTCTGAAGATCATGAAGTTGTACTCGACAGACCAGTTGATCCCAAAGATGCTCGATTGGCAACATATCTGGCGAAAGTGGGGGCCAGGGAAGTTTGATGCCCTGCTCCTCAAGAAAGTCACGACAGAAACACACCACATGACATCGGGCATTCTCTTGCCGGAATAACTGCAATCCGACGTTAGCGTTGAACAAGGGGACAACAGCATTAAGCATTTTGTCCCTATATCGCTGTCCATTCAGATTACCATCGATGAAGATCAACTGCATCCGATGGTGCAAGGAAATTCCTGCCCAAACCATTACACTACCCCTGCCGAAATGGTCTCATTCCCAGATGCAAGCATCAAAAAACTGTTCTCTTCGTCGGCGATACACTCTTGCCCTACCATCAGTGCGCCGTAGACAAAATTGTGATTCATCACTAAAAAGAACTGTGCTCCAATGCTGCCGAGTCCATCGAACATTCCCTTCTGATGGTACAATGACTTTGGGTAAGGATTGATCCGTGGTATGGATGCCTACTTCGGAGGTGTTCAGCGAGTCTGTTGCGGACAGTTTGTGCACTGTTTCTATTGTTAGTTCTACCAGGGAGTAATTGCTGCTGTCCTCGTAGCCGGAAGGAAGCGATCCCGCAAGTGAGACGTCCTGTTGAGTCGGTTTTGTGCAAGGGTCATAACTCTGACTTCATTCAGGTCGACAGTAGATTCAGTGGTTCTATACCTTCCAATGAGACAGTAAATAGTGGCCACAGTGACTCCGAACTCAGCAGCGAGTTCATCTAGATGTATTCCAGCCTCATGCATACCAATGGCATGCAACATCTGATTTTTGGTTAACGTTGGCATTTCTAAAATGTCGGAAGACAAAAACTAGCATGTTTTCTCAATCACCCAGGCTCTCTAGCACAACATAACGCAAAGAAAATCGTCGGTCAACCATTCAATTTGACAATGATGTAGCAAAATTGTATATGGTTGGGTGGACAACAACAAAATGTCATTAAACTCTTTGCACGACTTCTTGTCCACAAACATGCATCATTAGAACTATTATATTTCATCCTTTATGGTATTTTTTCACATTTGTTTCTATTATACTTTCTTTTTTAGCTCAGTATAGTTCAATCCTCTCGAAAGTTAAAAAATTTATAGTAATTTATATATTTTTTATACTTACCAATGACCCAGACATAGCTGGTGCTAACTCTTAAAATATAGGGCCAAACACAAATTTTGCCCCCCAATCCCCAAAATTTGCATCTAAAACTAAAGAAAACATGTCCTGAAAGGCCCTCCACACTTCGCCCCTACTGCGCATGCGCAGTGTCAAGGACGTTCCGAAATTGGCGCCATTAATCATTCTAATAACCAGTGCCTGGTAAGCGCTATGTACTCAGCGGGGAGGCAAGAGTTCCCAACTCCTGGGGGGCCATCCCCGTCTGGGTCATTGGTAAGTATAAAAAATATATAAATTACTATAAATTTTTTAACATTTTTATACTGTACCAATGACCCAGACATAGCTGAATAGTAAAAAGGCTGGAGGGCCAAGGACATAGAGAAAAATGGCATACGCTCAATAAAATAAAATAGAGTCATCCCCTGTAGGGAAAAAGAAGAAATAGGCCTTACATGTATCTTTCTTATTTATGATAAATTAGAAAGATACAACACCTTCCAAAATTGAGCTTCATACATCCATGTACTCTATTAATATCCAATATAATCCTTATACTAATAATTTTTAAAGTAAGCCAATAATAAAGTAAGTCTAGAGAATAGAGACTCTTATACTCCTAAAAGTGTGTGAGAATTGCATAATCATGTCCGTTGACATATGCAATATTCAAAAGCTATACTTTAAAAACTAAGACTTGAATGAATTTTAAAAACCTAAACTTTTCACTAAACAACCATCCCAATAACAGCTCAGAATTACTAACTCCGGAGGAGGTATCCCCTTGTTTTCATAGTAAAACAGGTGACCCAAGGGAACACCCTCCCCCCCCCCCCCCTTTTTCTTGCCCTGGGTCAAATAGCCCAGAGCGAAGAGGGCAGCCGAACGGAGACACTGCCGAAACAGACAGCCTACCTAGCTATAGTAGCAACTGTTAAGTGAATGACATTCTGAGCAGTAGATAATAGACCTAACAATAGAGGCCTCCAGAAATGGACTCGATATTTCTAAGATAAAATTCATGAATGTGGATGGCTGAGCGCAATGAGCGGCCTTCAAAAATCTATAATAGCGACACTATTAATGTAAGCCCAAGAAGTAGAAGAACTCTTACTTCATGAGCCGAAATCTTAAGCACAACTGCTAAGTCAATGATATACCATAAGCAGTACCGATAGTTAATAGAATCCATTAACAATAAAATGGAGCGTAACGTCCTTCTACTAGACATCAAAGACAGAAGAAGCTTACGCCCTTTGTAATAAACAGATATCTGTTTATAAATACATAAACTGTACCCGGAAAGAGTAAAGGCCTATGCCCATACGAAGACGGAAGGACCTTAAAATAATAGGTTCCGGATAATAGGAGCCTAACTCTTATGCAACAATCCAACCTAAATAGTAACGGAAGTATTGATTCCGAAACTATGAAAGTGAAAATCATCCATCGATAGTGCATGAAACTCACTGACTCTACAGTAAAAGAGAAACCAACAGAATTACTGTCTAAAAGGTCAGAATTTGAAAACTACTGTTTCCAGAGGCTCAAATGATTACTTAGCTAAATAAGAACCGAAGTTAAAATCCGTATAGGAATTTAATCTAAAGATTCTAAGTCTATTTATCAAAAAGTTACTAACTGACTTAGATAAAGAGACAAAAGACTCAATTGTAAACTATCGTAGAGTGCATAGGTATGAGGTAACATAAACCTATAACCTAAATAATAACAGGCTGCAGTAGATCTTGTGAAACAAGTATACTAAAAAACAGCAATGAGTAGTATGGAGGGATCAACAATATGAACATAATGATCCCTACATCACGACGGAAGAGCCTCCACTTTAGCCGCATAGAATAGCGAAGAAGAGGATCTCCTATAGTAAGAAATCGCGTCCAAAGCTCGTCCAGTACAGTGCTTACAATGCAATACGGACCACACAACGGAATACATGAAGGTTGCGACCTTGCTGGTTGTGATAAAGATGACACGATTTACCCAGTGAAAAAGATCCTCACATAGAGGAAGATTTCACGTTAAGACCCACAGTAGACAAGAGAGTAAATTACTCAAGATCTCTGTGAAGATAGAGATGCTATCAACAGAAATGTATTGTGGTTGTTTATCTTAGCAATACCTGCTAAAACAACAGCGCCGGAGGATACGCGTATCCTATTATTCCGTCCTATAGATCAATAGAGCGTTAACAATATTAGCTCAGAGATCTGGACAAGCCAACACATACGTCTGCAATTGATTAGCAAGCTGTGTCATAAATAAATCATCATTGGGCGCTCCCATAGATAGCAAATCTGATTGAATACTTGTTTGTTGAGAGTCCATTCTGACAGCAACAAGCGACCCGTAAGAGAACGGGAGTCCGATAAAACAATCAGACGACCCGGAATATGACGGACCAAAACTGAACTTGGTGTACTATAACCAACAGACGGATTCTTTCCATTAAATTGAATAACGGAAACGAAAGAGTGCCTCCCTGGTTCCGGAGATACGCCACTACTGTCGAATTAAAGGACAGGAATTTGGGCATGCGTTTCTGAATAATGTTCATGCAATGACATAAAGCAAGCCTAAAAAACATTATTCCGCGGAAGTTAAACTGATTGCTAAAAGACTGCGGAACCCAAAGACCCTGGCACTTCGAATCCATAGGGATCAGTATTATATCCCAATCTGTTTGACTGGCAACCGTCATAACAGCCACACTCGGGTCCGGCAACTGCGGCGGCACTCTCTGAGTCAACCACCGAATGTTTGCCCCAGTCTGAATCTCTTGTAACACTAGATAGACAAGAGAACGTATAAATCGAGCAATTCATGGATTGCCGAAAAGTTGCCGTCGAAGAGAAGCTCCTCCGAGAACGAAGCGACTCTGAGAGAGTTCTTAACCTTACTATCCACGCGTGTGGATGTAGCTAGGGCTGCGTCACGTCTAACTAACTCCAATCAGCCACTGAAGGGCGGAGTTATACGTGAACAAACTACTGCCCTCAAAAGAAATTACATTGAGAATAATATCCCGTAAATCTTTTCTTGAAGACGTAATGATAACGCCTCAGTAAGGCGGATTACGTATAATAAAGCGTCTAAGTTAAGTCTACTATACATAATGTCGTTCCCAACATTGAAATTGGAAAAGACATAAACGGCGAAAAAGAATATATGCAGTCTTTAATCACACCGTCTAGACGCATATGAACTCTCGGTATGCCCTGCTCTGCCAAAATAAACTATTTGTATAAATGATAAAATGGCAGAAATGAGCAACGCGGACAAGAAACTAAACTATCATGCTTAGCAGCAGGCTTGTATATATATATATATATAGCGTCGAAAAATAAAACACATGTTGTAATGACAATATTGGACTGCGTCGTTAAGTCAGGGACAATGTCCATGAACCGATCGAAAAATCCGAGTCCAATGACGCTATAAGTCTCTTATCCAAGATCGCAGCAATGAAGTCCGAAATAATAATCACTGGAAGATAATGCCAGAAGATATGAAAGGCATCTTCCGATACTACTAAAGGGAAAACTCGAAATCTTTCGAATCCCTTTCGCCATCCTGTCGGACCCTATAAAGCGTTCGGTCGTCCGTAGCTGATGCAACCGCGGACCGCACCGACCCAGCGCCGTCGGATAATTCCTGATTCGACCGAGAAACTGTCAATTGCTGGGATGCTGCGAAACAACTGTGCTAACTCGGATAGCACGTCCGTCACTGAGGCCTGAGGAGAAGCGGTCTTACGATGCATTGCCGCTGGAAGCTCCATGATCGTTACCCCGTGCATACTACCAATATGCGAGCGAACGGAGTGTATAGGCCTCGTGTCCCTTGGCTACCGGATGGCGCGACCTATTCGCCGTGGAATCACTGAATGCCGAAACTGATCGGATACTCGAGGTCACGTAGCCAATGTGCGGTCGTGTGCCCTGCTGTGAGGATGAGGAAGCATTAAAGACAGTCTCTCGGACTGTCAATATAACGGAGCGTCCCGACCAACGGACATATGCTCCGAATGTAAAATATCTGAACCACAACATGCGGTCCCCTATGTTGTTGGCCGAGAGAGGGACCTCTCTCGCTCACAGCCCGGACGGACCTGGACAAGCCAGGAACCGGACTAACAGGCTTCCTCCGATCTGTCCTCAATCTGCCGTCACTGGGTGAGTACTAAAGTAATTAAAGTGCTCACATCACCCAAATCTCCTTCCTAGACCGCAACGGACGAACCCGGCAGCCGAACCATTCGATGAATGTACGCTACACCGGGTGAGCTAGCGAATGTCACTCCGTAGGCGATAGACATATTCCATGAGCACTTATTGCCGCTAACTCTTCATTAACTATGACGACAGAGGCACACTTTTGAAAGACATCTCCATAACTCTTCGAACAAGAAACCAGAAATGCTTGGATAGCAAGCATAAAATAATAATATATATAGCGTCGTTCAATAATTCGAAAGTTTGTGTGACATTATTGGACTATGTCGGAACTGAGGGACGATGTCCCTGAACCGAACCAAAAATTTCTAAGTCCACCGACGCTATCAGTTTCTTATCCGGCATCGCAGCATTCTGGTCCGACGAAAGAAGCTGTAGAAGACCAAGTCAGATGACATACACAACAGCATATGTTGTTCCGAAAGGGAAAGCTCGAAATCCTCCGAATCCCTTTCGGTATCCCGTCGGACCGGATGAAACTTTCGGACGTCCGTACCCGCTTCCGCGGAGCGTCCCGACCCAGCATCGTCGGATAAAATATATGCGACAGATTCAGTTGATGCTGGGATGCTGCGATAAACTGTGCTATTAAGGAAAGCACGTCCGTTCCCGAGGCCTGTGCAGTAGCGGTCTTACGATGCATTGCCGCCGGAAGCTCCGTGTACGTTGACTCCCGCACACTTCCTATGCGAACGTCCGGAGTCTGCAGGCCTCGTGTCCCTGGCTACCGGATGGAGTGACCTGGTCGCCGAAGAATCCTTGATCGGCGAAGCTGGTAATATATCGGCGGTCACGCAGCCAAGGTGCGGTCGTGTGCGCTGACGAGAAGAGGAAGCCTTAGCAGTCTCAGCGGACTGCCTATACAACGGAGCGTCCCGAGCAACGGACGTATGCTCCGCTTGCGACATATTTTGTACCACAACATCTGGGGCCAGATGTTGTTGAACGAGAGAGGAGCCTCTCTCGCTTGCCGTCCGGATGGACCGGAACGAGCTATGAACCGGACTAAAAGGCTTCCTGCGTTCTCCCTCCGATCCGCCGTCACTGGGTGTGCATTAAGTTAATTTATAGTGCTCGCATCACCCCAAAATTCCTTCTAGACCGCAACGGACGAACCCGGCTGCCGAACCATTCGGTGAATGGACGCTAGGGCGAGCTAGCGGACGTCAAAGGCCGTCGAACCTACTAGGGTCCTCTTAGGCAATTGGCGTATTTACATGAGCACTTTTCCGCTAGCCCTTCATTAATTGTGACGACGGAGGCACACTGTTGGAAGACATCACAGATACATCACCCTAATCTTGATCGTCTGAAATAGAAATTGATAAAGTAGAGTGACCCTGCGGGGAAAGGACCGGAGTGTCCAAATCCCCAACAACATACCGTGACATACGCTTCCCATATTGTCATCGAAATCATACGATACAGAACAGGAGTTAATGCGAGTACACTGACCACATATAGAATGATAATAAAGTCAGAGGAAGACTTCCTCTTAAAACAATTGATCAATATCCTTTCAATGTGAAAAGAAAACAAGTCCTGGTACTCGCACTAACCCCTGGCAATCAAAATACATAATAATAATATGATCCATTAATATAGAAAAAATAATTGAAATCAAAATATTTTGAAAAAATATTTTTTCAGAACAGCCCAAGTTTCTGAAAAGTAACGTTGAGCCCCAATGGATCCCAAGCCTAAGTGTGGACAAAAATTTTAAAAATATTTTAAACAATTTATTCAACACTTACGAACAATAATAATGTATCTAGTTATGATTAAAATAACATAAAGATATTATTCTTTAGAAATCCCCCCCTCACACAGAGGGCTGTTGTAAATGTAAACAATGAGTGTAAAAACACTAAAATAAGACTCCAGGCACCCAGGCCCGAAATCAGTTACCAAAAATACACTATCTGATGCAAAACAGAGACTTCCAGGGAAGAAACTGCAGAACATCAGATGGTAGATGCAGAACACAACGCCTAACCACCCGTAGGTGAAGACGTAAACATGGGGAAAGAACAGAATTCATTCTGTTATTCAGCTAAAACTCCCAAGAAATTTTAGTAATAATAATTACAGAAACTATGCCAAAAGCATGGGAGAATAGCAAGGGGGAACTTAAAGGACAGGGAGAGAGGAAAACACTTAAAAAACAGTGTAACTAAATAATCAGAATGACAACAAAATGGCTGCTGCCTTGAAAATAGGTAACTTAACATAATTTCATTAAAAAATTTTAAGTTACAGCCCTGATAAAATTCTGTCACACATTCTTTTCCTCTCCTCCTTCTCTATCCTCCTTAGAATCACCATTTCACTAATATTTATGTGTCTGGCATCATTTAAACTGAGATTTATAAGCACAAAGATCAGTCAGATGTTAACTGATGAAGGGCCAAACTTAGAATGATTAATGGCACCAATTTCGGAACGTCCTTGACACTGCGCATGCGCAGTAGGGGCGAAGTGTGGAGGGCCTTTCAGGACATGTTTTCTTTAGTTTTAGATGCAAATTTTGGGGATTGGGGGGCAAAATTTGTGTTTGGCCCTATATTTTAAGAGTTAGCACCAGCTATGTCTGGGTCATTGGTACAGTATAAAAATATAGAAATGTTCCTTACAGTAACAAGCTTCTCTGGTAAATACAACAAGTACTAAATTAAAGTGTCTTTCAATGAAAGTGGTGGAAAATCCCGTATTTTTCAAGGATAAAAACAAATTCAAGCACTTTACAAGGAAGGGCTCAAAATTCAACAACTTCTGAGTGGGAACTCTGCTTTACCTTATGGAACTGCCAAAAACTTGTCTGAGCAATTCAAATATAATTTTTTCAGCTGTTTCCACAAAAACACAGCTTATCGCCTCTCGTGAACTGGAATGAGCTTGTTCCAATTAAGAGTTAAAAGCTATGCTTATTAGACAAAGTAGAGGTCACCCTGAATAAGCAAACCAAGTTTCAAAGTAATTTGATGATAAATGTGACCCGTGCAGTGTGCAAAAGGGAACTGTCGACATCCAAACAGATAACTTGAATGTCATTGTTAACGTTAATGTTTCTAATCAGAAATAGAATAAAATCAAAAGCTCCCAGCTAGAGGTCAGTTCAAACCAAGCATACATAGTTTCAAAGCAATCCATTCATGAATCTGCAGGTGTGACAAAGGAAAATATTGATGCACAAATTCACAAAGTTCAAAAGTCAAGGTAACAGCAAAATCTTTCAACCTAAATGAAAGAAAATAGATAGCTCCTATCTATAGATCACAACAAACATGCATACCAAGTTTCAAAGCGGTCCAATGATAAATGAGACTTGTGCAGTGTGCCAAAGGAAATTGTTGACGTACTAAATGGATAAGTTAAACATCATTGCTAATGTTTCTAAATGGAAATGAAAGAAAATAGATAGCTCCCATCTAGAGGTCACCCCAAACAAGCATTCCACGTTTCAAAGCAATCCATTCATAAATGTGCCTTCTAGAGTATGCCAAAAGAATATACTGATTCATATTTATTAATTAGTGTTTAAGGTCACATACTTATGCACAATGGCTAATCATGACCGTGACAGTTTTATGGTTGGAAGAAGCCGGAGTACCCAGAGCGAACCACCGAGCAACGCCGAGCAGCTGCCAGCTCCCCAACATCGTAACTCCGCACTGCAGCACAGGCAGGGTAAGATTGGTTGAAGGATCGTGCACCATTGACGTGCAGTATACCTTAGTACACAGCATCATCATGCCCCCATATGGACAATCAGGGTTAAGTGCCTTGCCCAAGGACACAGCAGGGGAGTCCAAATCGATCGCTCAGACGGTCAGCCATCAGAGGACTAACCGGGCTTGACGTTGCTTAACTTCGGTGATCTGACGAGAACCAGTTTCCGCAACGCCACCGCGCTCCCATATATTGATTCACAAATGCACTAAGTTCAAACCATCTAGAGGTTACCCCAAACAGGAAATCCAAGTGGTGTGCCAAAAGAAATTGTGTATGTACATATGCTGATGGATTGGAAGTGGCGGCAATAGCTCAGCTTGACTTCGTCAAGTTGAGCTAAATATTAACAAGCTGAGTTCAATAACGTGTTAACATGTGTTATCAGTATAAAATAGGCAGCCCTCGAAATTGAGAATATTTTACTACAGCACCGTTTTGCCGTAGTAAAATTCCAATGCTACGGCAGTTACTACGGCCTTTATTCTGGCACTATCTACCATGTTAATACAGCCTTACAGGGGTCGAAATAATGCTTGTCTACTTGTCGCCGGCGAGTAATTTCTAACAGCGACAACCAAAAAATAAATTCATTTGTCCTGGGTGACAAGTGTATTTTTGCCTTGACTTTTTATGTCGTTGAAATCATTCCCAGACATACCAATTCCGATTGCAGAAAAAAATCCGAAACAATTGGCACAGTTAACAATAATTACATTCCACTTCCATTTTGTTTGCTGGGGAAACTTGTTTCTATTTTGAACCAAACATGTCATAGATATTGAGGGACATTCTGTGCATACTCGTCATCATCTAGTGTTTTCTGGGGAAAACTTGTTTCCATTTTTAACTAAATTTATACGTCATTGGTATTGATTAAAAATTAATGCATACACGTCATGCGATGCCGGGGTAACTACGCAACAGTTGAAAGACAACGTGTTCAGCATTATCTGCAAAGAGTTTAGTCCTGGGTAAATTTGTAAAGAAAACCCCCTGAACTGACTTGGGAAAAATCTGCGGAATGCACAAAGGGGGACGAATGTGTTGAAAGTCAATTTGTTCAAGTTGGTTGCAATTGGTGGCTGCATCACTGACAAAGCATTTCAATTTTCCCTCTTACTGAGCAAATCAAGGGCGGTAATAGCATGTGGCATTTGAAGCAACAACGAGAAGCGTCTTTAACAACAACAATTTCTAATTACTGAAAGCAAACTTCATGCGGCGTTTGCGTTCAAAAGCTTTATCAATTTAACGTTTGTTTTTTTTTTTGGGGGGGGGGGTGGTAACTGCTTTTCTTTCATTTTTTTTTTGGCCGTATCTGTTACTAAACAATGTCTTATTATGATATGACTTCGGTTTCTTGGCTTGTCTTTTTTTCTGTACTAGGGCCAAAAATAAATTTTCTGCAGCAGTTTGCTGCGGCATTGCCAAATGCCGTAGTGAATTTTGAGGGCTGAACAGGGGTTCAACAATGGTGGCCTCGTGGGATTCTGGGACACTCATACCAGGTGTGGAGTCTCGCAACCACGAGAATCCAAATGGATTCAACCAAATTTTGATAAAATATAAGCCCTGTGTCATATCACGATGTTATGTCACAACTGAAAGTTCAGTAAGTCAATAAGTAGATGCATCAGTGTTAGTTGCATTGATGGTTTATTTTTGCATTCGTGAGCAAATGTCTGTTCATGGCTCGGAATTCATTTCAAATGAAAAAAATGTTTAACCCTTAAGGGCCTGGACAAGTATCCAGAATTCCCACCAGCCCACAGCCTTAAAACGTCCAGAGGTTTAGCAGTGATTTCTAGTCAAGTCTTGGCTGCCTTAACAGGCAGCCAAGACTGTATCTAGAAACCACTGTCTAGCTAATTTGCCTATTGTCAGCAGAACCTCCTCATGATGGCATATTAAGAGCACGTGTTTTGAGGTTGTAAAAGTCGGAAAAAGGTTAAATCAATATTTCAGATGCAACTATATATTTCAAAATTCTGAATAACTTCACCATTATTTTACCTAGAGCATCCAACTGGTGGTTCTTTGAACATGTTTTCCAGATGAAGTGTCTCTAAGCTGACTAATAAAGGAAGGAAAGCACAGAAATCATTCAACTGGACAGCATGGCATCGTCTTAGCGTCAACTGTCTCAATTTTGACCAGGCAGATACACCTGAAAAAAAAATGAATAAATTAGGCCCCCACAAAGTAGATATTGTTTCTCAGGACATTTTTTGTAAAATTGCATGTGGGCGGGAGCTTGTTTATTTTTGTATTTTCGTAATTATTTCTTTGGCATCAAAAGTTCATGGTCTTGGTTTGTTTTATGTTTTAGGCCTCATCATAATCTACAGAATAGTATGGGTGGTAGTGTTTTCATCCCTTGAGGGCAAGAAGGCTTTACAATGCTACAGCATTGCAAAGCTTTGTTGCCCTCAAGGGACAAATTTATCAATTTTATTAACTTGGGTAAAATAACAGACATAAACCATTTAATTTTTATTTTTTTATGTTTGCCCTGGTTATAAAAAGAGAGCAGCAGCCAAAAGGACCATGAAGGAGGGCCTGAGAAACAGATTTTTAACTATTTTAGGCCTTATGTTCAGCCTCCTGAGCATTTTTCACAGGCACACAAACTGAATCAAGATACACCATTGAGCTCACCAGAAAAACAAGACAGATGTTAGTACCTCATCGGTCACCTACATTCCTCTTTGATACAGTTTTTAGAGCATAATAACCATCCAAAAAGGGTCAATGAGTGTTGGAGATGGGCAATCTACTGAAAACCCGAACCGATACCGATATCATGGAGATACCGAACCGAACCAATCATCTGAATTTTTTAATTTTCCTGCATTTGCAAATTATGAAACCTTGTTCAGGCTTGATAGCAGTTGGGGTTTTCATGAAAGAAGTGACTGATTTTCTTTTCAGTTTTATTAACCCTAAAGGGCCCAGGCAATCTGTCCTGAATTACAACTAGACTACAATCTGTTGGTGCCCAGTTGCTTAGCTGTGACTTCTAGTGTAGTCTTGGCTGCCTTGAAAGGCAGCCAAGACTTGACTAGAAATCACTGCCCAGGTGATTTGGCTATTATCAGCAAGATCCTAATGATGGCATGTTAATGGCAAAGCTCTGAAATCGCAACAGCCTGAAATAGGACATTAAAGGTTAAGGTGTGTTTGGAACAAGTCACAAAATAACTGCAGATATGATTTGAGTGGCTAAAGGAATTCTAATGCTGAGCTCATTGGCAGTGGCATTTGTATTCTGTATTTTCCTGGTATGAATTCTCCTTTGGTCTCATCAGTAAATCTCAGTCGTCAGATACTGAAGTCCGAACCAATACCATGGAATACCTCCAGACAAATACCCAAACCGATACCAAACTCAAAATTCCAATACCGCCCATCTCTAATGATTGTTAAAATTTCATTTAGTTACAAGACATTTCTAGAGAGAGGAAGAACATCATTTCAAGAACCATATACAAGGAATTTCTAGCACCTTTTGGGGTTCAATTTAAGAAATTTCAAGGACCATTCACACCAAATTCAAAGACTTTATAGCACCTTCAATAAATGAATTGAAACATAACACTGGCAGGGACCGATCAGGACTATTTAAAATACGCTCGAGCCTCGGAGCCTATTTTTTCAATTCATGCGCCAGATTTCAATTTACGGAGTCACACTGCTGTTTGTAACACACACTGCAAGTATGTAATAGCTCTCATCATTTTCATTTAGTACACTATAGCAAACATTAATCTTCACTGTGGTTCCTGATCAAGTCTTGGCTGCCTATTTAGGCAGCCAAGACTTGATCAGAAACCACAGTGAAGATTAATGCTTAGTAATTAAGACTTGAAGTATTAACTTAAGCACTCTACAACAATGATAAATGATAATCATATATATAATACATGTAAGAGTGTCTCTCTCGATTATCCATCGAAAGAATATCAAAATATGATCTGAGAAGTTATGCACCAACTGAGAAGCCTATTTCTGAGATTTAAGAGCCAGGTCCTGATGTTTAAGAACCAAATACGCACTGGCGCATGCCCAGGTCGGTCCCTGACTGGATCAGGTACCCTGTGTGTGGTTGGAAGTAGTATTATTATTCCACTTTTCTTAGACCATCTCTCACATTGACCTTGAACGGTGAAAACATTATTGGGTAATTATTCCCCCAAAACCCAATCCTACCAATATCCCCAGATCACCTGTACTAAATGTTCCTTTTTCATGACACATTCATTCTCCAAATGTATATGAGCTATCAATAGATTGCCTTTGAAGACTTTAATTTTGTGTAACAGTTGCGTGGTTCCAGTTCAAATTATCATTCATCAGTATTTTCAATTCAAAACATGCAAATCTTGGTCTCATGACCATCCTATTTTATCATATGTCATGCATAGATACAGAGGGATGCATACTTTTGCTGTGATAACTTCATGAACACAATTTTTGGAAACCTTGTGTTCGGCCCACTTCGGTCGGGCAACTCTCATCAGATAGGTTGGAGAGTACCATTCATTTAGGCTGACAGGTAAACATAGTGTGGGCATATAATATACTTGGACTTTCATGTCATTTTTGCACTTCTTTTTGAACAGATTATAATTGATGCATACTGTAGCTTTTTGGGGATCTTTATAACTACGGAAAGCAGCTGCATCGATATAAAAAGATTTAATTTAGGCCCCACAAAGTAGATCTTGTTTCTCAGGCCATTTTTTTGTAAAATTGCATGTGGTCGGGTGTTTTTTTTATTTTATTTTTATTTTTGGAATTATTTCTTTGCTATCTAAAGTTCATGTTCTTGGTTTGTTTTTTGTTTTAGACCTCATCATCTAAAGAATAGCTGGGTGGTGGTGTATTTCGTCCCTTGAGTGCAAAAAGGCTTTGCAATGCTGAGGCATTGCAAAGCCTGGTTGCACTCAAGAGATAAATTTATCAATTTTATTAACTAAGGTAAAATATCAGACAAACCATTTAATTTTTATTTTTTTAAGTTTGCATCGGTTATAAATAAAGAGCATGTGGCAGCCAAAGGGACCATGTGGGAGGGCCTGAGAAACATATTTTTAACTTTTTTGGCCTTAACAGTTTTATTTAGACCAACAAACAGCGTTTGGGACCTCATTCAAGAAGAAAGTTAAAAAATTTATAGTAATTTATATATTTTTTATACTTACCAATGACCCAGACATAGCTGGTGCTAACTCTTAAAATATAGGGCCAAACACAAATTTTGCCCCCCAATCCCCAAAATTTGCATCTAAAACTAAAGAAAACATGTCCTGAAAGGCCCTCCACACTTCGCCCCCACTGCGCATGCGCAGTGTCAAGGACGTTCCGAAATTGGCGCCATTAATCATTCTAATAACCAGTGCCTGGTAAGCGCTATGTACTCAGCGGGGAGGCAAGAGTTCCCAACTCCTGGGAGGGCCATCCCCGTCTGGGTCATTGGTAAGTATAAAAAATATATAAATTACTATAAATTTTTTAACATTTTTATACTGTACCAATGACCCAGACATAGCTGAATAGTAAAAAGGCTGGAGGGCCAAGGACATAGAGCAAAATGGAATACGCTCAATAAAATAAAATAGAGTCATCCCCTGTAGGGAAAAAGAAGTAATAGGCCTTACATGTATCTTTCTTATTTATGATAAATTAGAAAGATACAACACCTTCCAAAATTGAGCTTCATACATCCATGTACTCTATTAATATCCAATATAATCCTTATACTAATAATTTTTAAAGTAAGCCAATAAATAAGTAAGTCTAGAGAATAGAGACTCTTATACTCCTAAAAGTGTCTGAGGATTGCATAATCATGTCCGTTGACATATGCAATATTCAAAAGCTATACTTTAAAAACTAAGACTTGAATGAATTTTAAAAACCTAAACTTCTCAGTAAACAACCATCCCAATAACAGCTCAGAATTACTAACTCCGGAGGAGGTATCCCCTTGTTTTCATAGTAAAACAGGTGACCCAAGGGAACACCCTCCCCCCCCACCCTTTTTCTTGCCCTGGGTCAAATAGCCCAGAGCGAAGAGGGCAGCCGAACGGAGACACTGCCGAAACAGACAGCCTACCTAGCTATAGTAGCAACTGTTAAGTGAATGACATTCTGAGCAGTAGATAATAGACCTAACAATAGAGGCCTCCAGAAATGGACTCGATATTTCTGAGATAAAATTCATGAATGTGGATGGCTGAGCGCAATGAGCGGCCTTCAAAAATCTATAATAGCGACACTATTAATGTAAGCCCAAGAAGTAGAAGAACTCTTACTTCATGAGCCGAAATCTTAAGCACAACTGCTAAGTCAATGATATACTATAAGCAGTACCGATAGTTAATAGAATCCATTAACAAAAAAAAAGGAGCGTAACGTCCTTCTACTAGACATCAAAGACAGAAGAAGCTTACGCCCATAGTAATAAACAGAAATCTGTTTATAAATACATAAACTGTACCCGGAAAGAGTAAAGGCCTATGCCCATACGAAGACGGAAGGACCTTAAAATAATAGGTTCCGGATAATAGGAGCCTAACTCTTATGCAACAATCCAACCTAAATAGTAACGGAAGTATTGATTCCGAAACTATGAAAGTGAAAATCATCCATCGATAGTGCATGAAACTCACTGACTCTACAGTAAAAGAGAAACCAACAGAATTACTGTCTAAAAGGTCAGAATTTGAAAACTACTGTTTCCAGAGGCTCAAATGATTACTTAGCTAAATAAGAACCGAAGTTAAAATCCGTATAGGAATTTAATCTAAAGATTCTAAGTCTATTTATCAAAAAGTTACTAACTGACTTAGAGACAAAAGACTCAATTGTAAACTATCGTAGAGTGCATAGGTATGAGGTAACATAAACCTATAACCTAAATAATAACAGGCTGCAGTAGATCTTGTGAAACAAGTATACTAAAAAATAGCAATGAGTAGTATGGAGGGATCAACAATATGAACATAATGATCCCTACACCACGACGGAAGAGCCTCCACTTTAGCCGCATAGAATAGCGAAGAAGAGGATCTCCTATAGTAAGAAATCGCGTCCAAAGCTCGTCCAGTACAGTGCTTACAATGCAATACGGACCACACAACGGAATACATGAAGGTTGCGACCTTGCAGGTTGTGATAAAGATGACACGATTTACCCAGTGAAAAAGATCCTCACATAGAGGAAGATTTCACGTTAAGACCCACAGTAGACAAGAGAGAAAATTACTCATGATCTCTGTGAAGATAGAGATGCTATCAACAGAAATGTATTGTGGTTGTTTATCTTAGCAATACCTGCTAAAACAACAGCGCCGGAGGATACGCGTATCCTATCATTCCGTCCTATAGATCAATAGAGCGTTAAGAATATTAGCTCAGAGATCTGGACAAGCCAACACATACGTCTGCAATTGATAGCAAGCTGTGTCATAAATAAATCATCATTGGGCGCTCCCATAGATAGCAAATCTGATTGAATACTTGTTTGTTGAGAGTCCATTCTGACAGCAACAAGCGACCCGCAAGAGAACGGGAGTCCGATAAAACAATCAGACGACCCGGAATATGACGGACCAAAACTGAACTTGGTGTACTATAACCAACAGACGGATTCTTTCCATTAAATTGAATAACGGAAACGAAAGAGTGCCTCCCTGGTTCCGGAGATACGCCACTACTGTCGAATTAAAGGACAGGAATTTGGGCATGCGTTTCTGAATAATGTTCATGCAATGACATAAAGCAAGCCTAAAAAACATTATTCCGCGGAAGAAAACTGATTGCTAAAAGACTGCGGAACCCAAAGACCCTGGCACTTCGAATCCGTAGGGATCAGTATTATATCCCAATCTGTTTGACTGGCAACCGTCATAACAGCCACACTTGGGTCCGGCAACTGCGGCGGCACTCTCTGAGTCAACCACCGAATGTTTGCCCCAGTCTGAATCTCTTGTAACACTAGATAGACAAGAGAACGTGTAAATCGAGCAATTCATGGATTGCCGAAAAGTTGCCGTCGAAGAGAAGCTCCTCCGAGAACGAAGCGACTCTGAGAGAGTTCTTAACCTTACTATCCACGCGAGTGGATGTAGCTAGGGCTGCGTCACGTCTAACTAACTCCAATCAGCCACTGAAGGGCGGAGTTATACGTGAACAAACTACTGCCCTCAAAAGAAATTACATTGAGAATAATATCCCGTAAATCTTTTCTTGAAGACGTAATGATAACGCCTCAGTAAGGCGGATTACGTATAATAAAGCGTCTAAGTTAAGTCTACTATACATAATGTCGTTCCCAACATTGAAATTGGAAAAGACATAAACGGCGAAAAAGAATATATGCAGTTTTTAATCACACCGTCAAGACGCATATGAACTCTCGGTATGCCCTGCTCTGCCAAAATAAACTATTTGTATAAATGATAAAATGGCAGAAATGAGCAACGCGGACAAGAAACTAAACTATCATGCTTAGTAGCAGGCTTGTATATATATATATAGCGTCGAAAAATAAAACACATGTTGTAATGACAATATTGGACTGCGTCGGTAAGTCAGGGACAATGTCCCCGAACCGATCGAAAAATCCGAGTCCAATGACGCTATAAGTCTCTTATCCAAGATCGCAGCAATGAAGTCCGAAATAATAATCACTGGAAGATAATGCCAGAAGATATGAAAGGCATCTTCCGATACTACTAAAGGGAAAACTCGAAAACTTTCGAATCCCTTTCGCCATCCTGTCGGACCCTATAAAGCGTTCGGTCGTCCGTACCTGATGCAACCGCGGACCGCACCGACCCAGCGCCGTCGGATAATTCCTGATTCGACCGAGAAACTATCAATTGCTGGGATGCTGCGAAACAACTGTGCTAACTCGGATAGCACGTCCGTCACTGAGGCCTGAGGAGAAGCGGTCTTACGATGCATTGCCGCTGGAAGCTCCGTGATCGTTACCCCGTGCATACTACCAATATGCGAGCGAACGGAGTGTATAGGCCTCGTGTCCCTTGGCTACCGGATGGCGCGACCTATTCGCCGTGGAATCACTGAATGCCGAAACTGATCGGATACTCGAGGTCACGTAGCCAATGTGCGGTCGTGTGCCCTGCTGTGAGGATGAGGAAGCATTAAAGACAGTCTCTCGGACTGTCAATATAACGGAGCGTCCCGACCAACGGACATATGCTCCGAATGTAAAATATCTGAACCACAACATGCGGTCCCCTATGTTGTTGGGCGAGAGAGGGACCTCTCTCGCTCACAGCCCGGACGGACCTGGACCAGCCAGGAACCGGACTAACAGGCTTCCTCCGATCTGTCCTCAATCTGCCGTCACTGGGTGAGTACTAAAGTAATTAAAGTGCTCGCATCACCCAAATCTCCTTCCTAGACCGCAACGGACGAACCCGGCAGCCGAACCATTCGATGAATGTACGCTACACCGGGTGAGCTAGCGAATGTCACTCCGTAGGCGATAGACATATTCCATGAGCACTTATTGCCGCTAACTCTTCATTAACTATGACGACAGAGGCACACTTTTGAAAGACATCTCCATAACTCTTCGAACAAGAAACCAGAAATGCTTGGTTAGCAAGCATAAAATAATAATATATATATAGCGTCGTTCAATAATTCAAAAGTTTGTGTGACATTATTGGACTATGTCGGAACTGAGGGACGATGTCCCTGAACCGAACCAAAAATTTCTAAGTCCACCGACGCTATCAGTTTCTTATCCGGCATCGCAGCATTCTGGTCCGACGAAAGAAGCTGTAGAAGACCAAGTCAGATGACATACACAACAGCATATGTTGTTCCGAAAGGGAAAGCTCGAAATCCTCCGAATCCCTTTCGGTATCCCGTCGGACCGGATGAAACTTTCGGACGTCCGTACCCGCTTCCGCGGAGCGTCCCGACCCAGCATCGTCGGATAAAATATATGCGACAGATTCAGTTGATGCTGGGATGCTGCGATAAACTGTGCTATTAAGGAAAGCACGTCCGTTCCCGAGGCCTGTGCAGTAGCGGTCTTACGATGCATTGCCGCCGGAAGCTCCGTGTACGTTGACTCCCGCACACTTCCTATGCGAACGTCCGGAGTCTGCAGGCCTCGTGTCCCTGGCTACCGGATGGTGTGACCTGGTCGCCGAAGAATCCTTGATCGGCGAAGCTGGTAATATATCGGCGGTCACGCAGCCAAGGTGCGGTCGTGTGCGCTGACGAGAAGAGGAAGCCTTAGCAGTCTCAGCGGACTGCCTATACAACGGAGCGTCCCGAGCGATGGACGTATGCTCCGCTTACGACACATTTTGTACCACAACATCTGGGGCCAGATGTTGTTGAACGAGAGAGGGGCCTCTCTTGCTTGCCGTCCGGATGGACCGGAACGAGCTATGAACCGGACTAAAAGGCTTCCTGCGTTCTCCCTCCGATCCGCCGTCACTGGGTGTGCATTAGGTTAGTTTATAGTGCTCGCATCACCCCAAAAATCCTTCTAGACCGCAACGGACGAACCCGGCTGCCGAACCATTCGGTAAATGGACGCTACACCGGGCGAGCTAGCGGACGTCAAAGGCCGTCGAACCTACTAGGGTTCTCTTAGGCAATTGGCGTATTTACATGAGCACTTTTCCGCTAGCCCTTCATTAATTGTGACGACGGAGGCACACTGTTGGAAGACATCACAGATACATCACCCTAATCTTGATCGTCTGAAATAGAAATTGATAAAGTAGAGTGACCCTGCGGGGAAAGAACCGGAGTGTCCAAATCCCCAACAACATACCGTGACATACGCTTCCCATATTGTCATCGAAATCATACGATACAGAACAGGAGTTAATGCGAGTACACTGACCACATATAGAATGATAATAAAGTCAGAGGAAGACTTCCTCTTAAAACAATTGATCAATATCCTTTCAATGTGAAAAGAAAACAAGTCCTGGTACTCGCACTAACCCCTGGCAATCAAAATACATAATAATAATATGATCCATTGATATAGAAAAAATAATTGAAATCAAAATATTTTGAAAAAATATTTTTTCAGAACAGCCCAAGTTTCTGAAAAGTAACATTGAGCCCCAATGGATCCCAAGCCTAAGTGTGGACAAAAATTTTAAAAATATTTTAAACAATTTATTCAACACTTACGAACAATAATAATGTATCTAGTTATGATTAAAATAACATCAAGATATTATTTTTTAGAAATCCCCCCCTCACACAGAGGGCTGTTGTAAATGTAAACAATGAGTGTAAAAACACTAAAATAAGACTCCAGGCACCCAGGCCCGAAATCAGTTACCAAAAATACACTATCTGATGCAAAACAGAGACTTCCAGGGAAGAAACTGCAGAACATCAGATGGTAGATGCAGAACACAACGCCTAACCACCCCTAGGTGAAGACGTAAACATGGGGAAAGAACAGAATTCATTCTGTTATTCAGCTAAAACTCCCAAGAAAATTTAGTAATAATAATTACAAAAACTATGCCAAAAGCATGGGAGAATAGCAAGGGGGAACTTAAAGGACAGGGAGAGAGGAAAACACTTAAAAAAACAGTGTAACTAAATAATCAGAATGACAACAAAATGGCTGCTGCCTTGAAAATAGGTAACTTAACATAATTTCATTAAAAAATTTTAAGTTACAGCCCTGATAATATTCTGTCACACATTCTTTTCCTCTCCTCCTTCTCTATCCTCCTTAGAATCACCATTTCACTAATATTTATGTGTCTGGCATCATTTAAACTGAGATTTATAAGCACAAAGATCAGTCAGATGTTTACTGATGAAGGGCCAAACTTAGAATGATTAATGGCACCAATTTCGGAACGTCCTTGACACTGCGCATGCGCAGTGGGGGCGAAGTGTGGAGGGCCTTTCAGGACATGTTTTCTTTAGTTTTAGATGCAAATTTTGGGGATTGGGGGGCAAAATTTGAGTTTGGCCCTATATTTTAAGAGTTAGCACCAGCTATGTCTGGGTCATTGGTACAGTATAAAAATATAAGTTTATCATTTATATTGTACAGATTATAAGTTATAGGGATGAATTAACACTAACATGGTCTGAGGTTTGCGGCTCGAAGCTTTTGCTCAACTGAGATGCAAAACATCGAGGTTGAACATATGCTCTGAGCTGCAAACCTGACGATGTTATCGTCAATTCATCACAATAACGTATATGTTCCAATAAGTTCATATCCATATCCCAAAACACATTGTGAAATGAACAAGGCAATTTGAATGAACATGGCAACTTTTAACGACAACAAATTTAGTAAATAAACCTCTCATGTACCCCACAACATCACTGGACAACAAAAAATCAATAACTTAGATAAAGGTCAAAGTTACTTCATCTCAATTCAAATCATGATCAAGTTCATGATTTGAACTTAGATGGAGTAACCTTGACCTTTTCATAAGTGGGTTGTGGGTATACATTCGTAGATTGATCACCGGCATCGAAAAATACAATTTTATAAGCAGTATGCACTTTGAATCTTCTCCCACAGTTATCATCTTTTTGGGGCATGGTGGCTTTGTGGTAACAGGTTCTTATCAGATCACCGAAGTTAAGTAACGTCGACCCCAGTTAGTCTTTGGATGGGTGACCATCTGAGAGATCGATTCAGACTCTCTCATTTTGTCCTTGGGCAAGGCACTTAACCCCAATTGTCCAAATGGAGAACAATGACGCTGTGTACTAAGGCATACTGCACGTCGATGGTGCTCATGTCTTCAACAAATCTAACCCAGTCTGTGCTTCAGTGCAAAGTTGAGATGATGGGGAGCTGGCAGCTGCTCGTCGTTGCTCGGTGGTTCTCTCGGGGTACTCCGCAAAACTATCACTGGCATGATATGACATTGGCCATTAAAGTGTCATTAAACCTTAATAAATAAATAAATATCATCTTTTCCAATATTTCACTTGGTGACGTCAGACAGTAACATATACTACTTGAGCTGTAAACATAGAAAAAAATAAGTGAGTTCTCGCCCAATGAGAGGGTGAGGATTTTAGTCTTATTGGAACATATTCTATGATTGTCAGGTTGCTTTTCAAGCTGTTGTCACCGACTCTTCAACAGAATAAAAGATTCATATGTAATAATAATCAGAAAATTGCAAGCTGTCTACTTTCATGACATTGAGAAGAGAAACTTGACCAAGATCTTATTCAAATTGGGTACTTAATATGAATGAGAATGAAATTGCAGACTTTGCGGCTTAACTCTTAACCCGCTGAGTATTTTGAAGATATTTTTTCATCAAGGGTGCTGGAAAGTAGCCACGACTAGAGTAGATGAAAAATTAATCTGAATATAAGAAGAAATCATTGGTGAAAAAATCCATTCAATTTACAGGGTAAAATATGTTTAAATATGACCAAATTATACTTAAATCAGTGACAAGAGAAACTCAGTGCTGGGCAGGAATATCCACCAACCGCATAAAAAGAGTTAATAAGTTGTGCATTTTGAAATATATCTTGGCTGAAATAAGATGAGGACTAAAATTATCATAATATATTGGTCACAGGTTATCAGGGTCATAGGTTATTGATGACACTCTGTCAAATTTTTTTTCAGGCTTTCCTGAAAGTTTCTTTCTGTTATAGCTTCAGTGTTGGCTTTGATACTCTGATATATTGATTGACTACTTGAAGTGCAATATTAGTAAGGCTTAAAAGTAGGAAAAAAGTTTATATCTTCACCCAATTTATGACCTTTTCAACTTAAAATAGGCCTCTCTGTATGCAATAAAGAAACATTAAACTCAGATGCAAAGCTACAAAGTCATGTCCTTTCCGATGTCAAACAAATCTGAGTCAGCACTTGTCTGTCATTTAACAGTCAACAAATCTCACTTATCTTTGTAAATCATATGAAAAACTTCTTCCATTGTCATGGAAACATTCAAGTTTCATATGACTTTCATTTTTTCATGAAGGCAAATATCATTGCGAGAGGCACATTGTCAGTCACCATTGTTTTGTTTAAGGCTAGAATTACAATGCCGTATTAGCCCAAAATGTGTGCCAGGTTAACCTTACAGTGCCCACAAATGACACTTGGATACAACTCGCTAAGTTCCATACCTCAATAGACTTTTATATAAAAGAGGGTTTTTTTCATCAAATCTTATTTTTTTAACAATCAATATATGCGTCCCGATTTTGAAAACGGCAAAAACACCACCATTTTTTTTTTTTACTTTTCTGCGATTTCAATAACATTCTTAGACTCAGTAGTTTGAAATAGGGTCGGTCAGTTTAGCAGAACAATCATCCTTTTTCTAGGCCTAAACCAGTTCTTTAGGCCATTCAAGAAAGATATTGGTTTGTTGGAGAGTGCTCAACGGCAATCCACAGAAAAGCTCATATGCTTTTAGAGGACGAGTGTGGCATGAAAAATGAGCAACTTAGATGTGAGTCTTCCATGGAAGACGTGTGTCGCCTGGCATTTCAGACAGAATTCTAAGTGGAAAAGAGGCATAACTCTGGAAAAAATATAGCGGATCAAAAAATAAAATAGGAGGTGCACAATGCCATTATGTGATAAAGAACCACTGAAAGTTTCATCAAAATCCATTCATAGGTTAAAGAGGAGTGGCGGATAAGAGAAAGTGTGACGCGGACGACGACGTGGACGACGCAAGATGACGAGGCATAACTCTGGAAAAATACAGCGGATCAAAAAATAAAATAGGAGGTGCACAATGCCATTATGTGATAAAGAATCACTGAAAATTTCATCAAAATCCATTCATAGGTTAAAGAGGAGTGGCGGATAAGAGAAAGTGTGACGTGGACGACGACGCAAGACGACAAAAGTAATCCCTATATGTCGCTCCCAATTTCGTGGGGCGGCGACACAATAAGTATGACTGAGATGAGGATATCAGCTCAATAGGGGTATTTTGGGGTAATAACAAGTAATTAACAAAAAGTGTGCTCTCTGTTCCACATTGAGTCGAGAGATCTTCTTGGAAAAACAAATACCGCTGTTGGGTGGACTAAAAACACTACTTCCATCCAAGCACAGTGGGTACAGTACCAGCTGAACTATGCTGGAGGACAAACACCATAGACTTTCTCTCAATTTTGTTCCTGATAGGTAATTTCAACTTTACATCATTTCTTCGGAAACTTTCAGCAGAGAGCTTCTCGAGAAATGATCGCCATTTTCTTGTGATTATCCAACAACCCACTTCAGGTGGTACTATATTCTTTAAAACAAGTTATGTGGAAAACCATCAAAAATTTGGTAGTCATTGAAATCAAAACAGGACACTCCTGCTGCTTTTTATATAGACCTGGAAATAAAGGGCTTATATCGGATACTTGTAATCCACAGGAAAAGGGGGTTGTGGTGCTTCTTAGCTTTCTTTGTTTTTTACTTTGCCAGTCATGCCTTTTTTTAACTTCTTAATGGGCTTCCTTTCCTGCCTATATAAATATCAACAACTAATGTGCGATCTCGCAGAAGCGAGATCGCACATTAGTTGTTGCTATTTATTTTGGCCGAAATTCTTTTAGATGGTACTTTAATACACTTATATTGTATTATTCTGTTGTAACTGGTCGCAACCAGCTGTGACCTGTAGTTCGTTCGCACATTTTCCAATTGTCGTAACCCACACGTAACCTAACTTTCTAGGTCTGTATATATATATCTACCACAGCTAATAAATTTGTACCGAGAACACGCTTTCGAGCACCAATTATTTTTTTCCAAGTACTTTTAAGGATCCTCTGTTTTATCCTCAAATTAGACCAATCTACAGGTCTAAATTGCTATTTCCACACTTTTCCAAAATCACCCCTCTCATTGCTATCAATAAAAAAAAAAATATCCAATAATATTTAATGGCACAAGGAAGATAACTTAATTGCATATTAAAGTGACAGAAGCTGTATTTGGAAAAAAAAACTAATTTTTGGAGTCAAGAAAATTACGGTAGCTATTTTCTGAAAATTGTGTTGCATAAAATGCTAACTTTTTGAACTCTCATGTAAAAACCTACCTTCATTGAGCCACATTGATGGTAAGTGCAAAAGAGGGCAGTTGTAAACTTCTAGAGATTTGACATTCAAAAATACTTCTCCAGCTGCCTTCAAACCAACATCTGTGATCAATGCAGGATTTTCTGTAACACTGACCAAGCCATGAAATACCAGATCTTCATTCGTCCATTTTCCTGTTTTCAGACAACAGAATATGTGTACATAATATTATCTTAACCCTTTACCCAACGTAACGGCCAAAACCGGCCAGCGCTATTCTCAAAAATCGCCAATTAATTTTCAAAATATTTTCATTTTTTGTCTCAAAAACATAGGTTATGACCCCTCATTGGAATGAGCTCGTTCCAACGAGGGGTCATAACCTATGTTTTTGAGACAAAAAATGAAAAAAATTAATTATTCAAGAATTTTTTTTGCAAGTGTCGTCTGCTTTTCATGTTAGGTAAAGGGTTAACATCTTACATTATGATGTCAAACTCTATTTTCTCTTTTCCCTTTAACCCTTCACCCAATGCAGACGGATTCAAAATTTAATATTTTAATTTTTAAATACTATTTTTTCAAAATATTTCAACAAAACCACATCATATGATCTCTTACTGGAATGAGCTTGACTGCTCAATTTGTAAATTATGCTGGTGCTTCCAGCTAATTCATGAGGTAAAGGGTCAATGCAATCAGATTTATTTACTGTTTTTTTTTACCACAGTAAACAAGCACTGCTTCACTTCCCAGGGCTCCCACGGGTATAATGCAATTAGAGAATTCAATCAAAGATATACTGGGAGGATTTTATTTTTATTTTTTATATTCAATCGTCACCCACTGCTTCCTATGAAAATTTTTCTTGCCCTTCCCAAAACGAAGGCAAATATAGCTCCTCGAACTTCTCTTGAACAAATCTGAGTCTACACCTCAAAAGGAAGCTGCACACCAAATATCAAGTCTCTGCTACAGCTGGTTCATGAGTAGATTTTTTAAGATTTAAGCACACTTTTTGGGTTTGGCCCTACCAAGGGGCGTGGCAACTTGATTTGAACAAAATTAAAATGCGATGTCATAACAAACTATTAACTCAAATTTCAATTGAATTGGTTCAGCGGTTTTGGAGGAGAAGACGCAAACACCATGTTCACGGACAGCGGACAGTGAGTGATCACTATAGCTCCCCTGACTGAAAGTCAGGCGAGCTAAAAATACAATAACTAAAATGAAATTGTGGTGACTTCAGCAAATTTACTTAAGTCAACTGCTATCATTTATGACCTGACATTACTGGTGTACAGATTAATGATGGTTGAGTCAGGTTGAGTGCTTAATTATTTTTCAAAGGTGATTTGAAACATAAGTATTTTTTTTCAGAGATACTTTGCTACCAGTAAGAGTAATCTTAGTTTAGCAAGATTTTGTTAATGTAACTTTTCTGTTACAACTTATTTGAGAGTGTCAATGGGCACTCTCCAATAAATTGCAGCCAAACAATTTTGTATAAAACTTTTCTACAGCTGAGCAAACATCAAGCTAACACATAAAATGTAAAGCCACTATAGTGGCTTCTAGCACTTTTCAATAGAGCCATGATAGCTGCGTCTAGCACTCAACCAGTTAATTCATTGGTATTAATCTCTTATCTTATTACTCACTTATGCGAGTCACTGTAGTGGTGAGAAAAATGATGCTGGATCATGCCAAAATGTTTTTATCTTTTTCACTCATCGTGGCACTGATCGAGGTACAACCTGATTATCACGTACTGTACAACAAACCTTTGAAATTGACACATTGTTACCAGAGATGTATAGTTTAGGGCTGTCATGATTAATCGATTAATCGATTGTTGATCGGTCACGGCAAAATCGATTAGTATTTTTCGTTGTCGAATAATCGGTAAATTGTATCCTGTTTTAGATGTTTAATAATTAAAAGAAAATTTGATGAAAAAACTATTGTTTCTAAAGGTAAAGAGTTAAGAACATCGATGTTAAACCCCAAGAAGCCATTGGAAGCATTGTCTTCCATGTACATTCATCAAAGCTTTGATGTTCTGAATTTTTGAACCGTCAGTGTAATAATCAAGACCGGTCGGCAGCTGCGAAGTTCGCAACTGCCGACCGGTCTTGATTATTACACTGATGGTTCAAAAGTTCAGAACATCAAAGCTTTGAATGTCCCAAAAAGTTGATCGTCTTCGTTGTTTACTTGAGGTAGGTCAGCTGACTTGAACTTCATTTTTATCGACTTCAAAGAGAGGGAGAGGGGGTGGGGGTCATCTAGGTACGATTAATTGATTATTTGCGACGATTAATCGATTCCTAAAATGAAAAATCGTGACAGCCCTAGTATAGTTGTTAATACCTTGATCAAAGTATGGATCTACATAGCCCAAATGCAGAACATTAAAGACTGGAAATGATGCATCAGCTATCTTCAGTGCTGCAAACAGACTATCTTTGGTTAAAGATGGTTGTATTTTTAATTCTTCCAGGCTGAAATATTAATACAAAGCTGACATGAGTATATATGATGTAAAGCCACAGCAGACTGATTAACCCTTCACCTAACGTATCAGCGCAGGGTATTTTTTGTTTTTAAAAATTTGATTAGCAATTTCCATCTTTGTTTCAAAGAGTGATGATAAGTAGTGAATATAAAGCCAATATGAAAGAAAAATGATTAGCATTTGGACATTTTTGAATAGCATTTTGCGATGCGAATCCAGTCATCAAATACTCTGCAGCGGGCTCTGTACACGTCATTTACAAACTGAGCAATTGTTGAAAGAATAGTTTTTTATTTAAATTTCAGCAAAACCCTGTCATGTGACCCCATCATTGGAACGATCTTGTTCCAATGAGGGGACACATGATATGGTTTTGCTGAAATTTTTTTTAAATTTGAAAAAAAATAATTAACCCTTAAGTGTCTGGAGATTTTTATATATTTTGGCCACACTTTGACATTCTATAACCCGTGGCACTGAAGTTGTTTTTATGCAAGTCCGGTACATAGGCAGCCAAGACTTGCCTAAAAACAAAACAGCCAAGGTACATGTACAGTACGTGGAGAGTGGATTGTAACTAAATCACCCGTGGAGTGGAGTTATCACCCAAGCTATAACTTTCAAATTTTGTAGATATCAACAAAAAACACAAGCAATGTTTCAGCCAATGGCTGAAACTTTGCTTGGGCTGGTTAGGCTTTGCAACAAATTTAAATACACTCTCCACGTACTGTACCTGTGATTTCAAGCCGGTGACTGCATGTTGGGGAACCTATTCTCAGTGTTCTGTTGCAGCAAAAGGGATCATAGTCAGAGTTAAAGATATTATAGTCAGGGTTAGGCTCTTAAGGGTTAAAATAGCAAACTTTAACCTTGAGTGCATTGGTTAAAGGGTTAACTCTTTACCTAATCAACTGATATTTACAGTTGAAACTAGAAGTACTGTTGCTGAATTATGCACTATTATAAAGTAATAGTGTGCTGAGTAAGTACACTTTTTGCCCCTATCAAACACAAACTGACCCATTAGCAGAGAAAAACAGGCATGCCCACCACGTCTGTACTTGTCAATAGAGATCACTAACATCATTCCTAACCTCTACTGGGGATACATGTACATGTAATGATGTGAATACATATTAACACCCTACAGAATGAAGAGAGTGCATTACTACTTAATCACAATGGCAAACATTATCCACTCGAAAAGTATTTATATATATAATTCTTCATAACAGCACAAGAAACACTTCAGTGACAAGTTACACCCGGTGGTCCAGGTGATGAAAGTTTGCAAGTGTTTCTTGTGTTTTCTCCTCAGAAATTGAAATTAATTACTGAGTAAAAAATCTATCCCACAGCAATTTACCGGGTAGTAGTAAACCAACCTCCACATACAGTTAAAACTAGAAGTCCTGTCATAAAATGCGTACAAATAGCACGTTGATATGCACGTTAATGCACGTGTTATGGCCCAAGTAAAGCTATCAAATTCTGTACATATGGCCTGTGCACAAGCAATGTTTCAGCCAATGGACATCCGGGTAACCCGGAGGTCCATTGGCAGAAACATTGCATGTGTTTGCTATAAGTAACCAAGAGAACCTGCCGTGCTTTGGATGCCATTCGATATGGCAATTGCATGCAATTCCAACGCGCAATTAAGCCTAGATAAGCGCACAATTCATGACAGGACTTCTAGTTTTAACTGTACTGTAGTCTCAATAGTTTCTTTCTATTTGATCGGTTCTGTTTGTGATTTCACTACGGACCTCGCAAATAGTGCATTATATTTTGCATTGCACAGTGCAAATGCTCTTGTGTATTTCTGCAGTAAGGAGCGCATTAACTAACAAGCAATTTCTGCACTAATTGTGACAGGACTTCTAGTTTCAAATGTAGACTATAGTTCAGTGGAGCCCACTTAATTGGATATCTCTTAACTGAATAATCCTGTTAATTGAATGTAATTTCCCAACACAAAACCATTTACCATACCTCCAGTACAAATCGGACTTGTTAACTGAATACAGGTTATAGAGTAAACTCCTCTTAATTGAATAATAAATCTTGTAACCTTGTGATAAATTACCCCGACTCTCCCCAGTTTTCCTTTGTTTCTTGACCTATTTGGCCTCAGTACATACAATACAGGCATTTAGTCTGTTATATCTTGTTTGACAGAGCTCATGGAGCTCTGTCAAACAAAATATAACAGAATAAAAGATAAATTTATCTCTAGAATACAGGAAAGTGACACAATCCTGTTAATTGAATACTCCTGTTGATTGAATGATTTTCTTTGGCAAAGTGGCTATTCAATTAACAGGACTCTATTGTACTGTGATCACAAAAGTGGACAGGGTATTTCAACAGCATCATGACCCAGTGGTGAAAAAATTATCTGTCTTTTTTCTTCTCACAACATTTAGAATCTCACCTGTCAAAAAACAATGTCATTTCCATTTGTTTTTCTTGATTTGATCCAGGGTAACATGATATCTTCCCCCTGGATATTCCCACCCACCCCCACCCTTGACATTTTTGTTCTTGTTTAACCCTTTACCCAATGCAGACGATATCAAAATTTATTATTTTAAATACCATTTTTTAAAATAATATTTTTTCAGCTGCTGAATTTGCATATTACGTGGGCGGATGTGGCCGATTCGTTGGGTAAAGGGTTAATTCAATGCAATTTGATGCTCAGATATTGAAAGATGCATTTTTGTCATTAATTTCAGGTACGGTACATGTATTTATGTTTTGAAGAAACATCCACCCACCAAATAGTTATGTCATTTGGGTCAGGATTAAAAAAGTTGCGTAATCAATTGCCATCACAAACTGTTAAGACACTTTTCCAAAACTTTGTTTAGATTGTCTACATCTTCACTTTTAAAGTCAAATAGCTTTGAATTAATGACAAATCTGATTTTATAGGGGTTGGGGAAGATGATGTGGCACAAGGGATTTCGCATTGTTTTACAGTTAAAACTAGAAGTCCTGTCATGAAATGCGCACAAATAGCATGTTGAGATGCACGTTAATGTGCGCGTTATGGCCCAAGTACAGCTATCAAATTCTGTACATATGGCCTGTGCACAAGCAATGTTTCAGCCAATGGACCTCCGGGTAACCCGGAGGTCCATTGGCAGAAACATTGCATGTGTTTGCTATGAGTAACCAGGAGAACCTGCCGTGCTTTAGATGCCAATCGATATGGCAATTGCACGCAATTCCAACGCGCAATTAAGCCTAGATAAGCGCACTATTCGTGACAGGACTTCTAGTTTTAACTGTATCCATCAAATTTTGAGCCTTTTATGAAACTACGTTGTGATCTGATGGAGAAAGAGATCACTTCTGTGATCACATAACCAGTAATACATGTATACTAAACTCCATACTGAATGCAGCAAAATTATTTCTCTAATAATCTCATTTATCTTGTACTGTGGACTTATTATCTGAAGCTCAGCTGCATGCCAACTAATACTAATAATAACTCATCATCCATACGACCATCCATTTATTATCATCAAAGTATTTCCATCATCGCAAATATAATCATTTAAATTGTATATGTATTGTCACAGCAAAATGTAACTTTATTGTTTGTTACGAGCTGGAAATAAAAGTTTGAAGTTCATAATGTAACAGTGTTTAGTGTGTCAAATCAATATTTCATCTCACAAGTACATGTAGGATTTATTATTTAACTGACTGATAGAGTGATAAATTATTTGTCACCAAAATTTATTCACATTGTCACCTGAGTTCCAATGTGTTCTATGTGACAGTAGGAACATAGAACACATTGAACTAGGGCTGTCGCGATTATTTGATTAATCGACTAACCGTCAACTGTTACGGTAGTCGACAGTTTTTCTTTTTAGTCGATCATCTTTCATTTTTAAAGTTGTACAAGTCGTATTAAAATAGAGCTGTATAATGAAATAAATTAACAGATTGTTAACCTTTATAATGTCTCGCAATAGTTACTTATAATATCCCATGGTCTTTGTTTTCTGCATTATTGTGCAACAATGTAATTTTGAAAACACTGAGCCTTGCCATTTGATCAATCCCTGTTCTCTGTTGTATTAACCCTTTACCCAACGAATCGCCCGCATCCAACCGCGTAATATGCAAATTCAGCAGCTGAAAAAATGTTAAAAAATTTATAGTAATTTATATATTTTTTATACTTACCAATGACCCAGACTTAGCTGGTGCTAACTCCAACAAAACCAGGGCCAAACACAAATTTTGCCCCCCAATCCCCAAAATTTGCATCCAAAACAAAAAGAAATCATGTCCTAAAGGACCTCCATAGTACGCCTCTACTGCGCATGCGCAGTGACGCAGTCGTCCCGAAATTGGCGCCAATTATCATTCTTACTGGCAGTGCCTGGTCAGCGCTATGTACTCAGCGGGGAGGCAAGAGTTCCCAACTCCAGGGAGGGCCATCCCCGTCTGGGTCATTGGTAAGTATAAAAAATATATAAATTACTATAAATTTTTTAACATTTTTATACTGTACCAATGACCCAGACTTAGCTGAATAGTAAACAGGCTGGAGGGCCTAGGACATAGAGGAAAATCCAATAAGCTCAACTATATAGTAAAGAGGTAACCCCTTAAGGAGAAAAGGAGTATTAGGCTTTACATGTATCTTTCTTATTTAATATTAAATTAGAAAGATACACTACCCTTAATAATTGAGCACAATAACATTCATGTTCTCTATTAACATCCAGTATAACCCTTATACTAATTATTTTTAAAGCAAGCCAATAAATAAAGTAGTCCAGAGAATTGAGACTCTTTATAATCATTTAAAAGTGTCCGAGTATTGTATATTAAAGCCCGTTTGACCCTTGACATATACAAATGCTTCACACCGAGCTACACTTTAAAAATAAGACATGAATGAAATTAAACATTACTATTACACTTTAAAACCATCCCGGAAGCGACTCAGAAATACTGACTTGGAGGAGGCATTCCCTTGCTTTTCACTATAAAGCAGGTGACCTAAGGGAACACCCGCCCCCCCCCCCCCTTCCCCTTGCCCTGGGTCAAATAGCCCAGAGCGAAGAGGGCAGCCGGACGGAGTCACTGCCGGAACAGAAAGCCTGCATAACTATAGTTGCAACTGTTTAGTGGACGACATTCTGAGCAACAGATAACGGACCTAAACAATGCAGGTCTCCAGAAATGGACTCAATATTTCTGAGATAAAAATTCGTAAATGTGGATGGCTGAGACCAATAAGCAGCCTTCATTAAATCTGTAATAGCAACACTATTAGCATAAGCCCAGGAAGTAGAAAGAGCTCTTACTTCATGAGCAGAAATCTTAAGCACAGACTGCTGAGAAGAAGATAAATCTTCATAAGCAGTACGGATAGTTAACTGAATCCATCTAGCAATAGAATGGACTGAAATGTCCTTTCTATTAGGCATCAAAGACAGAAAGAAACGTTTCCGTCCCTTTCTGATGAACTGAGATCTCTGTTTATAGATACGTAGTGCTCTAACATGACAGAGTAAAGGCCTACGCCCGTCTGAAGACGGAAGAGCCTTAATAACAATAGGTTCCGGATATTTATTAGGAGCCTGATTCTTAGCTAAAAAACCCACATTAGTAGTGAAGGTGATAGTGTTCCCAACACTACGATAATGAGAATCATCCACCGATAGTGCATGAAGCTCACTGACTCTTCTGGCAGAAGAGAAAGCTAAGAGAAAAGCTGTCTTATAAGATAAGAATTTGAAATCTACTGTCCCAAGAGGTTCAAATGGCTTTTCCTTCAATTTAAGGAGAACCCAAGCTAAATTCCACTTAGGAATTAATCTAAGAGTTCTGGGTCTATTTATCGAAAAGTTTCTAACCAATTTCGATAAAGAGACATTAGATCCAATTTGTAAACTATCAAGATGTGCATAGGTATCAGATAACATAGATCTATAACCCTTTATAGTAACAGGCTGCAGTTTGATTTCGTCAAACAAGTATACTAGAAAGTTTGCAATGTCTGGTATAGAGGGATCAAATATATCTACAGAATGATCCCTACACCAACGACGAAAAACCTTCCACTTAGCCGCATAGTTTAGCGAAGAGGAGGTCCTCCTACAGTTAGAAATCGCGTCCACTGCTCGTCCTGTAAAGTGCTTGCCATGCAAGAAGGACCGCACAACGGAAAAACGTGAAGGTTGAGACCTTGCGGGTTGTGATGGAGTTGGCGCGATTTCCCCTGCGAAAGAAGATCCTCTCGTGGAGGAAGCTTCCGCGGTAGGTCCCACAACAGACACCTGAGTAGATTTATCCACGGTCTCTGTGGCGACAGAGATGCTACCAACAGAATCTTGCATTGAGATTGTTTTATCTTTAGCAATACTTGTTGAATTAACGGCGCTGGAGGATACGCATATCCTATCATTCCGTCCCAAGGGATCGACAGAGCGTCTACTGCAAATGCTCTTGGATCCGGACACGGGGACACATACGTCTGCAACTGATTGTTGAGATGTGTCGCAAATAAGTCTATCATTGGCCGTTCCCATTGGTAGCAAATCTGATTGAATACTTGTTTGTTGAGAGTCCACTCCGACGGCAACAAGCGACCCTTTCGTGAAAGGGAGTCTGCTAGCACATTCAGACGACCCGGTATGTGACGGACCGAAAGAAGAACGTGATGTTCTAACGCAAACAGAAGGATTCTTTCCGTTAGATTGAACAACGGAACTGAATGAGTGCCTCCCTGATTCCGTATATACGCCACTACTGTCGTATTGTCGGATAGGATTTGGACATGAGCATCGTGAATAATGTCCATCCAGTGACGTAACGCAAGCCAAATTGACATCATTTCCTTGATGTTTATGTGCTTGCACAGGAATTGCGGATCCCAAAGACCCTGGCATCTCGAATCCGTTGGGATTAATGATGCACCCCAACCTGTTTGTCTGGCATCCGTCATAATGGTAAAACTCGGATCCGGCAACTGCAGCGGAACTCCTTGAGTTAACCACTGAATGTTTGCCCAAGTCTGAATCTCTTGTTTCACTTGATCTGACAAGAGAACGTCTACATCGAGCGAATGAATTTTCACACTCCAATTCTGAGTCAGGAAAATTTGAAGAGGACGTGTGCGTAGCCGCCCCATCGGAATGAGATCCGCGGCGGCTCCGCACAGACCTATCAGTCTCATAAATACTCTCGCCGTGACTTTGTCTGCGTGCAGACAATAGCGAGCGTAACAACTGACTAATTTCGCTCTGGTTAACGGCAGACGAACGAGATTGTTGTGCGTCTCGAAGCTCATTCCCAGATGAGTGAATGACTTGGACGGCACCAGATCCGACTTCTCCTCGTTTACTATGAAACCGAGACGTCGGAGCAATAGAAGAAGATTCTGAACATCGTTCTGAAGCGTTAACTCGTTGCCGTACCTCTGAAGAATGTCGTCCAGGTAGGCCGACGTTACCGCAGACGAATGAGCTCGGAAGTAGATCATTACCGAGTTCATTACCCGAGTGAAAGCCCAGGGAGCTAGATTCAATCCGAAGCACATGGCCCGGAACTGATACACCACTCCTAGGACTGCGAAGCGTAGATACTTTCGGAATGTCGGATGTACCATGACGTGAAAGTACGCATCTTTGAGATCTATGCTCGTTGCATAATCGTTCACCCGAATACTCGCTCTGACCGATCGAATCGTCTCCATATAAAACTTCGGAGCGACGATCAGCTTGTTTATCCAGCTCAAATCTATGACTGGACGGAACGAGCCGTCTGGTTTCGGAACCAGAAACAGATGGCTGTAGAATCCCAGAGATTCCTGGTTTTCTACGACCTCTACCGCGTTCTTCATTAAAAGAGACTGCACCTCTGATAACAGAGCGTCTCTTTTCTGTGGATTTGACGGAAGATGAGTCCACTTTGGACTTCGAGTTAATGGAGGCTTTCGTTTGAAGGATATCTTTAGACTTTCCGAAGTCACTCCTCTCACCCACGGGTCGTCCGTAATCGACGCCCACTCTTGTGAAAAACTCGACAACCTTCCGCCAACCGGAACGCGATAGAGGTTTAAGCCATCACCTCCTGGACCTGCGAGGCCTGCGGTAGGAGAAACCACGTCTTCCACGACCCGCACCTCGCCTCGTCGACCTCGGGGCGTCCGACCGATTGTCCCGGCCTGAAGGACGTCCCGAACGAGAGTCGCTATCCTGACGGTCTCTCGAATAAGACCAAGAGGACGCACCGGAACCTCTATAGGAACCTCTCTTGGGCGCATTAGACCCAGAAGTGCCTGTCTTATTCGTGTCTGCTGTATCCGACTTTTTAGGAGCGGATCTGAACAACAGAGAATCATTAGCTTTCTTTTTAATTTTATCATAAATAGCGGAAAGCTTGCCGTCAAAGAGAAGTTCTCCTGAGACCGAAGCGACTCTAAGAGAGTTCTTCACCTTAGAATCCACTAGTGTGGATGTAGCTAGGGCTGCGTCACGTCTAACCAACTCCAGATTTGCCACTGAAAGGGCGGAGTTACACGTGGAATAAGCTACTGCCCTTGAAAGAAGTCTTAAAGAGGATTGTATATCCTGAAACTCTTCCCCTTGAAGGCGCAGTGATAACGCCTTAGTAAGGTGATCTGCGTAAGATAAGGCATCTAAATTGGCTCTGTTAGACGCAATAGCTGTTTCCAACACCGCGGTTGGAATAGAAGCTGACGACGATAATGATAGCTCTAAGTCTTCCGCCTCGTCGTCCATACGCAGAGGAACTCTCGGTATACCCTGTCCTGCCGTGTCGAATTTATTCCTTGCATTAATGAAAGGCAGGTTAAGAGTATTAGCGGACAAGAAACCTGCTTTCCCCGTCCTGGAAGCAAGTTTAAATATAGCGTCATTCAATAATTCAAATGTTCTTGCAACATTATTGGACTGCGACGGAAACTCGGGAGCGATGTCCCTGAACCGCTCAAAAAATTCAGAGTCCAATGACGCTATAATTCTCTTGTCCGGAAGCGCAGCAGTCTGGCCCGACGGAACAACTTGAGGGAGAAAGTGCCGGATGAAGTCCACGGCAGCTTTATGTTGTTCCGAAAGGGATAGCTCCAATTCATCCGTATCCCTTTCACCATCCGGTCGGACCTCCCGATGTTCCCGGTCGTCCGCCCCCGATGCTTCGGCGGAGCGTACCGACCCAGCGCCGTCGGATAATTCTCGATCCGACACCGTTTCTGTCGGCTGCTGGGATGCTGCGATAAGCTGTGCTATCTGCACAAGAATGTCCGACGTCGAGACCTGCGGAGGCGCAGTCTTTCGCTGCTTCGCCGAGGGCAGCTCCGCATCAGATGGCTCCCGCATACTTTTCCTATGCGAACGTCCGGAGTCCATCGGTCTCGAATCCCTGGCTGCCGGATGGTGTGACCTGGTCGCCGAAGAATCCTTCATCGGCGAAGCTGGCAAAATATCGGAGGTCACGCAGCCAAGGTGCGGTCGTGTGCGCTGACGAGAAGAGGAAGCCTTAACAGTCTCTGCGGACTGCTTATACAACGGAGCGTCCCGAGCGACGGACGTATGCTCCGCTAAAGACACATTTTGTACCACAACATCTGGTCCCAGATGTTGTTGTACGAGAGAGGGACCTCTCTCGCTCGCGGCCCGGCTGGACCTGGACGAGCTAGGAACCGGACTAAAAGGCTTCCTCCGTTCTCGTTTACTATCCGCCGTCACTGGGTGTGCATCTATTATGTTTATAGTGCTCGCATCACCCAAAATTTCCTCTTGGACCGCATCGGACGAACCCGGCTGCCGAACCATTCGGTGAATGGATGCTACACCGGGCGAGCTAGCGGACGACATTTGTCTAATCTCCATGAGCACTTTTGCCGCTAGCTCTGAATTCATTTGTGACGACGGACGCACACTTGAAGAAGATAACATGGAAACATCACCCTGTTCTGGTTCCTCTGAAATAGAAACTGAGAGAGTAGAGTGACCTTGTGGAGAAAGAGCCGGCATCGCTCTTTCTCCAGAAACAACATATCGTGACACACGTTTCCAATGTTTCTCATCCCAATATTCACATATAGGACAGGGATTAATGCGAGAACACTGACTACAATTAATACAATGATCATGAAAATCAGAGGAAGATTTCTTCCTATTACAATTTGAACAATGTCCCTTCATTGTGAAAGAACAACAATAAGTCCTAGTTACTCGCAAAAACCCCTGACACAAAGATACATAATAACATGATCCATTAATAAATGAAAAAACAATTGCAAAACAAAATAATTTTGAAAAAATATTTTTTCAGAGAAGCCCAAGTTGCTGAAAAGTAACGTTGAGCCCCGATGGATCCGATGGCAAAGTGTGGTCAAAAATTTTAAATTTATATAAAATAATTAATGAGACACTTTCGGATAATATAAATGTATCTTATAATGAGATAAACTACCACAAAGGCAAACAGCCCCCCTCAAAAAAGGCTGTTGCCAATGAAAACAAACAGTGTAAACACACTAGAAAACATGACTCCAGGCACTGAAAAAACTGGCCCGGAATCAGTCATCAATTACACTCTATCTGATGCAAAACAGAGACTCCCAGGGGAGAATCTGTAGAACATCAGATGGAAGATGCAGAACACAAACGTTATACACCCATGGGTGAAAACGTAACTATGGGGAAAATAACAGAAAACATTCTGTAACCAAGCAACTCTCCCAGGAAATTTTAGAAATGAAACTTCTCAAAAATATGCCAAAAGCATGGGAGAATTGCCAGGGGGGACTTTAGAAGGTTAGGGGAGAGGAAACACTGAATAAGCAGTGCAACAATTAGCAAGAATGACAACAAGAGGCCCATGCCTCGAAAATAGGCAACTTAACATAATTTCATCAAAAAATTTCAAGTACAGCCCTGATTATTTTTTGCCACTTCTTTTTCCTCTCCTCCTTCTATCCTCTTAGAATCACATTTTCTCCAAAAATTACGTGTCTGGCATCCTTTAAACTGAGATTTACAAGCACAAAGATCAGTGAGATGTTGACTGATGAAGGGCCAAACAGAGAAATGATAATTGGCGCCAATTTCGGGACGACTGCGTCACTGCGCATGCGCAGTAGAGGCGTACTATAGAGGTCCTTTAGGACATGATTTCTTTTTGTTTTGGATGCAAATTTTGGGGATTGGGGGGCAAAATTTGTGTTTGGCCCTGGTTTTGTTGGAGTTAGCACCAGCTAAGTCTGGGTCATTGGTACAGTATAAAAATATTATTTTTCAAAAAATTTCAACAAAACCATATCATGTGACCCCTCTTTGGAACGAGCTTGTCGAGCTCGTTCCAAAGAGGGGGAGGGGTCACATGATATGGTTTTGTTAAAAAAGTTTGAAAAAATTTTAAAAATGTTATTTAAAATAATAAATTTTGAAATCGTCTTCATTGGGTAAAGGGTTAACCAGCACCTGTTAATCAGTACTAAAGAGTATCATTCAAACAGTGTATCTTTTAATAATTGCAGTTTGGGAAGTCACTGCAGAGTAAATAGAATCATCAGTCTTGTACACTCAAACAACCCTCTTTGGAATAATTGGAACCGCAAAAGTGAGAAAATTGTCACAAGACCCACCACAGCGGTAACACTTGTAGTACTTGTTGTAACTTGTGTTGGAGTGGAGGGGGTTTTATATTCGAAATTTTTGAATATTATTTACAGAAAAGAAACATTTGCACAAATGTTCTTCTATTTAAATTCTTCAAATCAATCGGAGTCTGCCAGGGATATTCTGGTGTTTCTATTTTATCTTGATGCAGAAAGGTTCACATTCAAACATTGTCAGTTTTAAATTTATTTTGTTAAGTATATTAAAGATTGTCGAATTCATGGATTCAACTATTAATCGATTAATCGTTGACTAATGCTGGCGATTAGTTAAATATGAAAATTGATAATCCCGACAGCCCTAATTGGAACTCAGGGGACGATATGTCTTTCCCTTGCTGCAATTCATGGGAGAGTGCACTCTCCCTTAAATTGTCACGTAGCAAATACATACTGACTAAATAATATTTGGTAAATGTACTCAAGAATAAAGCTCAAGTGGGGGCTCCCAGCGCTCAACCAGTTCACCTCAGAGTCTTGGTCAGTATGAGTATGTGTAAAGTACAATGCTACAAGTTATGTAACTTTTTTACCATTCGATTCTATTGGTCGTAAGCATGCTTCACATCAAATAACTGTTCTCTGTTCTGTGAAATTTGGGAAATATGGGCATTTGAAAATATTTCTATTTATCTTTTTAGCTCTTGTGGTTCCCACAGGGATGTGTGAAAAAATTTTTGGCATGAATAAATACCTAGAACTCAATAAAACCACATGCCAAATTTGGTTAAAATTGGCTCATCAGTTCAGAAAAAAGAAATTTGACCGGGGCCAAAATCGTGCCCCTCCCAACACAAATAAATATTGTCCAATAAAATTTGTTTCAACAAACCTTCTACACCTCAAAAGGAAACTCAGTACCAAATACCAATAAGGTCATGAAAAGGAGACTTTTTTAAAATTTGAAAGCATTTTCCATCATCCCCTTCCTTATGGGGGGGTGCAACTTAAATTTAACAAAATGCAATGTCAGAACAAATCACCTCAAATTTCACTGAAATCAGTTCAGCAGTTTTGATGGAGCAGTTGCAAACACCATGTTCACGGACAATGGATGGAAAGTGATCACTACAGCTCACCCAGACTTCCAGTCAGGTGTGCTAAAAATGAAGGGAGGCAAAAAATGCTTTCCTGGAAGCTGCTAAGGTAAGCAAATTGCTTTTCTGAACTACTTTTCATTGTTTTGCTTCATGAACATCTTCTAAATGCCTAATAAATGGGTGTTCTCCAAGGAATGCATTCAAGCCAAACAATGCCAATAAACTGTTGTTGAACCTGTGTCAATGCCAATAAACTGTTGTTGAACCTGTGTCCATTTTTCATAAACCCCTCTTCCTCAGAATGGGTTAATTGAGCAAGAGGGTCTGCCTAAGTGACTGATAGTCACATATCTGCCGACACACACATACATGTATATACTATTTCCGTGTGTCAGCAAACTATCAGTCATCCAGATGGAAAATCTCATTTAATTGGTCCATACTGTGGTAGATGGGTTTGTAAACATTCAAACAATCTCCCAGTGAGAACAGATACTACCATACACAAATAACATAAGACTGAAATAATATTTTTACAATAATATGATTTTGGAGGGCATAAGTGATTAACAACTCAACTCGCTCTGGACTGACCAGACAAAGTATATTTACATTTTTGAGGGTTCATGATTGAGGGCAGGCTTATTGCCATTTCTGTTTTACCCCTCATGAAAGGAGCTATTGGAGTGTTTGAGATACCAGCAGTGTCGTAAATGTCCAGAAGTAGACACTGAAAAAATGCTTACGGTGGATTAAAGTATGATTTCCATCACTGAAAATTATGTAGCGTATGACCTTTCATTGGAAGGAACTCATTGAGCTTGTTTTTTGCGCGTGTCCTCACTGGTTGTGTGAGGTAAAGGGTTAACAAATTTTACACAGTAGAAATATCGCTGAGCAATCCTTACATTTATTCAGGAGAATGATTGCCAATCATGTGACAATACAATTTGTTCAAATACCAGAAGAACAAAATGATTGTTCTCCCGATATGAAGGCCTGCATTAGGCTACTAACCCTTTACCTAACATAGCGGCCAAAAACAACCTGGAAATTGACCCCAAAAAGCCTACCATAGCTTAAAATATCTTACAAATGTCTCGATAAAACCATACAAATATGGATGTCATTATTTCTCCACTCGAAAAGTATTTATAATTGATCATAACAGCAAAAGAAATACTTGTAAACTTTCATCACATGAACCTAGTGATTTGCTTCTTGTGGTTTCTCCTCAGAAATTGTAAATAACTACGAAGTGAAAAATCTATCCCACAGCAATTCAGTAGTAATCCACCCTTCCCATACTGTGGTCTCAATAATTTGTTTGATCGGTTCAGTTCGTGATTTCACTAACGACCTTGCTAATAGCACATTACATTTTGCATTCCACAGCACAAATGCTCTTGTATATTTCAGGCTACTTCATTCTTCTGCTGTAAGGAGCGAATTAACAAACAAGCATTTTCTGTACTAATTGTGACAGGAGGACTTCTAGTTTCAACTGTAGGATTAAAACTTTACCAACGCAGACGATATCAAAATTTATTACTTTAAATATCATTTTTTTAATTTTTCAACAAATTTCAACAAAACCATATCATATGACCCCTCATTGGAACAACTTTTGTTGAAATGTTTTGAAAAATAATATTTTTTCAACTGCTGAATTTGCATATTACGCGGGCAGATGCGGGCAATTTGTTGGGTAAAGGGTTAAAACTTTGCAACTGTAGTATGGGTAATTTGCACTGCTGAAACAGTGTTTTTTTTCTCATTAAATAAGATAAGGAGTTAAATGAATAAATCCAACTATTTTCAGGCCTGTTTTTGGATTAACCCTTCACCTAACATGAAAAGCAGACAACACTTACAAAAAAAATTCTTGAATAACTAATTATTTTCATTTTTTGTCTCAAAAACATAGGTTATGACCCCTCGTTGGAATGAGCTTGATGAGTAGTCCTAACCTATGTTTTTGAGACAAGAATGAAAAAAATAATGAAAATTAATTGCCGATTTTTTAGAATAGCACTGGCCGGTTTTGGCCATTATGTTGGGTAAAGGTTAAGCAAAAAAAGGCCTCACTCCGACATCGTAAAATTAACGGAAGTTGCCAGAGAAACAACAAAAATTTTCACCAGGCCCTTGCTAAATAAATACATACCCCAGAGATGCTGTCAGAGCCAAAAAACCAACATCGGTTTCTAGAGATAATGCACATGCCCCAAATGTTATCATCTTCACCTGTCTGAATCCATTTAACCTCCAACTGTCTTCCACTATGTGTTGTAATAAACCACCTATAAAAGACAATCGTTACAGGAAATCAATTTGATATGCAAACAACAAAACTTTTCAAACTGAAAAGTAAATTTAACCTTTTACCTACCGTTAAAACTAGAAGTCCTGTCACGAATAGTGCGCTTATCTAGGCTTAATTGCGCGTTGGAATTGCATGCATTTGCCATATCGAATGGCATCCAAAGCACGGCAGGTTCTCTTGGTTACTCATAGCAAACACATGCAATGTTTCTGCCAATGGACCTCCGGGTTACCCGGAGGTCCATTGGCTGAAACATTGCTTGTGCACAGGCCATATGTAATATTTGATAACTTTACTTGGGCCATAACGCGTACATTAACGCGCATGTCAACGTGCTATTTGTGCGCATCTCATGACAGGACTTCTAGTTTTAACTGTAATGCATCGGCTGCCTCTGCTCATGTAATTTACAGATCTGTCATGTTTAATCTAGAAATCAACTAATCGCCAGAAACACCCATCAAGGATTACAATTTTAAAGTCGACGATTATTGGTTTTCATCAATCCTTTACTGATGAATTATTAGTTATTACTCTCCCCCCCATCATTCTCGTAAGAAGTGTTAGAGGCTGTAGAATATCAATACACATTGTAATTGATATGGGAAATAAGTATAAAGGTACAACACATTACACCAGGTCTGGCATTCTAAAAAGTATGGGGTACAAATAATTGTCCTTCTCAGTTTGTCAAAAAGTACCTTCTTAAATCTCAATGTGGCTATTATTAGACTCTTGGTCACCTCATGTCCAAACCCTGAATTTTCCTACGAGAACAGTAGACATGAAGCATACCAGCATGCTTAAAGAATGTTCAGCCCGAGAAACTAATGACTAAAAATATTGTTTTATATATAGTTGTTTCTACATGTAGAGGTCACAGAGTACAATTAACCCTTTACATAACGCAGACAATTTCAAAATTTATTAATTTAAATATCATTTTTAAAAAATTTTCAAAAAATTTCAACAAAACCATATTATGTGGCCCCTCTTTGGAACGAGCTGAGGGGTCACATGATATGGTTTTGTTGAAATGTTTCGAAAAATAATATTTTTTCAGTTGCTGAATTTGCATATTACACAGATGGATGCAGGCGATTCATTGGGTAAAGGGATAAAGTCGACTTTTAATCGATTATTCTTCTTCAAAATTTCATAATTGTGGCAGCTCCAGTAATTTCCAAATAAAGCATTTGAAAAAAAAATTTTTTTAATTTAAAAAAAACCAAATCATGTGATCCCTCATTGGAACAGGCTTGTTCCATGATTTCATTATGTATTTATTGGGGTTTAATGACACTTTTGACAGCCAGGTTCTCCTCATGTTGGACAGTTTTATGGGTGGAGGAAGCCGGAGTACCTGGAGAGAACCACTGAGAAGCAGCAAGCAAATGTCCGACTTCCCAACTGACTAACTCCACACAAGCAGGGTTAGTATTGGTTGAAGACAACTGCACCATTAGCATGCAGTATACCTAGTACACATTGCCACCATGTTCACATATGGGCAAATATGATTAAGTGCCTTGCCCAAGGACACAATGCAGTTACCCCTGACTGGGATCAAACCCCGAACCTTTCGGTTTTAAGTCCAATACAATCACCACTGAGCCACCACAATATCCTGGTCACAATATGTTTTTTCTGAAAAATTTTAAAAATTAATAATTAAAATAATAAATTTTGATATCCTGGGTGTTGGGTAAAATGTTAACCCTTTACCTGATGAATTGGCCGCATCACCAGCGTAAGTTACAAACTGAGCAGGTGAAGAGAAAAATATTTTTCAAAAACATTTCAACATACAGTTAAGACTAGAAGTCCTGTCACGAATAGTGCGTTTATCTTGGCTTAATTGCGCGTTGGAATTGCGTGCAATTGCCATATCGAATGGCATCCAAAGCATGGCAGGTTCTCTTGGTTACTCATAGCAAACACATGCAATGTTTCTGCCAATGGACCTCTGGGTTACCCGGAGGTCCATTGGCTGAAACATTGCTTGTGCACAGGTCATATGTACAGAATTTGATAGCTTTACTTGGGCCATAACGCGTACATTAACGCGCATATCAACGTGCTATTTGTGCGCATTTCATGACAGGACTTCTAGTTATCAACGTGCTATTTGTGCGCATTTCATGATAGGACTTCTAGTTATCAACGTGCTATTTGTGTGCATTTCATGACAGGACTTCTAGTTTTACAACAATGGGCAACATTGGTACAAGCAATTGACTAAACTTCACTTTATCTCCATGTTGAGGTCACAATTAGGCATTGTGCAGAAATATGTGACCTTAAATGCCAATAAATAAATAATAAATAAATAAATAAATCAATGACAGTCAATAAAAACAATGAAAATTGTCCAATTTAACCCTTTACCCAATGTAACGACCAAAACTGGCGAGCACTATTCTAAAAAAATCGCCAATTAATTTTCATAATTATTTTCATTTTTTTTTTATGACCCTTCTTTGGAACGAGCTAATCAAGCTCATTCCAATGAGGGGTCATAACCTATGAATTTGAGATAAAAAAATGAAAAAAATTTCACAAATTTTGTTTGCAAGTGTCATTTGCTTTTCATGTCAGCTAAAGGGTTAACCATAACCCAGAGCAGACTAACATTGATGATGAAGCATTTTACAACTTTCCATGGTGAATTCTAAATAACTATGTCAATGTGTACATAGTTAGTTTGGATATAAGATTGGAATTCAAATGAAGGCAAGGAATGACAATTGGAAACACAGCGGAATATGGTTTAAACACCAAAGTGGTTGTAGCACTGAAAAATATATATAGGTCTTTGGAGGGTGGGTGACCCAGTTTTCAGCAAACACAATTAGGTTTTTTGTTTGCACATTGTAGAGGAGGTGGGGGGGGGGGGGGGGGGTGCATCCAAATGTTTAAGCCTTGTGTCTGCAAAGTTTTTTGAGATTCTCCCCATCCCCACCAAGTCTGCGAGGCATTTTTTATCATCTGTTTTAATTCCATTCAGAACTTACCAGGAATATACAGTAGTATATGACAAGCAGATCACTCAATGCCATAACAAGCGAAAAATGGTAAAACAGTGAGGGGCCAGTAGAGGTTCAATGGCTTATAACAATGATATGATTGTTCTTCACATTAACACGATGAGTGATGGGTCAATCCGAGGAGGGTGATTTGTCTCCTATTCGTTTCAAAGTAAGGCCAAAATTGTGTTTATTCTAACTTCTTCTGACTTGTACTGCTGTTTCTCTGGATAAAAAAAAATTCAGCACTAAGGGGATGCGTTGTAGAAAATTAACATCACAATTTTGTGTTTTATAATATCATTGTAATGATGATGCTTTGTTCAGATTCAATAGGCTAATATACAGTTAAAACTAGAAGTCCTGTCACAAATAGTGTGCTTATCTAGGCTTAATTGTGTGTTGGAATTGCACGCAATTGCCATATCGAATGGCATCCAAAGCACGGCAGGTTCTCCTGGTTAGTCATAGCAAACACATGCAATGTTTCTGCCAATGGACCTCCGGGTTACCCGGAGGTCCATTGGCTGAAACATTGCTTGTGTACAGGCCATATGAACAGAATTTGATAGCTTTACTATGGCCATAACGCGTACATTAATGTGCAGATCAACGTGCTATTTGTGCGCATTTCATGACAGGACTTCTAGTTTTAACTGTAGGTAATAAATAGTATTTAACAAATTTTATTTTTCATGAAAAACTTCACACTTTGAAAAGCATAGTAACTAAGAAGAAAACGTGGCATCATCCTGTGATTTTACTCGAGTCAAATGCTACTGTTTACAACCTGTCATTACTGACGCACAGATTAAGTCGTTGGTATTAGAATCTCTCATGCCAGTCATTGCGTCATTAAGAAAAGCGATGCTGGATCATACCAAAACATTTTAATCTTTTCCACTCATCATTGAGCAATCTAGGTACAATATGCTTGTCAGGTGCTGTTAGGGCCCTGCGGTTACTTGAATTTCAAGTCGAATATAGAGTCTGATCGCAAAATCGACTCAACTCGTCTCCGATTCATGGATGTCTTTTTCCTCGAGTTGATTTGGTCCCGATAAACAACAGAGTTTTCATTGTGAGTTCTTTCTCTAAACGATGCAATAATCCAGTTTGGCCACGAAAGAAATAGGAAAATATGTTACAAAACCCTATTCATATCACTGTTAAATGATACCAACACGATTTACTGATGCCTCATCAATGCCTTAGTAAAGTCGGCATTATACATGAGTCGTAACAGGATTCATCACCTCAGGATAAGGCTTTGCTCTCAAGGTGAAATGCCCAATGAATGGTAGATAACCTATTTGTGTAGAATGAAGTGCACTCCGAGCACTTGAGTCTGTATCATTCCGTTTAACGGAAGTATACAGACTTCAGCTCTCCGAGTGCACTTAATCTGTTATTGGTGATTTGACTGCATGAACAACACAATATACCTCACTTACTTTGGAAACTGTGTTAAAACTTGTCAAAATTGTTACCTGGAGGTTCTAACAGGCAAGAAAGGTTGGTTGCTTGTACCAAAATATGTATGTATGGAATAGTTAGCCGACTGAAAGTTGCATTTACGTGATGAAAGAAAGTTAAATCCCTCTCTGTTGAGAAGAAATCGGGCCGTCAGTTTTATAAGAATCAACTCGAAAAATGGCTAGACTCGCAAGTTTTAAACTAGAATCAAATCGAGAAACGACTTGAACTAAAATATCTGACTCGCAGGGTCCTAAGTGCTTTACATGTATTATTTGGTAATGAGAAAGAGTGAAAACAACCTCTCCATAACTGATTTCAGTGGAAAAAAACAGGCCATCACTATTATTGTTTGGTAATGAAAATGGCCTCACTAAAATTATTTTCAGCAGAAAAGCTTTTTCTACTGAAATTAAGTATAGTGAGGCCATTTTCACTCATGTCTCATTACAATAATGCATGTTGTGATGATCAAAATGAATTGCGTCATCACGATTATTCGGCCATTACTATTCAGGCCTAAAAATAAGCAGTCTGACATTTGCAGAATGAGGTTCCCAGAGGGTGAATTTGATGATGCTATCCCATACAGTGGGCCAATTTATCCCCTGGGTACCTCTTTCTGTTTACAGTTAAAACTAGAAGTCCTATCACAAATAGTGCACTTATCTAGGCTTAATTGCGCGTTGGAATTGCGCACAATTGCCATATTGAATGGCATCCAAAGCACGGCAGGTTCTCTTGGTTACTCATAGCAAACACATGCAATGTTTCTGCCAATGGACCTCCGGGTTACCCGGAGGTCTATTGGCTGAAACATTGCTTGCGCACAGGCCATATGTACAGAATTTGATAGCTTTACTTGGGCCATAACGCGTACATTAACGTGCATATCAACGTGCTATTTGTGCGCATTTCATGACAGGACTTCTAGTTTTAACTGTAGTTTTGAGACCCTAATTCAGACTGAGGTTCACAGAGGGTAAATTTAGTGATGCTACCCTGCTTATTTTCTGGCTTGTTACTATTATTAAGCAGGTGAGAATATTGGCTTCCAGCACTCAACCATTTAAATCAATAACACTCTTTCGATTTTGAAAATGGGAGGTGTGCTGTCTACTGATCACTGCATTTGAAGTGAAGCATGCTATAGTTGAGTGCTGGCATTGGGAAAAAGTTTTCCAGAAAAACATCAATGAATATCTGCACACCTATATCATTCCGCTGGTGCTCGGTAGATAGGGATTCACTTATTTTTTTAATAAGCTTTTCAGAGCTACAAATTTATTTAAGTTTTGTGTAATACATGAAATGCAACTTCAATGGAGCATGTGCAAGTGAATCAAAATGATTCTCCATGGAACACATAAGGGAAAAACAAAGAGTAGCATAACTAGCCTTTGAAGTTTGTACTATTTGAAGTACTAATTCCCAAAAAGTGAAGTTTGATTTGCCCTCTGCACTCTGATGTCAAAATGGCAAAGTTTTCAGCTGCAAATTGATCCCATAATGCAGTTTGATATATAACCAAATATACCTTGTTTGACAGAGCTCAGTGAGCTCTGTCAAACAAGATATAACTGGTTAAATTCATAGTTAAACAAGAGAAATACAGAGTGATTGACAAAAATTCTGTTGCTCTACCAGTGTGCTAGAGGTTAATTTAAAGTTTGGAAAGCTACAGTTTAGAATTAATGGTGTATTGTTCACATTTTCATTCGTGCCTTGTATTATTTGGCCCATTTCCCTAGACCAGATTTTAACCCTTTACAGAAAACACAAATCAAAATTTGATATTTTAATTTTTTCTCCAAATTTAAAAAACAATTTCAACAAAGCCCTATCACAAGAGCCCTCATTGGAACAAGATCGTTCCAATGTGGGGGTCACATAATATGGTTTTGTTGAATTTTTTTGTTTCGTTTTTTCTACTGCACAATTTGTATATTACATGATGGATACAGCCGATACATATGACAAGGGTTAATCACTAAAAAGGTGGAGCCGATGGCACAGGTGTCTACTCACAAAAATTGAAAAATACAGGTGCTATGGTGCACAAGAGCAACAGCTCGCCTCAAAGTCGAAAGATTGCGATAAAAACCAAACTGCATACTCACCAAGAATAGGAACCCGTACAAGCTCTAATCTGATCAGTGATCGAGAAGCAGCTAATGCTGAAAACAATGGAACATATTTCAGAGCATTCATCGCAGTGCAGTTGGACATGACAAACGTTTTCATCACAGGAGCAACAAAATCTCTGAATGGATGAATGTGTGTAAACTTGACAAAACGTAAATACAAGTATTTTAAATGACTCATAGTTGGAAGATTGTAGAGAACAACACCAGTCAAATGAAGTGATGTTAGCCGTGGATTGTTGGTTAGAGTCAACCTTTGGGTCAAATCAATTGGAAAACAACCATTTCGATTCTTAAAAATTCCAATAATTTCTAAATGAGGCAAGTAACTGACAATAGCCCCGAGGAGGTTTATATCAGAAATCTGTATCCCCTTGAGTGTTGTACAACTTGTCAGAGCACAAATAATTCCTGGAATACTCAGAGCTGTCACTCCACGTTTCCGTCTTTTAGCAATTGAGGGTGGGTGGAAGCCATAAATATATTGCAGATCCTGGCAACGATTTAATAAATGAATAAATGAGTCATCCACCATGCCACTGGACATCCAACTGAACATTTCATCATCACAAAAACAGATCATTTTTCTAACTCTTAAATGCATTGTCACACCTCTCTGTAACTTGCGGCACTGGCATTCCATTTTCAATACATCTCTGAGAGGTAAGAAGTCCAAGATATGACAAATTATTTCTAAAGATAAGGGTGAAAAGCAATCATTATCACAAAAGGTAGTGTATTTGGAATAGACTTTAACTGCTGCATTTTCCTCGTTATTTTCTGGCTGTCTGTGATGTTCTCGACACAAAGATTTCTTCCTTCTCCTTTTAGCCATGGCAATCTGCTGAAAATTAAAAATATATAACAAACATTAGTATACCACAAAGACATTTGTATACAGTACAGCAGACGTGGACTGGTCACTTTTCAAGGGTGGGCAATATTTCCACGGACACAATAATATTAACTTCCAAACACTAATTATAGGAATAATCATCAAAACTTTAATAAATGAAGCACCAGGTACAACATTGTGCATCATTAACCCTTTACCTAACCTGAAAAGCAGACGAAACTTGCAAAAATAATTCTTGAATAACTAATTTTTTTCATTTTTTGTCTCAAAAACATAGGTTATGACCCCTCGTTGGAACGAGCTCGACGAGCTCGTTCCAACGAGGGGTCATAACCTATGTTTTTGAGACAAAAAATGAAAAAAATAATGAAAATTAATTGGCGATTTTTGAGAATAGCGCTGGCCGGTTTTGGCCGTTACGTTAGGTAAAGGGTTAATTAAAATTTTACTGACTATCATTTTTATTACCTGGTAAGTGCATTTTAACCAAGATCCTACAAATTACGGAACTGACCAACACTGACAAAAGGTTAACCCTTTACCCAACGTAACAGCCAAAACCAGCCAGCACAATTTTCAAAAATCGCCAATTAATTTTCATTATTTTTTTATTTTTAGTCTCAAAAAAATAGATTATAACCCCTGATTGGAACAGAAGTCTGTGAAGAGAACATGTAACTCAATACTCAGGATTCACACTTTTTGCAGTGACATGTAATGTTGTATAGCTACTAAGGCAAAACTTCAGGGACCTGTGACATTGTTTAGTCTTCATAAGGCAAGATGTAGACATGTGTAACTGTTAGCCCAACCAGGCAAACAGGGTTTTTAAAGTGACTGTCAAATGATGGGTCTTACTAAATCATTTTATCCTAGGTAGAAATAAGAGGGCCTGAGACGCTCACCTGACAACAGTTGTTTAAAGAAGGATTTAATTAGCATCTATAGCTAGTAACACAACAGAGGAATGAAGTTATTTAATTCTTTATAACTCTGTTGTCCATGCCAGATGAGTTTTTTCTAGTACTGGGATGCTACCACAGATATAATGTGCCAATATCCAGTAATGCAAAACTTGGGAGTCCAAATATCAACCTAGGAACTTAACTGAAGGAGACGATTTTTGAAGAAATTTCCTCATATTGCACTAATTTGAAATTCAGGCTACCAGAGGGGGCCCAAATATTAACCCAGTGACCCAATTTGAACAAACTTGAATCTCACTCCCTATAGATGTGATATACCAAATACAAAAGCATTCTGACTGGTGGATCTGTAGAAAATGATTTTTAAAGAAATTCCCTCATATTGCACTAAGATAAAATTCAGGCTCCCATAAAAAGTACAAATATTAACCCATAGGGAGCCAAAAATTAACCCAGGCACTCGATTTGAACAAAGTTGAATCTGCCCCCCCCCCCCCTCACCCCCCCCCCCCCCCCTCCCACACGAGATGTTGTCTACCAAATATAAAAGCATTCTGACTGGTGGATCTGAAGAAGATTTTTAAAGAAATTTCCTCATTTTGCACTAAGTTAAAATTTGGACTACCATAGGGAGTCCAAATATTAACCCAGGCACTCTATTTGAACATACTTGAATCTCACCTCCCTAGAGATTTTGTACACCAAATATGAAAGCATTCTAAAATACCAAATATGAAAGCATTCTAAAATACCAAATATGAAAGCATTCTGACATTTTTAAAGAAATTCTCTCATACTGTACTGAGTTGAAATTAGAGCTTCAATAGAGAGCCCAAATATTAACCCAAGCACTCGATTTGAACTAACTTGAACCCCCCTAAACATGCTGCATACCAAATATCAAAGCATTCTGACTGGTGGATCTAAAGAAGAAGATTTTTAAAGATCATTAATATTGCCCCAAGTTAAAAATTCAGAATCCTGTATTGAGCCCAAATATGAGCCAAAGGGCTTTATTTTAACACACTTGTATCTGCCCCCCCCCTGCCCCCCCCCCCCCCCCCCCCCCCCCCCCTTTACGGATTCTGTATACCTAATATCAAAAGATTCTGAGCAGTGGTTGTGGAAAAACAATTTTAATTTTTTTTTCCAAATACCCTGACACAACGGGTGGTAATTTTTTCCAGGTGGTTTAGAAAATATGGGCATTTGAAAATATTTCTATTTTTAGCTCCTGGGTTTTCCACACGGACACAAGAAATTTTATTTTTTGCATTAATCAAGTACTATGACTCAATTATACCACATATCAAATTTGGTTCTAATCAGACCATCGGTTCAGAAAATAAAATTTTTGGGAGGGCCAAAAATCTTTCCCCTCCCATTACAAAGGTAAATATTGATTCAGGAAGTTCATTTGAACATACTTGATTGTACACTTCAAAAGGAAGCTCCATACCAAATATCAAGTCACTGTACCCACTGGTTCATGAAAAGAAGATTTTTTGAGAACTTTGGTAGATTTTCCCCCACCCCCTCCCTGTGAGGCTGGGCAAGTTGATTTGAAAAAAAAAAAAATGTTATGTCAGAATAGGCACCTCAAGTCTAACTAAAATTGGTTCAGCAGTTTAGGAGGGGTAGGTGCAAACACCATGTTCACGGACGACAGACGACTGATGACAGACGATGGATGATGGACGATGAATGGTGAGTGATAACTATAGCTCATCCTGACTTTTAGTCAGGTGAGCTAAAAACAGCTACTTAAATCTTTCAGAACAGAACACACCTGATTTGATCAATACTGACTGACCAACCCCATTGTAAACATACATGTACATCAACTTAGCCAGACCTTTTTTATCTGTTTCTTCCAAGCCAGGCCTTTAAAATCATTTATTTTGGGCACACCCTTAGCCCTAATTTGGGCACATTAAACCAGATACAACAGTCTTATCCTGTTATGTTTTATTATGTGTTTCTATGGCCATATTATGTTGGAAGTTATTCTCAAACGTAGAAGATGCAGAGAGAATTTATATAATTTTCTTGATGTCTTCACATCTTCTCTAATTTGGGCACACCTGTAAACAGTGTGAAATTGGATTAATCTAAAGACCTGCATGCCTTGCAACTTCAGTTCTTCCTCGTCTAACTTCAAGTCATGGTCACTTTTAACATAACCCCTTTTTTCTGGAAATTATTAATAAGTCAATGAAACTATATCATTTGACCCCTCATTGGAACGAGCTCAATGAGGGGTCAAATGATATGGTTTTATTGAAATATTTTGAAAATTTTGAAAAAATAATATTTAAAATCACAAAATTTGATATTGTATGCATTGGGTAAAGGGTTAAATGCAGTCATAAACTCTCTTGATCATAAACACTAGGTTTAGCTCAATGTATCTTTCAAAAATTCTTTTTTGTTGTTATACAGATTCAGGCCTTTAGACTGTCCTAATTTAGGCACAATGGGTTAGGGTCGCAGGACCTATTGGGTTGGCCATGGTTTGGCCTGGAAGGAGACAATTTTGAAAATAGAGACCCAAAACTAGCCATTCTCTTGCATTAGGGACCACAGATACTACTCTTTGACAGTCCCACACAATTTTGAAACAAGAGCGCACGTATCGCTGAAGCAATATAATGTCCCCTACCGGAATAATGAGCATTAATAATTATACAAATGTTATAACCAAGATGTGATCAGCATGAATTCCGTTGAAGCATTTCAAAAAAAAAGTCCAGAAAACTGATATTTTGGCGCTTTTCCATATTTCCAAGGGCCATAACTCACACAAGAATAATGCAATCAGCATGAAACTCAAACTTGATCTGTAAGTCATCGTTCTATAGTAGGTTACCAAAAATGAAATCATTCCGTTGAAGCGTTTCCAAATAAAGTCTGGAAAACAAAAGTATGACCGACAGACTGACTGATTGACAGAGTGACGGATGGATGGACAGATTGTAAATGAAAATTGACCTGTAAGTCATCATTCTATAGTAGGTTACCAAAAATGAAATCATTCCATTGAAGCATTTCCAAAAAAAGTCCAGAAAACTAAAGTACAACCGACAGACTGACTGACAGACTGACGGATGGATGGACACAGTGTAAACGAAACGTGATCTGTAAGTCATCGTTTTATAGTAGGTTACCAAAAATGAAATCATTCCGTTGAAGCGTTTCCAGAAAAAGTCCGGAAAACTGAAATTTTGAGGCTTTTCCATATTTCCAAGGGCAATAACTCACACAAGAATAAGGCAATCAGCATGAAACTCAAACCAGCCAGCACAATTTTCAAAAATCGCCAATTAATTTTCATTATTTTTTTATTTTTAGTCTCAAAAAAATAGATTATAACCCCTGATTGGAACAGAAGTCTGTGAAGAGAACATGTAACTCAATACTCAGGATTCACACTTTTTGCAGTGACATGTAATGTTGTATAGCTACTAAGGCAAAACTTCAGGGACCTGTGACATTGTTTAGTCTTCATAAGGCAAGATGTAGACATGTGTAACTGTTAGCCCAACCAGGCAAACAGGGTTTTTAAAGTGACTGTCAAATGATGGGTCTTACTAAATCATTTTATCCTAGGTAGAAATAAGAGGGCCTGAGACGCTCACCTGACAACAGTTGTTTAAAGAAGGATTTAATTAGCATCTATAGCTAGTAACACAACAGAGGAATGAAGTTATTTAATTCTTTATAACTCTGTTGTCCATGCCAGATGAGTTTTTTCTAGTACTGGGATGCTACCACAGATATAATGTGCCAATATCCAGTAATGCAAAACTTGGGAGTCCAAATATCAACCTAGGAACTTAACTGAAGGAGACGATTTTTGAAGAAATTTCCTCATATTGCACTAATTTGAAATTCAGGCTACCAGAGGGGGCCCAAATATTAACCCAGTGACCCAATTTGAACAAACTTGAATCTCACTCCCTATAGATGTGATATACCAAATACAAAAGCATTCTGACTGGTGGATCTGTAGAAAATGATTTTAAAGAAATTCCCTCATATTGCACTAAGATAAAATTCAGGCTCCCATAAAAAGTACAAATATTAACCCATAGGGAGCCAAAAATTAACCCAGGCACTCGATTTGAACAAAGTTGAATCTGCCCCCCCCCCCCCCCTCACCCCCCCCCCCCCCCTCCCACACGAGATGTTGTCTACCAAATATAAAAGCATTCTGACTGGTGGATCTGAAGAAGATTTTTAAAGAAATTTCCTCATTTTGCACTAAGTTAAAATTTGGACTACCATAGGGAGTCCAAATATTAACCCAGGCACTCTATTTGAACATACTTGAATCTCACCTCCCTAGAGATTTTGTACACCAAATATGAAAGCATTCTAAAATACCAAATATGAAAGCATTCTAAAATACCAAATATGAAAGCATTCTGACATTTTTAAAGAAATTCTCATA